>JBAMHX010000011.1:13838635-13853745 GCA_037177515.1 Pseudomugil tenellus
GGGTAAAAGGAAACTCAAAACTTCAGAAAAAGGGGGAAAAAAAACAAAGAACCCCTGGGGAGGGGGGGGGAAAAGGGGAACAGAAACAGGGACCCCCCCCCCCCCCCCCCCCCCCCCGCCCCCTCCCCCCTGCCCCCCCATATATACAAATGCATGTTTGTTTTTATAATAAACAGTGAATTATTTCATCAATACATAAATACATATTATATCAAAGCAATATTTTAGAATTTTATAATAAAATTAAATGATAAATGATGTAACTTAAATTATAATTAAATATGCTCTCAAATTTAAAGTGTAACATTGGGAATAATAACATAATAGAAAATATGAGAATAAGATTACATGCTTATAAGCCAAGCCAAATTTATTTACAAAGCACTTTCTCACAACAAATGCTGACCAAAGTGCTGACACAAAAAATTACTAAAAATTAAAATATGAAAATATTAATGAGGATATATGAGGATAAACATGCAGAGCAAGGATCTGCCTCCTCCTGCTACTGTAGCACTGTGGGGCCCATAACAAACAGAAAACTAGACCACATCAACTTTCAAGATACATGTTAGTCATGTTCCCACACAATGAGATATGCATCACTTCCCTAACCGTAAGACTAAAACATGCAGTGTGTCACTGGCAAGTCCACACTCTGCCAGCTCACCATATGACTGTGAATCCTATTTACAAACGTGAGACGCTTGTAGTCCCCCAGGTGCTGACAGCCAGGTGCCAGATTGGTGCCGTCTGATGGATCCTGCAACAGCGGTCAGTGGGTGATAAGGTGCAAATGTGCAGAAGACATGGAGAATGTCCTCCTGACTGCGGCGTCGATGAAGAGACCCCATTTCTCTGGAGTCTGGGACATTTTACACCATGGTCCACCAGGCTCAGCTGACATGCGACCAGACAACAGCTGGTGGGTGGTGGCTATCGCTGCCTCACCATTTATGTGTCGATTCTCTAAACTGACCCTAGGAGTGAGCATGTGTGTCTGTGGTTGCTGTTGTCTCTATCTTGGCGCTGTGATGGATTGATGGCAGCTGGGATAGGCTCAGGTCCAGCACTCCAGTGACCCTGGTTAGGATTAAATAGCGTATGTAAAAAAAAAAGATGGCTGGTAAAGTCTTTATTTGCTACACTGGATCTGATTCCACATGCTTAAAAGGTTTACCACCAGCTATGCGTGACTAAACCTGGTGTGAGGCCATCACAACAGTTAAACCAAAAGCTGACAGATGAGGAGAGAATCTGTGAGGCCACAGCTGTCTGTCCTCAAGCCAAAACAAAAGTTTTTCTGCATCTAATTAAAGTCATTGACAACTTAGCCATCTCTATTTTTCCCTCTTTCAGTTCTGTCAGCTTGCTGTGCAATATTATGGGTGTCTGGGATTAATATGAAATATAATATCTATAATAAATCAAACAATTAATTCAAAAGCTTGTAAATGAAAACATGTTCCATTACTATTTGTATGTGTTCAGATAATCTGATAACTGCGGCCTGAGATGCAGTTGCAGGAAAGCTAAAGCTCATCTGCTTCCTTTCCAGTTCAGAACATTAATATAGTTGAGCATTAAAGCATGATTAGTTATCAGCGGTTGCACAGGCAGAGGTTAACCCCTCATCTGGTCTAGTAGGATGTTGTAAGGTTCGGTGGTGCTCCTGTGGGTTGGGTGCAGACACAAATCAGCATAACGCCTGTTACAAACAGCCTCATACATTTAAAATGTCAGAGAATATATTAGCGTAACCAACACAGCTCCCTGCCATGCAGCTGTTGCCTGGCTGGTTACGTCACACAGCTGGGTTGATAGTAAATACAAAAATATATATCAGTACAGTATCCTCATTCTCTTGAAAGATCACAAAATGACTCAGAAACAGTGACCAAGAGCAGCATATTAAGACTATTTGTTCACTCACTAGATGACTAAATAGCCTGATTTAATGAACACAGTCTTGTGTGACAAAAGTGCCATCCACCAAAGTTAAAAGACTCTTTCTGTTCTGCAACTGTGGTTTAAGTTACATGTACAGTACAACAGTGTGCATGTTGCAAGCGGCACAAAGGTACCGCAGGAGCAGGAGCAGGAGCAGGAGCAGGAGCTGGAAGGTCATACTGCACCAAGGCAGAGACTTTACTTTTACTGGTGCTGGGTTTGTCCTAAGTCTCTAGATTTATTTGTTTTTCATTATATATCACCAAATTTACCAGCAATAAATAAATAAAAATCCACTAACTTGCACCTTTTTCTGTATCATTATGGCTGAAAACAACTTCTCTCTCTCTCCCCACCAGCATCAGGTACCTAACTACACTTAAAATAAAAAAGCATCATATTTTTTTTGCTTTCTACAGCAGCACTAGTAGATCCTAAGGCACGGATGGGCAACTCCAATCCTGCAAGTGTTATGACTGTCTCTGCTGCAACACACCTGAATCAAATCAATGGATAATCAGCAAACTTGTTCAGAGTTTGATGTGAAGCGCTGCACAAGTCGTCTAAATAATGCTGCCTTCATGTGCTTTGGGAAAGATGATATTTTCCACTTTTAAATAGGAAATTATGAGTTGTTCTGTTCAAGTGCTGTTGTGGTCAAACTATAATAATAAATAGTGGATATAAACTTTATAATAAACTGCCATATGGGTAAAACGATCCAGGACTAATTGATTCATCTGCTACATCAAGAACAAGATGTATCAAAACTCAAACTATAGATCTAGATTATTTTGTATGGATTATGAATATTATAGTAGCCTAATTTTAAAGACAGAAGCATTTTTATTTGACACGAAGGGGAAATGCATAAATTGTTTCTGCTACATATTTAAACAGTGAGCTAACGAGTAAAAACATTTATTAATCTGCACATTTCTTACTAACTATCCACAATTTCTTCGCTGCTCCCGATTTTGAAAGGTCAAATCCGACCTCTTCGCGCAACTCGGGTATCAAAATAATCCCCGAGTTCTCCAGAAGAAATTACAACTAAAGAGGGCGTTCATGTGCAAATTTGACCTCTGCAAGTGGTATTTTTTTATTCCCACAGCACATAAAGGCAGCGTACGTCTAATGTGTGCCAGGTGCTTTGTGGCAGGAAAAGTCCTAATAGCTACATGTAGAATTACAGCCCTCCAGGACAGAAGTCCATCCCTGTCCTAAGGTGTCATTGTGCAATACACTAAACCCCACATGGCCAAGGTGTCCATTCAGGTACAGATGTGTTAGTTTGAGCACCGTATACACATAGTGAAGGGGTAAATGTGACACACAGTGTAAAATATGCATTTATCTTTTGTTTCTTCTTTTTTAATGTATTTCTGAAATCATAATATGTCCTGGAAAATACCTTTAAGTTTAAAATGATATAACAACAACTATATTAAAAAACGCAGAAGAAACAGTTTGGGACAAAACAGATGTCTTATTGCTTTCTGATCCTTTATGTATAAATGCATTTTTAGACCAAATCCCTGACTGCATACAGTCAGTTAGCAACAGTTGAGCTTTCGGGTCTTTCATCTCGAGTGTGACACGACTTGTCATCCACGTCACCCTGAGGGCTGAGCTGCAGCCAAGAGCCAGGCTGTCATATTGGGTTACCCCACTTCTTCACACGTAAGACACTGGCATGACCTTAATTATCTTGTAAAAGTTACATTCCTTCTTTGAGCTTCAGTTACACAGAATCTGACTTTTCTTTATGCGTTAGCAACAGGTTTCTGTGATTATATGGATACTCCACATACAGAGTAATGTTGCTATATATTTTTATATATGCTAATATTATTCTTTTTAGTTTTATAAGCAATTTATATATTATTATTATCATGCATTTAAGAATGGACCTCATAGGTCAGCCTGCTTCTACAGTGTCACCCCTGACCTGTGATAAGTATCCTTCCTGAGTGACCATTGTTCACAGGGGGTGGAAAGAGTCTGTTTATTCTAACCATTTGCCCACCTCAGTAAAGAGAGTCTGTTTATCTAAAGCATCTGCTCATCTCAGTAAGGGAGAAACGGGATAATAAATTATGTTATCAGGATAGTTACAAATTTCAGTGAGTCTTAGAGCTACATAGCAAGTCTTTGTCTTTGTTTATGGGTGTGTTTAAGCAGATAAGGTCAGGCAGGGAGGGAGCTCTCTTACAGGAACATCCAATTGAAGCAGGTCAGGAGGAAGACAGCCTCTGACCAAAAGGAGAAGAGGAGGACCAAGAAGAAGAAGCACACCTCTCAAAATACACATTTACATTAAATTTGAATACATGCACACACATAGACACAAATGAATTGTCACAGTATAAAGGAGGAGGTTTTTGTAGGACAGGCAAGTCTTCTTGCTGAAACTTGAAGCCTGATACTTGGATGTATTAGGGACTAGCAGCTACAGCTAAGAACACCTCCTCTGTAGAGAGATATGTAACATTTTATGATGAAAAAAGCTTCAGTAACAAACAACATACATTATTTTTCTATCACTCCGTTAAGGACAAGAAAAAAGGACGTTACTAACCAACTTCCCACAGTTTGCAGTGTGAGAACATGCAATGGCTTTAATTGTTTAGACTGAACTGTGCTTTACAAAGTTATGCTAAGTCAGCGTTTTTCAACTTTGGTCCTCGGAGAAAACCCTGCATGTTTTAGAGGTAACACTATTTAAACACACCTGAAACAAATTGATGAACAATGAATTAGGTGTGCTGGAGTTTGAAGATAACATATAGGACAATGTTCCCTGAGAACCAGGGTGCTAAGTTATAGGCTGCAGATTGGAGTTTACATATTTCAATCTGAACTTTTAACTTTGCTCTAGATCATTCTTTGTGGTGAACATTGCGCAACGTGTCAAACACAACTTGTGCCAAATCGGGGCTTAAAAAAACAAACAAATCCAGAGGCACTGAGGGCCGATAATTAAGCGTTTTGTGGTTTTCTTTTCTGCACGTAATGCATTTTGAACAGTCACCCAACTCTTAAGTCAATGTTTCTTTTGTATCTAATCAAAAAAGGGGGGATAAATCTTATAATCACATATCCACATTAACACATTTTATCCCAACTGTTATGTGTTTCTTCACATTAACCTCAGCTGCCGCTGCTTCTTCATATGCTAGCTGTAATGTTTTCCTGTACAAATGCCCTTATATCCCCTATACGTCCTCTAAGATGATTCAATGTTGTTGATACAGCCCTGTATCTTTTCCCTTTTACTTTTAAAGCTACAATATTATTTATATTTACAGATTATTTAAGATAATAGTAGAAATAATCCTTTCATGAGAGTCTGACCGTAGCAAGCAAACTATACTATATTTTACTTGTACAGAATGCACACCATGCTACAGATTATTGAAATCATTGAAATGAAACAGGATTACACTGTTCTATCCTCAAAGCAATGCGGTAATGTAGGCAGAAAAACACAAGAACATGCGCTGCATCATGTGACTGAGCACTGGGAGGCTTTGCTGCTCATGTGTCTCTTCTCCACAGCTGACCATGACGCTAACTTCATGTGGCCTCTTTATAATGAGAATATAAAAAATAATGAAAAGGGAAAGAAGAAAAGGAGCAACAGTGAATGGAATATATCAGATGAAATAAAAAATGTTAAAAAAAGTGGATTAAATGTTACTTTTTAAAAAAAACTCCACCCCAGTTTAATGCTGAGTGTGTGGACTTGTCATGGTGTACAAATGTCTGCTGACTTGCAGACACAACAGAGTGCAGAGGTGACACTCGTTTAGCTTACAGACACGCATATTGATCCCGGATTGATTAGACAGCTGCTGAGGCTGCACATTGATGGTTCAGGGTCAGTGAGAAAATGAATGAATGGCTTTGTAACAGCTGATATTTACTCTTTTAGTACTACTCACTGCTGAGATGGGACGGAGGACGTGGACGATGCATCACTAATGTAAGAAATCAGATGCTTTATATGAATGAAGTTACTCTAACAGATAATAAAACTACTATTGTTGCTACAAAAAAATATTTAAGTGCAATTTCTGCACATATGTGTGCAAAATCTGCAGCTAATACGTGGGTGTTTTAGTGTTAACAGACACTGTTTTAGCAAGCTTTATTCCATGAAAGTGGAAAATAAGAGGCGGAACATGTTCACCAAAAGCAGTCATAAAGCAATTCATCTAATTTGTTGAATAATATAATCAAATTCTTTTAATTAATCGGAATTTATGTGTAGGTTTGATCCAGGTACCTGTTATCTTGTGTTCTCTTGATGGCACTGTGAGCTCTAAAAAGGATTCATCAGACAATAGACACTCAGTTTTCCCAGGTCAGCCTTCACATAATCATCAGAATGACAACTTGGCCTTTTTTTTTATTCTTTTTTAGGCGTCTCACGTCTCACTGCTGCATAACTAGTTTACAGCAGAGTTAAATTGGAATCCAAAAGCAAAGCAAAAGATGTTGTAAGCCTCATCTTCCTCATCTTATAGTTCGATTATCAGATTCTGGGACATCTTATATTCCATTTGAAACATGTATATCAACCTAAAGCATAAAGCCATTCTTTAATTTCAGATGGAAATGTTTACACTGAAGTGAAGAACATTTTAATCTCAAAGTGACAACTGTTCTTGATCTTCAGATAAAGTCTCCTCCCAACAGAGACCGCTCACTCGTACCTCAGCAGACATAGCCTGAAAAGCCACTTTTAACTGACTTTAACTGTCTTAATGTGTTAGATGTGTGCTTAAGTGGAAGTCTATTGCTCAAATAGCTCATGAAGAAGATATTTCCTGTAACTGGAAGTGCATTTGACCTCAGAGCCTACATTATCCATGAGAAAAAAGAGTCTTAATATCTACACCAGTTGTGTTGAGAGGAAATGAGGCATCAAGTTGTTCAAATTTAGTTTTCAGAGCCTCACGCAGATACTAAACTAGACTTCTCAAACACTAATGCAGGACTGGAGCTAAGTGACAGTAAGGAGTATTCAGGAGCAGCAAAACGCAAGCTTTCAAAGGCATCAGGACTAAAGTTATGTTTATCAGCCTGTGGTTATGAATCCTGACAAATTTCCTGAACAAACAGAGTAAATGAAAGTATTTGTGGACATTTTTGTACAGCAAAACATAAATACGGTTCATTTGCTGTGTTAAATATGTGTCTTTTAACTATAACACGTTTCCTTTCCAACCCCTGTTGAATATATTCTAAATTGTGAACTTGGGTATCTGTTACAGCTACTGATGTGCCAATAAACAAGATTATGCAGTGGTGATGGTATACAGAGGAAATCATTGCAGAGGAAAGCTGCAGTACATGTAGCCCCTCTAGAAGTGATGCATGTAAGTGTGCTAGAGAAGAGAGGGTGACACAGGTTGGAATGAGCAATAACCACTGATCCATTTACTGTAAATGATTGTGTTCACTGGACCAGACAATGCACCCACTCAGAATCCTCTTCACAAAACAAGAACTGCTCTCCTGAGAGTCACATAGAAACAATCCATGATAACCCTTAAAGCTTGGAGAGGCCAGCTGATGGACAAGGAGGAGCATGATGATGTAAATCTGGGTTGTGCAACTGCCCCTGCATGACTGAAACACTCTCCTGCTTGTTGCAAATTTTAGCCGTAGCTTTGATTTAATCTAAAATCAAGTAAACCTTTAATATCCTTGTCATGCAGTTGTTTTACAGAGAGTACACATATTGCACAACAAACCGCACAGACACTGCCAAAGCTAAGCTAAAGCTAACTCCACAGTCCATGCGGTCACTACAGAAAAAGAGGTAAAATTTAGGCTAAAATTATCAAATGTTTCTATTTATTAAAGATATTGAAAACATATTTAACAAAAGAAAGTCTATACCAACTATTGCCCGTAAGGAGACCAAAACTGTGCCCTGATGGGATCAAGCAAAGTCCTGCACATCAAGTAGCACTACAAAACTTACTGGCATTTATTATGTACTCCCCTGGAGCAGCGTTTGCCCAGCAGTACCTCAAGGCTGAGAAACTGCACTTCACTGTCCTTTTATTCCCCCTTCCCACATCATCTTTTTGCAGCAGCATTTTTTTTTAATTGCACAGCGTCACAAGCGAGCAATTGAATATCAACATTCTGGCTGTTTTGAGTGCACATCCAAGCCAGTTGGCAAAGGAACCCCAAAAGATATCATTAGCAATAGCAAGGAAATAAAAGAAAAGGATGATAGAGCAAGAGATAATAAAAAAGTCAGCACTGAACTGACTTTTACTGGCTAGAGAGAGCTCAGATAAGAAACAGGATGTAGGACAGATTATTGAGAAAATCCACTGAAGCTCAGCAGTGGGGCTTTAAAATATGCTAGGGACTGAGAAAAGTTTGTAAATGACTTTTCTGTGAGCAGACTCTGAAGCCACTTAAGGTAACAGTGATAATATTGCAATTTTGATAATTGTCATGGACAAGATATAATCTCCTTTTAACTTCCATTGTCAGCTGAATCAGTCACATAGTTGCCTTCATACGACATGGCAACAAGGAAATCATTGTAGATGCATTTAAGGCCGCTAAATTAATACATTAGCTCTACAAGTCTCCTTGATCATATTGCATGCATAATATTCATTACTAAGGATATCCGCAACTCATTCACCAAACAAAGACAGGTTAGGTGAGGTTATTTATCATGAACGTACTTTAAAAACTGTAGTAACTTCATAGCCTTATGACAGACGGGGTGTTATAAGGCATCCTTCAAATTGGGATATATACACATACCTTACCCAAAAACACATCTTGTTCAAGGGCCCTTCAAAAGACGTACTATAGTACCAGTATATTATTAAGTAACTATGACTGTGTAACAACGTTAAAAGGAATCAACAGCAGACAACTAGAAAGGGGAATCATGTTCATAACCAATCTGGCACGATTCAAATGGTGCCATACTTCTGCATCTGTCAGCAGTTTGATGAAACTAGCAAAGACCCGCAATCACACTTGAATGTGTCCTCTGTATTTATTACTAATAGACAAGTTTCCTGTCAGTACGCAATGACTGAATCGGAATATTTTTTACATCATTTTAGCTTTTTAAATAATTGTATGTTTCGTCTGCACCATCATGATAAGAGATGATGTGCATAGTAATTTTCATCCACCACCTCTTTACTTACATCTAATCGAGTTTTTAGGTTTGCCATTGAGTCATTGCTATTTGACCGCCTTGACCTTCTTGAGAGGACATTCTTTAAGGATCACTGCAACTCGTTTAGACTCAGGTTTTCTTGGCTGGTAGTGACATTTCACAACAACATATCCTGCTGGTCCGCCAGCTGCTTACAAATCCCCAGAAGTGCTCAGTTTTGGCTGATGCTGAGCCCAGCTGGTACACACATATAAATATTCCTGTATTCATGACCTCAAAAAGACATTTTTTTTAAATGGAGACTTACTCTAAATTTAACTCCTATTTCCCTTATCCTAAACCATATCACAATAACTTATTACTAATTACTAGGGAATGCATACATTTATTTTTATATGGGTTTGCTTGGGTTTCACTTGGTGTCACATCTGTTCAATTCAATTCAGCTTTATTGGTATAGAGCCATTATTTCACGACAGTCGTCTCAAAGCTCTTCAGAGAGATCAGTGGGGATCACCTGCCTGATTTTAGTCCAATGTTTCAGGGAAACACGTTCTGGATGCTGGGAAATGTTTGTGGTTTGTTTGAATTGTTCAAATTTAATCTACTGGAGACTGGTAGAGGTTACATAAGCCTTTGTCGTGAAATCACAAAGAGAGAGGGACTGAGCAAACCAAGGAGTTAAAAAAAAGCTATTGAGAAAAGTGTCTTATGAACCACTTGTTGGAACCAAAAGGAACTGAACTAAATCATGCTGGACCAGTGATCACTTAAATTAAAAGGCCTGTAAATCATTTAGTTAAGGTACATTGTGGAAAAATCGTGAACAAATTAAAGCTCATGGGGTGCTAAAAGCTGCTTCCTATTTTACTTAAGATTATGGTTGCTAAGCAACAACACATGAATAGAGATATTTTAACATTAACATTTGTTTTGCTTTTAGGGTATTCTAGCCATGATTATGACATAGAATGGGCTCCAACAAGTACAGTTTGTTTAAATTTCTATCCATCCATTTTCTATACCGCTTAATCCAAATCAGGGTCATGGGGGCCTGGAGCATACCCCAGCAATTAGCAGGCAACAGGCAGGGAACACCCTGGTCAGGTCACCTGTATCTGTAGCAGGAGTGCTTTAAAAATACAGAATTTAGGCAAGCAAAGATGACGTTGGATTGGTCACGAAGAGACTTAATCCCCAAGTGCTTTGACCCACTCAAACATGAAAAAGTCAAAAGCTTCCAGATTTGTTCATGCTTTCATCTGCTTTGTCATGTCAAGCACCACAGAGGCCAAGATTCAGGGAATCAAACCGAAGGATAACTCTCCAATTCAAAGCTTAAATCTTTATTGGATATCGTGTAAGGAACTATGCCATCACTTCTCCAACATTTGTAAGGTATCTGGTGGATGAAGTCACATTCAAACTGTGAAAATGCTTGGACAAAAGTTCCCATCTTCCTTTTGGTTTGTTTGACCAGAAGCCTTTAAAATTCATAAGAGTGATAACTAGGTACGTCCATACAGGTACAATGCATTGCCTGACTTCTAATCCTACTACCTCTGACTGTAAACCTAACCATAGTCAAATTGCAATCCTGAGCCTAAAACCATGTCTCCACTCACTTTGCAGCCATTGGGACTTAATTTTGATCCCATGTATTACTGTGGTGTCGAAGGCTACGTTTACACAGTCCTAAGCAAAAACGCAAAGTAGCGTTTTGTTCTCACTTTAATTCCGCATTTACACGACTGTTTTGGTTGGGGAATCTGTGTGCACACAAAGATGCAAAAGTGCACAAAACTTCCAATTTCCCATTGTAGTATGTACGCCCAGCGTGTAGGTGGCAGAACCACTAAAACCAAATGCCTTCACTTCTGCTTCTCTATTTCCTCTTTAGACAAGCACAACATATCAAAACAACATGGTGAAGTGCACCAACCAGAATAATGACTGTGTGATGAATGTAGTTAATTCCTGACATGACTCCTGCATCGCATTTACTGCTGCTAGTGGAAGTTGAAGTTCTGCAATTTTGTGTTATTGTTTTCTTGAACTGGCTCATGATTATGATGTCATCTTTATGTGACCGCAACACACTTTTGCGTTGTCAACCGTTAAAACTGCAACAACAAGGTGGAATGTTATCAGGAAGGCATTTTGCAATTTTTGTGTTTTCTACCCTACAAAACTCTGTTTCTGTCAAAACGATATGAACATCTGGTAAAATGTTTTCCCCCGTTGCCGTTGTGTAAATGGGGCCTAAGATATAAAAACAAAAACATACAATTGCGTCACACTTTAGTGAATATTTGAATGGTTTATTGATTCTCAAAATCAAAGCAAAATGTGCATCCTTCCTTCAGATTAACAATTATTTCTGGTAGATTAGTCATGAAAAGCATACAGAGTGGCATACATGGGACTGTAATAATCACACTACTACTCCTACGCAGTAATAGTCACACTACTTACACGGGGAAAAGAAACTATAAATCTCTTCACTGAAATGATCGGCAGAAAATACATCAGCTAATTTTAAAACAATGCAGGTAAGCATATCGCATTTCCTCTGGTTTCAGCATCTAAAATTTGAGGAATTAACGGTTGGTACAAAATGAGTTATTATCAAGCATCACCTTGCGACCTAGGAAACTGGATCGGCCATTTTCCACAACTGTCTGACATTTCACGCATATGGAGCAAAAGAAGCATCCAAAAGATGAGTTAATTCTGCGCCCTCTCATTTCATTCTACGTCTGCATTTCTCTGTTGCAATATCTGAAAAGTAGGTGAGCGGGAACGCCGCTGACATGAGGGAACTTTGACTGGCACAACTAAACTGGTTTCACAGCAGGGCATCGCAACATGAAAGATTAGATAGAGAAGGATAAGTGAGAATTGTTCTCTCTGAATATCTAACGTCAACGCGGAAACGATTAATCTGAAGGACACAGTCTCTTTATCATAGCAGCCTGTAAAGATAAGACTACTAGTGTCAGTGGGAAAAAAAAAACTAAAACATTACGTTTAAATTCCATTAGTGAAGTGATGCTTTTACGCACAGCAGCTTATGAGGAAAGAGCACATCTAGGACAACATGAAGTTTGAGATATTACTCACAGGCACATAGACACACTCATAGGGAAAGCCAGAGATCAAATTTTCCTCTGAGTGGATGACCACTCTGTCTCCTGAGTCAAAACTACTCCAAAATAAGTCTTTGTGAACTTCTGAGTGTGTTGTGTTGAACTGACCTGTCACACTAGGTAAATGACTGATCTATGACATCTCCAGTTATGAGACACCCTCACCCATCACAGACTCTGGTGCTTGAAGTGGGACTGCACAAGTCAAAGAACTACTTACAATAATAATGTCCCGTGTTTTCTAAAAGGAAAATGTCACGTCCAGATGAAGACGAAACCCTGACTTGCTTTTCTCTCCAGGCTATTGATGCAAATATGCAACAACTCAGCCTCTCAGAAGTTAAGCAGTTGCTGTTTACAATAACTCCTTTTAATGTACAACCCAACCAGTTTACCAGCTTTTTCTGGGGGATGCAGGGAACTAAATAGATTCTGTATGCCTAAATCTCATATCAGTAATAGAGCATATGATATTAGCTCAGGATGCCCTTGTGGTGTCCGCTCTTAAGCAACACCAGGATGGGGTGTTTATAAGCCTAAAGGGTGGGCAGGTTTACAGTGGAAACAGGATGAAGAGTTCTGTACTTTATGGTTGCATAGTTAAAGCTATACTAAGGTTTGTGTTTGTGTTATTTCTTTTGCATCCCTACAGACAACCTTGCTGCTGATACAGGAGGGTGATACATTTCTGAGGGAAGAAAACATTATCAATTTCATTGCGTTTCTACGTCAGAATCATAGACTAAAGGCTACCTGTGTAAATAAACAAACGCGCGTGATGCAGCCGGTGTTTGCCTTTACGCCTGGCTGTGTGATCCCTGTGGTCCAGGAAGGGCGCGCGCACTTCCCAAAGGATGCTGCGTGTTGCCCTGCAAGAAAACATGGACGCGCACAGGTTACTCACTCTGCATAGCCGGTGGACCACGGCAGCCGCTTGCTCTCCTTCAGGATGAGGATCGGTCTCGCTATGTGATCCGCAGAGCACTCGACCTCGTCCGGAGAGAGTCCCAAGAACTCCGGTCTGCTGTACGGGAATTTCAGCGGCAGATCCGAGCCCCCTGGATGGTCTCCGTTTGAGCCACCAGTCATCATACCTCCCATAAAATTGGCCACCGCCGATTTCACCCGCGTGAGCATGGCGCTGCCGCAGCGTGGGTCCGACCGATGGGATTGCAAGAGGGTCCCCCCGCACGGAGACGAAGTGTGGCGGCGTGAAAGGAGGACGCACAGCGGCGGAGGAGACACATTCAGCTCCTTCGGGTGAACGCGGAAATAAAAGCTAAACAGAGAGAGAGAGAGAGAGAGAGAGAGAGAGAGAGAGAGCTGCACGCTAGTCATGTGATAAACCGGTTGCTGCTGGTGGATTTAGTCGCACTGGCCTCAATGAGCAGCTTACTGTGGACAGTTCTTGAGGTCAAAGGTGTTTAATCTTGAAGCGACTATCAGTTTGGGTACAAGGTACAAAACATTGTTGTCGCTCCAAAAGGAATGACCCTTATAACCACAAATGTATCCACACAGCAACACACAGTCTTTACAGCAAACAAAGCATTATCTGATGTAGTGGTGCTGCATGGAGATACTGAAACGGTGCATTTTTGCCAACAATGTAGCTATAATGCAAGATGAAGGCGTTTAATTTTTCCTATCTGACTTTAAATAAAGAAAGGAGGTGAAAAATATATTTTAAAAGAATATCACTTTTAAAAGAATTAGGTTACTTGGTTACTATTTGTAAATGTGTGGCTTATACATTTATTTATATAATCTACAAAGAAATCTTCATCATTATTTTCTTATATTATTAACGATAAAAGATAAATAGACAAATGATTATTGTTAGTAAAAAAACGAAGTACAATGAAAAGTTAGTGTAAAAACCTTCTGCGGAAAAGTAATGTGTGTTTCGGCTAAAATGCCCACCAGTCTATAATAGCCATGAGGCAGCAACTGAGACAACTTTCCCACCAGTTCTCTGTTCTGCAGTCATGTGAAAAGACAAGTGCACATACTTTCAATTCAATTTACCTAATTAAATATACTGCAAAGCATAATGTTTGCCAGTAGTAAACAGATCAATATTTTCCTGAGAATTTTTTTCCTTGACAAAGATCCAAAAAATGCAGTTTAATACTCAACTATGTGCCCATCTGACCAGAAACAATGTGTTCGTGGAATTTCAGTCAGGATTTAGAGCTCATCATAGCACAGAGACAGCATTGGTAATAGTTACTGATGATCTTCTTATGGCCTCAGATAAAGAACTCCTGTCTGTTCTTATCTTGTTAGATCTCAGTGCTGCATTCGAAACCATAGATCACAACATTCTGCTACAGAGGGTGGAACATGTTATTGGTATTAAAGAGACCTCACTAAGCTGGTTTAAGTCATAACTATCTGATAGATTTCAGTTTGTTAATGTAAATGATGAGTCTTCTTCACACACCAGAGTAAGTCATGGTGTTCCTCAGGGTTCTGTACTAGGATCAATACTTTTTACACTATACATGCTTCCCTTGGGTAACATTATCAGGCAACATGGTATTAATTTTCATTGTTATGCAGATGATACTCAGATTTACTTATACATGAAGCCCGATGAAACCAATCAGTTCATTAGATTACAAAGATGTCTTAAAGACATAAAGACCTGGATGACTAAATTTTCTCATTTGAACTCAGACGAGACTGAGGTTGTTGTCTTTGGGCTTCAGAAACTTAGGACAAATTTGTCTAGCTTTGTAATCAATCTGGATAGCATTAATTTGGCTTCCAGTACCACAGTAAGGAACCTTGGAGTTATTCTTGACCAGGATTTGTCCTTTGGCTCACAT
>JBAMHX010000011.1:13853845-13867328 GCA_037177515.1 Pseudomugil tenellus
TTTTTTTTGCAGGTCTTACGTTTTATTTTCCTTTATCTGCAGGTCTTCCTGGATAGAAGCTGCGATGTATATTAATGTCTTTCCTGTCCCTGTAACCCCAGCGAGTCGAGGCAGATGGCGGCCTTTCCTGAGCCTGGTTTTGCCTCCCTGTTACAAGGGAGTTTTCCTTTCACTGTCGCCTCATGCAGCTCAGGATGGGAGATTGCATCAAATTTTGATCACAGTCAAGATTCGATGCAATCTTGCTGGTTCCCTATATAAGGCTATTTTTTGAATTGGCCGATTTGTGAAGCGCCTTGAGATGACATTGTTGTGAAATGGCACTATACAAATAAAGTTGAATTGAATTGAATGTAATTTTATCAATAGTTTTCTCAGGAAAAATGTATTAACGTGATAAAATCTAAAACAGCACAAATACTGTACAATGCAAGAAAAATCCTCAACCAAAAAAATATCCAGAGACTGTTTACAGAAAGAGGACGCTATAATTTTAACATTTTAACTAGCACAAAGTCAGAACAACAATGAAAAGTACGACATACAGTATCAGGCTGTTTAGTGACTTTATGGAACAATAGGAAGGAAAGGCTAAAGCAAAGCACAAACATATTTATATGTTTAAAACGGTACAAAAAATATGTCTGATAAAGTACATAGAAATGAAGGGTGCCATTAGGGTCATTTGCTTGTGACTGATAACCACACTTAACACTACAGAAGCTTCCAGGAAAAAATGTAGCCTTCTTCTGATACAGTCAGACCTGATAAAGGCAAACTCCTGGAGTCATCAGGACAAATAAAAGCTGATGGTGGCAAAGATGGTCAAGGAAATGTCTTGGTGACCATCAGTGGCCAATGATCTAACAGGCTTGTGTTTTTTTTTATCCAATGGCCTCATGTGCATTGATGACTGTATTGTAGAAAACGATTTTAAAATTATGTATGGGTGTAAAAAGGCAATATGCAGTTTTAATGCTCAGAGGGTTTTCACATCACACGCAATTGTTTGTCCATTCAGAGATCAAATAGTAAAATGGCAGCTGTCATGTTTATGTGGACCCACAGTAAAGCAAATAAAAATTACTCGCTCTGAGAGAGTAAAAGCATAACAGTTGAAACCAATGGAAACACATTGACTTTTGATATTGCAGTGGACTGCTCCTTTAATCTGGATCATTAATCCTAGGAGTTTTAATTCAACATTAGAACAATGCACAGCAAATTCACTGCTGTGTTTAACATTGTCCACTTGTAATCTGATCACCCTAAACAGATGTTTGCACAGATGTGAGCAGCCTCGCAGCTGGGGCAAGTCATGGCAAGTTTACTTGTAAAGAGCAATTCGACAACAGGGTGACTCACAGCGCTTTAAGATTTATCTGGTTAAGTTTTATCCAGCAGTCTTTTTTTCCTGTCCAGCATCACAGTAAGCAAAATGATGGTCTTTCTGTCTTGTTTTGTCAAGCAAATCAGCTTTGCCTATGTGATAGAAGTAATAAAGATTTGCATTGATATGTGTGTATTGTTTTTTATTTGGGCTATTGCTAAGTTACTTGCATATGCTGAACTTCACAAGGAGAAGCAACATAATGGTGAGAGTGAGAATTTACAGGTAGATCTAATTAGAAATGAGAAAAACCATCAATTGCTTAGTGTGCCTTACCCTGAAAAAGACATGTTTTTACAAATGGAAAATGTGTTAAAATATAAGGAAAGAAGTTCATACACCCATGATTCTGTGTTTTTCTTCTTGATATATGAATAGACACCCATGGACGTAGATTTGGGGGGGGGGCACAGGGGACATGCCCCACCACCACCACCACTATTTCTTCATCTAAGTGACACAGTTATCTCTCGTTATAACGTGACAACGTTTCTCCGGGAACTTTTGTTTCTGCTCCAGAGGGAACAGCGAGAAGATGAAGAAAGGTGTGTTTTAATAAGTTGAACTCTGTCGAAAGAACGCATTTCCACAAAGGAAAAAAAGATAACTTTATAACTTTTTATATTAACCTCGTTGAAACTAGGGTTATAATGAGAAACTATCTCGTTAAAATTTCTCGATATAATGACATTAATATCTTGTTATATCAAGAAACTGTCACATTGTAATGAGATAAGTTTTTCGTTAAAATGAGAAACTGGTCCAATATTTTTTAATGGTTGTGACGCCCAAAAGCTTCCGTAACTTCCTTATGTCGTGTGATTTCATTCGCTGGTAGGTGACATTAATATGAAAAACTCAGGTGGAATAAGTAACTCCAAATTTAGGGAATTTAAACCAACCTACAGTGAGCCAAACACATATTACTGAATGAGACTAACATGTTGTTTACTCCTAGACAAAGATGGCGCCTTTGGTTGTCATGGCAAATACTTCATCGTGACGACATGCCATCTAACAGAATGGTGGTTATCGCTTTAGTCCAGTGTTGCCAGGTCCGCTTATAATAAGCAACTTTGGGTTTAGTTTTTTAATAAGTTCCGGTTAAATATCAAAAGTCACTGGTTGTGTTTTTTTGGACTTACTTTATTCCCTGTATGAATCCTTCCTGAATCTTTCTCACTTATTAACATTAACGTGAAAAGCATCACATAGTAATTTTTTTTCATGGATCTGTTCACAAAACCGGTTTCCTTGGTAACCACGCTGGCCAAAACTGGCGCTTGCCAGCATTCTTCCTCTATACAAGCATTTACTGTCTTTATGTTGTTGCTCATATACATTTAATTTGTTATTTCCTTAAGTCAAATTTAAGAAGTTACATAAAGTTTTTTTGTAATGACAACATCTACTATTTAAATATTCTTATGCATAATGCATATATATATATATATATATATATATATATATATATATATATATAGATTCCTGAAGCAAACAACAACTAAGCAGCAATGCATAGATGCTTGCAATCAGGCAGGCGAGGTTCAATGTGATGGAAATAAAGGAGTTTGGGGAAAAACGTGATATTAATTCATGCCCTTGTGTACTCGCAAAACAAAACAATTTAACCTTAAATGTACATAACAGAGCCACTCTGTGTTTAAAAGTAGAATTAAGAAGCTAGAATAACTTTTAGAAAACACAGTGAGCTGAAAGATCCCCCCCCCCCCCACACACACACACACACACACATCCACTTTTGAAATCAAAACTAGGTCCTTGCAGACACTCATAGAAAGAGACAGTCAGGAAAACACTGCGAGTGCAGTCAGCTGACTTTGGCATGCAGCTAGCATAGTACCTGATAAATAGAACCCCCTGTCATTAAGGAAGAGGCCTTCTACTGATAAAATATAGTCTGGTCCGAGATTAAATCACAACCGGTGGATAAGGGAAGTGCACTGTCCCTGATTTAATTTAAAAAAGAATAAAGGAAATAAATCAGATGCAGATCAGACAAAAATATAATCTGGGACTCTTTGCATGTGTTCTCAAATGTCAAACAAAAGTATTACATTTGCCACAGTTCTTCAGTGAAAACCAGAGCAACTGAACAACTGAGCATCACACGGTGGTAAATTTCTCTTGGTATTGCTATTGTTTCATGCTTTTATCAGTGTTTTTTCAGTTGGAGCTGGTTTCTGTAGAAGTCAGCTTTGCAAAGTGATCTGTTACACAAGAAACAAGACAAAACACAACCCACAGATCTGATCCAAAGACTTATTTCCATTTGTGCAATAGTAATATGAAGATGTGAAGTTTAAGACCATGACATCAGAATAAACCAGATCCATTTCACCAGTGGATTCAAAGACAATGCCCTTAGTTTATTTCAGTCATAACTCACAGACTGGATAGAATACATGTCCCTGTATCACTACATTCCCAACCCATACACAGTCACATGTTGAGTTTCTCAGGGGTCAATCCTAAGCCTCATCCTCTTCCTCATCTCTATTAGTCAGGTTACCCATGCCATAGTTTTTCTTTTCATTGCTTTGCTACTACTCTCCATCAATGCCACGGCTGTAACTCCACCGTCATCATCACTGTCATGCCCTTTCACCTCACAAGCACCATATTACCCCCAATCTTGTGGTCACTACTGACTTCCCTACTTAACCAGGATGGACTAATAAGTTTTAGTCCTCACATATTGATGTATCCATGGATATAGAAAAAAGAATATCTGTATATTTGCAATGATAGATAGTTCCGACTCTCAAATTTCTGATTAAAATCTATTCAGTTGAAAGGTTTACATGAGAAAATAATTGTTGATAGTTCAGATTACAGATTGCAACATCAGATATGCATTATTAATTTAAAATGTAAATTTAGCACAAAATGTAATTTGGTTTGTTCAATTATTTCAGCCCTTTAGTAATAAAAACTGGTCTTGTGCTATCCATAGTATGAAAGCCTGATCAGTTACTTTTAAAACAAGGTCAAACTTATGAGCAATGTGCTTCTGTGGATAAGCAATGCTGCTAAATATGTCAATAATTGTTCTCTTCAATATTCTCCTGTTTTGAGTTTCTCAACTGATTGGACCCTACAATTATAACATATTCAACATTTTGGCCATTTAACTCTTAATGTACACTTTTAGGGACCCCAGAGGCCTGTGCTACGAAGCGTGATTACCTCCGTCCGGACTTATCTCTGTTCTCTGGATTGACTCAGCCAAACATTGAGGAAGTGGGATAAGCTGTACTACGCAGCTGGTTATATACTTGCTAACTCTATCCAGAACTTTTCACTTAAGATAAATGCACATTCACATCAAAGAAGTGGTGCTCGGAAGTTCTGACCAATCACAAACATGGATAAACTCAGAGCAGCATATTTTTGGAGGAGCAGACTATCACTCTCCTAAAATATGAGGAATTTAAAAATATAATTCGGACCAAAAGCAACATCGTTGCTGCAGCAAAAGCAGGAAGGAATGCTTTCAGAAAATGACCAACTCTATTAATGCGGAAGTTTGTCAGATCATCCAATATTCATTTATGGGACAATATAAACTGACAGCCCTCAAATCACCGTATTACAGTACAAACATTTATGGGACTGCTTTATCTACTTCATATTTACCAGTTGTTTAAAGGATCTGCTCCCATGTGAGTGTGTTATATAAACCAATTCCTCCTGCATGAATGCACCGATAGTTGTTCCATAACTCAATGTACTGTCTTTAAGTTATGTGTGAAAACAAGTACCTACCATCGTGAACCTCAGAAGCAATCCCAGTGGAGATAAAAAGATTTAGGAGCAAGCAAAGAACAAATATAAAAACATAACTCAGAGCAACAAGGCTTTATTACTGTATCATTTGTATGGATGAATCCTCAATGTGATGCAAACTGTCTGTGGGACAGTAAGCACTCGACTATGATAGGTCACGTTTTATACAGACGCTCCAACAGCTGACATGTATCTCATCCCATCTGATGAACATCTGTAGCCTACTGTTGGTACAGTATGTCTTAAGGACAGTCTAACAGGTTGGATCTGTCCCTGAAGACTCTTTCTCTCCTAAGGGTTACTCTCACTATCCACGCAGCAACGTCAACAGGATCCTCTAAAAATGGGTGGGACATTTATTTTATGAGATCTGATTGGTCAGGAGGTGCTGCTTTTATACTCGCTGATCTCTTATCCCACAACCTAACCTTTCAGCATCTGTTGCTGCGGTGATACCAGTGACAGGGTGATACAGATCGATCAAAAGTAAGCCAGCTTGGTAGTACAGAAAAGCCAGAAGTAATTCCTGAAGTTATTACTACTTTTGCTTGCCCAATAAGCAAAAATGCAGCTTCGTAGTACAGAAAAGTACACCTGATTCCAGCGCTTCAGCAAGGAGCGAGCTGAACGACAGACAGTTAGGTGTTAATTGCTCAGTTTGTCACACTTTGGTTTAGTTGTTAATCTGAGATATGTTTTGTGAGTCTGTTTAATTGTTTGGTGTGTGGTGTTATATAAGTCCGACAAGTTTTTTTTTCTAGCTCCACTTGTGTTTTTAATGTGGAACTTAGCCTATGTTTGCGACATCCTTCTGCCTATTTGTTACTGCAAATTAGCACTCTAAAAGTTATTCATATGCTTAATTCGAGACTGTGGATGGTAACACTAGGAGGAAATTATTGCAGGTGATTTGTACACAGTCTTATGAACACATTTGGCTGTGTTGCTTATTCTACAACCATTACAGGTTATACCTCATTGTGAAGGTGACTAATCAGGCTTTTCAACAATAACAGTTAGCATTACTGAAAGGAGGAAGCAATTGACAAAACATACAATTCCTTATTTTATGTGATACTTCCAGGGATGGGCAGATGAAGCTAGGGGTAGTTTTTTTTAGACTTTTTTCCATTTGTTATAAGAAGGATATGAAGCTTCAAACCCTGAGACAGAGCGTTTTAGTGAAATCTAGTGGCCAACTGCAGGTATAGCAGCTACATATTTCCAAATGATTTCCACAATTTTGTTTATTCTGATCCAAAACAAAACCATACATGATGATAGGTGGTTCAACACCAGTGCTTTAGAAGCACCACTCTAATATTACATATAATTATCTTAATCATTACTAAACTAAAAAGCGGAAACAACCTATTTATAAAAATGTTATATTACACTATTTAATTGATTTTTTTCTGCAACCCTTTAATCCTCACAGGATGCAGTGAGATAATTAGCAACACCAACTTTTCTGGAAAAATAAATCCAACATTTTCCCATGTTGGGATTGTTTAATTTGCATTCACCATCATTATAGTTCTCTCTCAGTTAAAGTTCTCTTAGTAATAATCAAAGTATTTGATTGGGTTGAATGAAGCCTCAAATATCTCTGGTCACATGATCAGAGATTTATAGAAGGGTCGACACAAGGATTCAAACTGCTTCAACAGAATGAAACAGGCTTCAGAGGCTCAGTGTGAAATGTCTCATTGCTAGATGCATATATTGTATTTACTCACACATAATTAGAAGCATAACTAAGGCACTATAAAGCTGCATTTTTATTCCCTTTATTATTTGCTGTACCCACAGGAATCACATTTAAAATAATTGAGATGCAAATTTCTGATCTTTATATCACTGTCTCTCTAATTTTGGCTTCTATTGTTTGAGAGTTGTTTAAGTCTAAGCATAAGTTGATTAACTTGTCTGATTGCCCCAAAGGCAGACGCATGCAGTCAGTGTTTCGATGTGAAAGTGCATCAGACATAACCCTCTGTTTGTCAGTTTCTTTTTGATACTCTTCCTCTGAATCGAGTCATTACAGATTTGGTCTACTAGCCTACTTATGCTGATTTTTCATCCAATCGACTGAACCTTGTTCTTACACTGAAGTTAAAAAATTACTTATGTTTTGAAGTTCCCCGCTCAAACTTCATGTTTTGCCCACATCCTGGCCCCATCACCATCCACCTCTTTGTTCATCCACCAGCTCTGGACTCCAGGGGGTCCTTTATTCACAGCAACAATGAGATAAAACATCTGCGTCTAATTGACAAACTGCTTAAAATGAAACTCTTTTACCAATACATTTTGTAACATGTGAAGAGGTGAGTTCTCCTTACCGAAAGAAATTCATTTGGGAAACCAAACTACGAGAAAAATCCCAGACTTGAACAGAGTGGAAGAGATTGTGCTCTACAGACCAGAGAAATGTAGCATGAGAGGGTGGAGTGCAAGAAAACATAGAATTTATAATCTGTATTCAAGAATGCTCATTATCTTCTATTTTTAGAAGTAAAGACAGACATAACATTTGGGTTACACAGAGCAGACTGTCTCTAGCGGAAAGGAAAGAACGCTGATGAAAGGAAAGTTGTAGAATTGGCAGACTGTATCTAATCAATAATTCATGAGTTTGCCAGTAAAAAGCCTACATACTGACCTATTTACACACACCAGATGATCTGTGATCCAGGACACAGGAGACGATGAAATGATGATTAGTCCATGGTTTAGAAAGCTTTATCATGTTTATATCCAAAGTTCTATCATGTAACATTCCTTCTTATCATCATAAAGGAGCCATTTTATCAATGTAAAATGACTTCAACACTAATAACACTTCTGAGCTACAGTAGACCTGTGAGATATACTCATAGCTTACCTTTCACCAACCTCGCTTACAGGGTGTGCAGAATTATTAGGCAAGTTGTATTTTTAAGAATTAATTTTATTATTGTACAACATCAATGAACACAAAAGACTCACAAATATCAAAGCTGAATATGTTTGGAAGTTGGAGTGGGGCTTTTTTAGTTTTAGTATCTTAGGAGGATATCTGTGTGTGCAGGTGATTATTATTGTGTGTAATTATTAGGCAACTTAACAAAAACAAATATATATACAGTACCCATTTCACTTATATTGGTTTCCCTGGTGAAAATAAATACCAGTAACTCAAAATTTACAAATACACTTTTCTGACATTCAAAAACAAATAAGTGACCATTATAACAACCTTTCTTTGTGAGGACACTCTAAAGCCGGCCGGCCATACATTCTGTCAGTGTCTTGATCTGTTCGTGATCAACATTGTGTGCAGCAGCAACCACAGTCTCCCAGACACTGTTCATAGAGGTGTACTGGTTTCCCTCCCTGTAGACCTCACATTTGATGAGGGGCCACAGGTTCTCTATGGGGTTAAGATCAGGTGAAGAAGTAGGTCATGTCATTTTTTGTCTTCTTTTAGACCTTTTCTGGCCTAGCAGTGGAGAACTTGGATGCGTGTGATGGAGCATTGTTCTGCATGGAAATCATGTTCTTCTTGAACATTGCTGACTTCTTCCGGTGCCACTGCTTGAAGAAGGTGTCTTCCAGAAACTGGCAGTAGGACTGGGAGTTGAGCTTGACTCCATCCACAACCCGAAAATGTCCCACAAGCTCATCTTTGATGATACCAGCCCCTACCAGTACCCCACCTCCACCTTGCTGGTGTCTGAGTTGGAGTGGAGCTCTCTGGCTTTTACTGGTCCAATCGCGGTCCCATTAAGACTCTCATTCCATCAGTCCATGAAACCTTAGAAAAAAACAGTCTTATGATATTTCTTTGCCCTGTCTTGACGTTTTATCTTGTGTCTTGTTCAGTGGAGGCCATGTCCACACACCTTGTATTACACACCTTGTGCTTCTTGGCACTGCAGTGATGTTGCAGCTCTGAAATATGGCAAAACTGGTGGCAAGTGGCATCTTGGCAGCTTCACACTTGATTTTCCTCAGTTCATGGGCAATTATTTTATGCCTTGTTTTTTCAACACACTTCTTGCAACCCTGTTGATTATTTGAAATGAAACGCTTGATTGTTTAATGATCATGCATCAAAAGCTTGGCAATTTTAAGAGTTCTGCATCTCTTTGCAATATATCTCACTATTCTTGACAAATTTCTTTTCTAACACATTTTGCCAAAGGAATGGAAGTTGCCTAATAATTATGCACACCTGTTACAGGGTGTTGATGTCATTAAACCACACCCCTTCTCATTACTGAGATGTGCATCAGCTGATATGCTTGCTTGGTAGTAGGCTTTCAAGCCTGCAATGGAGTAAGACAACATGCATAAAGGGAATGATGTGGTCAAAATACTCATTTACCTAATAATTCTGGACACCTTGTTTTCTGTATTCTTTTGTTCACTGGATGCAAAGTATTATAGAGAGCTTTCCAAGAGGAGTGAATAATGCTTCATAAATCTCTTAGATCTGAAATGAGTTGTTCAGTAATTACATGTCAGAGCTCTGCCTGGTTGTCTACATACTTTATATTGATGTGTACACACTTTATATTGATGTCTACATATTTTTGGCCATCTAGCATACTTTGCTTGGCAAACCTGGTAACTGGTAGATCCATAAACAAAGATGAAAACTCATTTTTAATTAATCTCTGTAAAATAAAGGCACATCTCTAAAGGTCACTTTTCTTCTATGAGACACAAAGTGTAAGAAATACCTCAGGAGTTAATAGTATATCTTCTGAAGTTTGCAACGTTAATTCCATGATTGATGAATTACACCAAAGAACTGGTGTTGAAATTAATTAAGAGCTTAATGTTGAGAATATAGACTGTATATAAAAGAATAAATGTCAACCTTAAAAAAATAAGCTATTCAACATGTTGGAATTTCTTCTTCTCCTTCCTAAAATGACACAATTGACAATAATGTCAGTCAATGATGACTGAATATACAATCCATGCACCTTGTTCTGTTTTCATTTCACTTCCTGTATATCATCTTTCTTTCCTTAATCACCATTATATTCTTCACAGGATTATAACGGTGATGAAAAGGTCAAGCTGGCTTGAGAAATGTGTTGGTCATACTAGCCTGTGTTCGTTTAAGCAGTCCAAGTGAGGACTGACTCATTCTGACACAGATGGCTCCCACACACACTTGCAGTAGAAGATAATCTGGAGGTGATGAACTAATGTGATAGATTTGAGTTTACTTATTTCTGTGTGAGGCAGTGAGACTGTTCAACAAACTTAAATCCATGTTCTGACAGTATGAAACTTAGATGACAGTGTGATTCTTGTAATTTACAGCACTGTTTGTAACGAGGAGTTCAGCAGAAGTAACAAAAAACAGCTATAACCTGTTATTATTGTTATTGAAGATGTTTCACTCTATCATTCTAACACGTCTACTACAAGGAATACTGCTTCTAATATTACTGCTGTAATATTACAGCGGTAAGTACTAGTTACATTATGGCAGTATTTCTATGTTTCAGGTTCTCTTTTAAAACAGAGATATAATATAATTCTGAGAACTTAGATTTTTAAGCATTTAGAATCACTTTAAAGATGCTTTGTATGACCCATTTATTTCAATAAGTATGGACATTAGATACATGTCCGATATCGCAACTTTGTCAAATTCTTAATTTCTGATGTCTGTATCAAGCAATACCACATTTTTTTTAAACGAGTTGTGCCAAACAAACCAAAATATCTGTAAAACTACACATGACAACTTTGATATTTTCATCATTTTGAGTTTAATGATTTGAATTTAATTTTGTTTAATTCAAGAGTTTAATATATAACATGTTGTGTAGGAGCAATGGCAGTGCTAGCCAATGCTGCTGGTGGTTTGTAGCATTTTGGCTTATTTTTTGGAGTAGCGTTATCTGATTGATTTGACTTGGGGGTGGGGGTGGGGGTGGGTGGGGGGGTGGCATACGACAGTGTCTTCAGGGTGTGTGTAATTAGGTTCGCATTCTGAGACCTTTTGAGACTTCTAATGTACAGAAACAGTCTTGTCAAAATCTTTTAACATTTTAGCAGTGAAATAACATCTTTGGCAGCCAATGAGTTAGATAAGTCAAAAACAATACTGATCATATCTGACATTACTTTTTAATGTGGATATCAATCAGTAATATCAATATGCTAATAATATCAAACATTTCTATCAGTAAGCACTGGAAAATGTCCTCCCTGTGCCCTGTGGTGCTACAATACAGTAGCAATCACTGGCTATGAATATTTTTTGTTTGTCATAGTCATAATATATGTATAAATATATAAGGGTCTTCACTTAGTTACAATTAAATATTTAAGTCACAATTCAAATAAGCTTCATTTATATTGGAACAATTCAGTGTGATCTCATGACCTTTCATGGATTTAAACAATTCTAACCAATTCATTGCAAACAAATGAAAACAAATCCAACATTATCCAGTTTATAACACAGTTCATACAAAACTATTTTTTCTAAATAATTGCTAAGCTAACTAATACCAATGGATTGTCTATTGTTTGAATTAATCTCCCATTGTGAGCAGATAGTGGGTGATAATGCGAAGGGGGAAAAAACTTTCTTTCTACAGGAAGGAAAAACCTTGGCAGAAATTGATTGATCGACCAATTGGATGTGAAGAAAACAGAATGGAGGGATATTGGTACCACAACTTTTAGCCATGGAGACTCGCTGAGAGAAGACACTATGACACTATGCAGTGTCATCATGGGAGAAGATGGCGACGCTACACAGTGCACCTCTAATCATCAAGTTTTTAAAAATCTACTAAAATTAGAAGGAAAGTATGCTGACTACTTCTGTGCTACACTACTACCACTATATGGAGAAAATCTAAAATACAGAGTTAAGAGTAAAATGCTTAAATCCATAATATTGAATCATATCTTCTCATGATTAAGTTCACTGGTGTGCAGTTTGAGAGGAAAATGATACATGTGCACAAATACATTATAAAGCACACTATAGAACATAAAAATCTGTAAATTAATAATAAAGAGCAAAATGTTTATCATAATATAGTTTAAATGCACAATATGCACACAAAAGTAAAACCTATAATGAAAGCTGGTTTTACTTACAGTAGCCAGCAGGTGTCAGCAGTATTCTGATCATCTGTGAAGAAACTATCCTGGCTTGTTTGATGAATCCAGCTACTAATTTGTGAATAGGGGGGTCAGTTTGTCAACATCAACCTTTCCAATAACAAAATTTAAACTTACAAAGGGTGAATTTTAATTCCCACTGTCACAATCAGTCAGCTGAAGATTTTACTGGTTCTGAAATGGGAACGAGTGGCTCCTTGGTGTCGTTTCTGCCAGTTGAGTTTGGGTGGTTAGAAGATACTTTGCTCTGTTTATTTGTCTTTTTTTCTATTTTCTTCACTTCAATAATGAGCAAAGCTGTTTTGGTGAAGCTGTAACTCCTGTAAGTGCAAGCTTACATGAACACATGCTTTACTTAGCAAATAATGCAAACAGAATAACTAGACACAGTTTATTTGACCGGCAGGTGATGGCATAAACTTGCAATGATAAGTGATAATTACATTCGTATAAAAGACTCACTTTAGAAGACGAAGTGAATTAATTGTGGATACATTCAAGGCTGTGCACAATGCATTCAAGAATGTAAACATGACTGAGAATGAAAGTTGTTTGTTGATATTATGTGTTGTAGTCTCACAAATCCCCTCATGAGTCAAATACTGGAAAAATTAGCTAAGATTTGCAAAACTACTATTGATGTGCATGCATGTAGCAGTGAAACCTATTACAGAGACAACTCTGTAATCGGTTTTCAAAAAGACAATTTTGTGTTTCTAGGGCAACAACTTCTATGAAGGCGTTCAACATAATTCTGCTTTGTAGTGTTAATATTGTGTACTCGTTGTTCCAGTAAGGCACAAAAATGCTGGTGGTGTTTTTCTCCACACATTTTTATATGTATCATATACACATATATAATAACATTCAGAGGCTGCATGAAAGGCTCGTCTGTGTAGCGGTCTTCCAACCTCTGTGCCTTTGATTCAAACCTGGTTTGTCTCACAACATGTTTATCGTCTGCGCGCAGCCTTATGACATTATGCTGTGATCCTACAGCACATCAAAGCACCTGGTTGATGAAGAAGGTCAAAGGATATGACTCTTCCACTTCTAAAAAAATTATCATTCTCCTTGTCTCATTATTTATAGATACTTCTGCTTTTGGACTGAATGGCAGGCCCTGGATTC
>JBAMHX010000011.1:13872999-13889315 GCA_037177515.1 Pseudomugil tenellus
AAAACAACAGGGTTTAGTGGGTTTATGTGCAACATAAGTGCACATAAACTTGGCTTGCATTTAGTTAAAATCTCAATTTGGAAAAAGCCTTGTTTAAAAATTAATTAAGGATGTTTTTGAAAATGTATTTTTACTGAAAGCAACTACATATAAAAAATATTGAACTTATAGATTTATGCTCATCAAACAACCAAATTATTTACTTAAAGCACTGAATATTTTTGTGACTTGTTATTTCAACTTATTTCTGAAAATAATCAAAATAAATACCATAATGTGTATTTTCAATTTTTTACTTTTTCAATAACTTATGGAAAAGAAATTTAAAATTTGAAAAGAAAAAAATTGCTTGCAGTGTGTTAAGCCTTACTGACATTGGTTATGGAGAAAACTTTTCTTATGCTAAATTAACAAACTGTAACATTCCACCACACTTAAAATTTTCTTGTTTTTTTTTTAATGTGTAACGAGAAAAAAAAAAAATTCTTCTTTTAAGTTAGTTTGGGGTTTGAAGGCCAATTACATTAGAGGCAATACTGATTGTTTTGGTGAGTATGGCTTGATTTTTGAGTGTCATAATATTATAAAGACATGCAGAACAGCATGTCAGAATGGGCTGAACAATACTTGTATACAACAGGAGGAGGAGATGAGGTGAAACATTTAGTCCTTTTAGTTTGTGAATGGCTCATTGCCTCTGATTGGTCTTCTTTTAAATGTCCTGTGTGTGTGTTGAGTGAAGCTGAATTTATTGTTTATTGTCAGTCTGAAATATTTGAATTGTTCCACAAGTGAGTGGTTGTCTGTAAGAAGGCCATCCTTAACCATCCTTGCAGCAAGGTGAAAGAATAATCTATCAAATCATGTCAAAGAAAAATTTGGCCGATATTAAAGGTTTCATATTATGTCATACTTGCCATCTCACAGTCTACCCTTTACACATCTATGATAATATTATGCATTTTGCAACATGTACCAAACTATAGTTTTTGTATATCATTCATTTGGTGCTGAGAAATTTCTAGCTGGAACTGTGAACGCCTGGGTCTGTATCTCTCCTTCTCTAATCTGTGTCTCTGCTGCTCCGCCGCCCCTGGCAGTTACACATGTGTCTATTCATAAGATCGCAGCACAGCCAAATGCACACTTCCTGGAGCAGATAGCGCGCTAAAGTTTTCAGGTGGGGGGGGTGCCGACGCTGCACAGTGGTGTCAGTCATTTGCTCTGCTTAAGCTGCACTCTTTTTTTTAAAGCAACTACAAAAACTAATGGACTAAAAATAAAACTACTTCTGGGATTGTTTTAAGGTACAATTAACAGAAGGTTAAAAGCTCATTAAATTCCATTTAGCATAATATGAGACCTTTAAACCACAATTTCATTTGTTTACAGCTCAGAATTTCAGTCAGGTCATTAACTAAGATCCAGAGGTACTGGTAATGGTTTTAACCTGTAAAAAAACCATGTTAACATAAAATACACTACGCTAAGCTAAACTATGCTATGCTAAGCTATCTTGGTCTCAGCATTAGCATCAGGTTTGTTTATTGCCTAGACCAGGTTTTGGCAACTAGAGAGCCGAAGTCCTGCAGGTGTGGGTGCATTTCCATGCTGCAACACACCTGACTCAAATCAGTGGATTATTAGCTGACTTGTGCAGTTTGATGCCAAGCTCTACAAAAGTCTACTAATTAAGTCTGATGTGTGTCAGGTGTGTTGCATCACCAACTGCCAATGTTTGCAGGACTGTGAGTCTGGAAGACCAGAGTTGCCTAAATGAAACTTTTGATCAACTTATAAATAATAAATATTATTTCAACAGTAGACCTACTTTATATTTTTTTTAAATGTAATATTGTTAGAAAACAAAACATATTCTTATTATGCAGTTCTGGGGCTGCAAAAAACAAAAAAAAAAACTCTCAAGTAAACACAACCCAAACTAAATGTTCTTGTTTTTGGCAATATTGCTAAAACTAATCCCTTAGTTTTATGATTTATGACTACATTGCACCATATACTAACTGTCTCATTGGGATATGATCAGCTAAACTGTTATTGTAGACTATTTGGAGTCATGCTGCTATTGATAGCGTGCTGAAAAGAATCAATTTTTTAACAGAACTGTGTACTTACACGATTCTCAACTAAAAGGTTGTGTAATCCCAGAACTTGGCAAGCTTTAAGTGCTTGGATTGGCTTGAGATATAAATTAAGGAAATTGCTCAATTCCAAGCAAAAACAACATATACATTTTTTTCTGTGGTTGTGCAGCAACTTCATAAACATAAACAAACAAATCTCCCAGATCTTGACTGTGAAAACAGGCAACCAAGACATTAGTATTTGTTGCATCACTGTGTATATTTCAACATAAATTTCAATTATACTTTTATTCTTCTCAACGAGCACAACCAACTAGATAAGATGTGTTGGACAAATATACATATATTACTCATATATACAGATATTTAAGCGCCTTTTATGTACAAATATACTTTACACTTAGATAAAAAGAAAAAAACAATAAACATATTGGCTTGCTGTACACATTGCATGTTCATGCACATGATACTGTTTTTTTGCACTCTTGCAACAGTAATCGTCTTCTTTTTGGGGCCTCTACTCATGGTCTGACAACCATTACAGTGCAGCACATCACTTTAATGTGCAGGAAATGTTTTTTTGTCTTGAGTGCCAATGAAGCCAAAACACAAAGCCCCCAATGGCGCAGGATGTCAGGAAAACAATCAGGAAGTCCACTGACGTATTTGTTGTGGAATGTGAGCGCTTCTCCCCAACATTCTGTGAAAGCCATGGGAACAGTCTGTGGGAAGGCTCATCCAACAGTGGTCATTCTCACCTCATCAAATCTTCCTGCTTGCCTTGTTTGTGTGTTTGTGTGTGTGAGAGAATGACGCTATTTACATCTGCTCCGTTGAAATGAAAAGCTGGCATTTAGTGTTGAACACAGAGAACTGCCTGCTGCAACTTCAGCTTCATGGTGAAAAAATGAAAGGTTTACATAAAGGCAAACGTAAAATCTCACATTCATGTTCACTTTTCCATGTTCTTTCTGATACATTTGGTATGAACCACTGAAATGTGGTTCTAAAGAAAAAAATTATAAAACAAAAACCGCCAAATAGAAATGCAGTGTCTGCCTGGGTTACTTAGAGACGAGTGGTCTGGAAGAGTTTCTTTTATCACCACACACTTTCAGGCTGCAGCTGTAAGTTTTCTGTTCATAAACACTCATACAGTAAAGGGGTGTTTGCGGCGCTGCGGGGAGGCGCAACCACCAAGTAAAAGTGTCAGCAGTCCTGGAAATTCTTTTGAGGTGTCTGAAAATCTCAACAGCTTGAGAAGTTTCTCACGCTGGAATATTTATGAATTATGACCAAATTCAAAGTAAAACTAGATTCTCAAAATACATTTTGTTGCCTCACAATGTTTATTTCTTATATTTTCTTTTCCGCTTAAAGGAAACAGGGCACATGTGCACATGGAATCCAACCAGTAAATATGTTTGTCTTTTCTCATTTTTCACATATTTCCAATCAATTTAATGTCTTTTCTGTCCAAGTTTTTTTTCCAAAAAGCTTTATTTTCTCTTCATCTCTTAATATTTTTGAGGTTGGGGGCCATTTGAGCCTCTATAAAGCACATCCATAGAGGATTTCTGTTGATGCCTCTGCTTGTTTATTCTGCCTGAGCTGACATCTTGGGAGAATTGTCCAGCTCTTTCCAGTTCCCGGTGCTCCCTGTGGGGCTCCGATTGGTCATCTTGGTCAGGAGCGTCGTCCTGCGGATGCTGCTGTCTGAGTCCTCTTTCTTGAAGTCAGCATTCATTTTGAGGCAGCAGGAGAAGCAGCGCACAAAATCCTGGAGGAGGTGACCACTGAAGATCATGTATATCCAGGGGTTACAGCAGCTGTTGAGACTGGCAAGGAGCGCAGACAGAGTCACTACTGTGTTCTCAGAATCTGAGGAACAGAGAGAGGAAAGAGAAAAACGATGATTAATCTGCAAAACATCTGGTACAGGCAAGGCAGCCGAGGTGCCTGGAACATAGTTCAAGGAGTGTTTAGACGTCTGGCCTGTGATTTTTTTTAAATAAAGAGAATAGTTTGGTAAATATAAGAGCATAGAAAAATGGTTAACAATGGTTAAAATATCTGTTGATAAAATAAAAAGTGTAGTTTTTTTTCATTCTCACGCAGAATAGTCTGCAGGCTCTCGCCATGTGGTCTGTAACCAAAACCTGTCATCAAATAGTAGAAAAATTTCCTTTTAAAATGAAAAATATAGCGCATAAAAAGCACTGTTGACTCTTTCTTTTAAGAAAAGCCTTAAATTACAATATCATTGGAATAGCTTCTGCACTCTTCCAGTAAAAACATCTTTTCTATATATGTTCGTTTTCGTATTTTAAAAAAATAATTGGTGTGTAAAGACTTGGATTTTGCTTTATCAATTAGGCTTTTCACATCTTTTTCATTATTATCACTGACTGTTTAATCACATAATTAGGGCTGGATTCATGTCTTCCAACACTTACCATCCCACTGAAAGTCTGCATCCCACACGGACCACATCTGCACAGTGAAAAAAGGTGCCCAACAAATAACGTACGCCAAAACAATCACAAAAGTCATTTTTACGGTTCTCAGTTTGGCTCTTGATATAGTTGCAACACTGCTGACTGAATTCTTCCCAATAAGCCCGTTTCTGCACGCAGCACCAGCCGTCGTTCTCCTTTTCTTGTACTTGATATTTTTCCATATGCTGTGGCAGATGAAGCCATAACACATCATGAGAATAATCACAGGCACGAGGAAGATGCCCACGGTTATCCAGGTAATGTAGGCCTTTGCGCCCCAGGGCTCGATGAAGTACGAGCGACAGTCGTACACATCCGAGCCGTTATGGATCTTACTGAGGGAGAAGATGAAGTACTGCGGAGTGCTGAGCACCAGGCTGCACATCCACGTGGAGATGATCATGATGTAGGAGCGCTTGGTGGGTTGCTGGAGAGTTTTTAGTGGGTGGCAGATGGCAATGTAACGGTCCAGGGTCATCATCACCATCATGTAAGTGGACGCAAACATCCCCATCACCTGGAGGTGCGTCACTACTCTGCAGAGAAAGTCTGGACCGTAGAAGCGGAAGGTGATCTTCCAGCAGAGCTGCGGCAGCACCTGGAAGAAGGCAACCACCAGGTCAGCCAGGCTGAGGTGTTTAATGAAAAGGTGCATCCGCGACATCTTCTTCTTGGTGTTGTAAATCGCCAACAGGACGCTCACGTTTCCAATCACAGCAACCACAAAGGTGATGCTCAGGACCATTATCTCTATTTGGGCCAATTCTTCATTTCTGGCAAATGGATCGGATCCGTTCTGATGGACGGTGTTGTTGTTTCCAGGCGTTGCCATCATTAGATCATCAGTCAGACTGTAACCCAGAGGCTGGTTCTCTTCGCTCAGGAATAGCGCATTGTCAGGATGGTGCATGGCACTGCCCCTCGTGCGCCCTCACAGCTACAGAGCCAGAGGGGCTGTGAAGTGCCTCCTTAACCCGTATATGGAGCTATCTGGTGCTTCCAGAGAGGAATACGCTGCTCTGTGACTCGTGGCTGCTGTGGTGGCTTTTTGAAGTGGAATCAAATTTCAGAGCGCCTGTGCGTAAAACGGATGCGCTGGAAACACAGCCCACCAGTTACAACCCGCAGTGATGTTTTCACGAGACATTTTTCATTAAGCACGTATTTATGTTCAACAAGGTAAAACTTTGATGACATCTAACATATATTCATGGAAAATATCTGTTCAAATTGATAAGTTTGTTAAGCAATTCCTTTTTCTGTTGCGGGAATCTTTGCTGCCTTTCAAATTTCCTGTGAAGTTAAATAAGCAACACGTCATTAAAATAACCACAACAAATATTTATTATTTAAATAAATATTTACATTAAAGTAGATGCACATTAAAGTAATTCATAAGTGAGATTTGATCTAATAAATTGCTGCAGGAAGCAACGTAATATAAACTGTTGTGCACATGTTGATGTCACAGTTGTTTTGCAACATGGAATTAATTTGATCAGCAGAGAAAATATTGTGTTCACATAGAACAATGCTTCTAGCAGTAAAGAAAAACTGTTTATCTGAAATGGTTTCTCAAAGAAGCTCCAGCAGTTGTATTGTGTCCAAACCCAAACTCAATAGAACTACTTAACCCTTTCATGTCCTGGTCTACCATGTGCAGATGTGAATTTGCAGTGACTGTGATTATTTTCTTTAACAAATTGTGGAAATAAACCAGCCTGAGCCATCTGTACCACTCTGTTTTGGTATGTAAAACCGAAACGTCTTTGTTCTAATTGTACTGTTTCATATTTCCACCAGTTCACTGTTGTAATATTGTCATGAACCTATATTTTACAACCTTTTGCTAAAACATTTATTCTGTCTATTTTTGTCTGAAATAAACAGAAAAGTGGTGGGAAAAATCTTCTTTATGTGAAATTTTAAGGGGTAAACCTGGAAGTAATTAGCTTTAATGATGTTTTAATCAGGCGCTGTGAATAAATCTGTGTAAAATAGCAGCACACAATGTTCAACTTCAGTTTCATTCACAAATTCAGCTTTTCAAAGACAAATTATGTAACAGATATCTATTGATTTATGCATGATTTTATAAAATTGTGAAGTATGATATTGAACTACTCCTCCCCAAATCCCCTAACCTCAGGTTTTGCTTACAGAATGAATTCTTGGGTTTCTCCAGGTTCCTTCCTGTTAGTCTTCCTGACCTGCTTGGATCTTTTCGATTCACTCAGTAGAGATGAACAAAACATTGTTTCATGGCACCCACAGCAATGCCTTTATTGCTGCTTAAGCCACAAAAATCAACTGTTTCGGAAGAAAAATTCTTCTGAAAACAATTTATTTGTCTTTCTGAGAATATTTCACCCCAAAATGTGGCTTTAGAGAAAACAATTTACACATATAAAATGATTTTTTTTTCTCAACGGACACTGAAACAGAAACCTGAAAACATGTGTATAGCTTACATCCTGCACCAATTTCTTATTTTGTCTTCCTGAAATCTAATTAAAGATGAGCTTTAAATTAAATATGCTTCGGATGATCATTTATGTCAGGCTCATAAAAGCATCTGTCCACCTGATAGGTCAAGTTTCAACACTTGACAGTGAAAAGCATCTTCTTCTGCACATTCTTGGATGCATGTATGACAGTAAAACACATTTATGAGTGTAAAGGGACTTCATAAAGCCAGACTTCTGTGCTCCCTACAGCTTTTTAAGCACTCCCTCTTTCCCAAAGCTGAAATCCTTACTGGTTTGGGAATTTCTGTCAGGCTACTGTGTCGCCTCTGCTCTTTACTTCTGCGTGTTTACTGAAGTTGCCTCAGTTTCTAAGAGACCCATAATATAAATTACCTATTACAGTTTCCATTACCAAAGCACATGATTGCCAACTGGCTATGGGTGTCTGGCAGCAATTCAGCCCATCTGATCCATGTGCTGATAGGGAGGATAGCTATCTTTATAGTGCTTGCATTGCAGCCACCATCCAGATCTGCTCTCTTTCATTTCCGACCGCTGTGGCAGCAAGTAGTGCAAACTGGAGACCCCCCCTCTTGAAATTTCCTGTTGGCTCTTCTAATTAGCTTAGTTGTGTGATAAAGTTTCTTCAATCATCCCAGCGTCTATCTCTTCTGATGTCCCTATATGTGCAATTGATTTCTGATGCCACAGGCTTCTGTTGATCAGCCAGTTTCCTTCCACTTGCTCCACTACAGTCATGTCTTATCCCAGAAGCAAAGACAAAGGTAAAGACAGTAGCAACAGATGTGTTTCTTCACGCTGGACTAAGCCATCTCCTGTTTTTTGAACATATTCACCAGAGATGTCCTGCACCTTTATCACAGCTCCAGGCTTTATTTGCCTCAGTTGCGTACATAACATGAGAACTTTGCTCCACTGTGGGTTTTGAGTCTGAGCCCGGGGAATCACGGGAATGCATGTTATGTCTGCAGTAGTCAGAGAAGTCAGTCAGAATTGCTTATATGTTATAGGCGTACGTTTTTGTGTGAGCCTGTTGGACACGCTGAGTGTTCTTGGGGATGCAGACATTTTGAGAAAGATTTAACTCTTTTAGAAAGTAAGAAGTCTTGTGCTGATTTCTGTTGGAGACAAACTTAAATAAAACACTGACAGTCGAATAAAAAAAATGGAATCTCAGTTAAAACAGGAGGGTTTAGTTGTTTTAAGAGTACTTTTTTTCTCTTTCAAAAAAGGAAAATACTGTCTTTCTACTGTAATATATCACATAACAAGAAAATAAAGAAAATAATTTGTCATTATTAAGTCATTACACTGCAGCTATTTGTTTAACACAGACTAAGCCAAAGTGCATGGACAGGGTGTAAAAACTACAGACACTTTATTCAATATTTTGTAAAACCACCTTTAGTAGAAATAACATGATGAAATTGTTTTCTGACACACACACACCACCACCACTGCGTTTCAAATGTCTGTGCTCATATGTATGTTTTGTACCAAATGTGTTGCTGTGCATGCTACCAGACTTCTTAACTTTGGTTTAATCTGTGTACTTTTATATATTTTTTCTGTTTCATGGATATTTTTTCCATAAGTCTTGTGATTTGTTGAGATGCAAGTTAGCAAACCCAAACTGTGCAGTTATTTTTAGAAAGAGAAGTTTTTTCCATATAAGCCCATCAAGTGAGTCATGCTTGTTGAGTTTTTCCCTAAAATCCAATGTTTTTAATACTAAATGAGCTTGATGATGATGAATTGTTTAACTACTTTTAATACACAGCACCTGGATGTCAATGACTCTTATTCCGAAGAGAAAACAATCAACCAAACAAAAAGAAAAAAAAATACTGTGTTCAATTATTAACTGACAGTGTAAATGTCACATGTATACTCACCTGGGCCTGAATTGTTTAGACACATAAAACACAGAGTTGAAAGCGAAAGTTGTTTTCTCACATCAATTTATCTGCTTTGATATGTTAAACAGACTTTAAGGACTAAAAATATTGCATTTTTTTTTTGTTTTGACTGTGATTATTGGTGTGTTTTATTGATAGTATTTGTGAATATTTTATTACTTTCTAAAACCAGTATATTTAGCTAAATTCAACCTAATAGGACCCCCCTTTATATAGGAAATTATATTACATAAGCTTAATTAAGTACAGCAATCTAATCTTGAAAATGTAAAAAAAAAGAATGAATGAATTAAAAAGGGGAAGTAAGAAAACAGATCGTGTCTCTTACTGTAGTCTCACTGTTGAAAGTCTTGATGGTGGTGCTGGGAAATGACTGGGTGAAAACAGCTAGCTGTGTAGATACCTCCATGTATGCATACAAAATATATGGGAACAATAAGCGCTGATAGCATGATCTGGTGCCAAATCACATATAAGAAACTTAATACAAAGCCCTTGCATATTTAGCTTTGATGTTATCTTTCTCTGTACGGGAAGCATTTTAGGCCAAAAAAGCCTTGTTGTTTTTACAGTGCAAAAACATGCGAGCATTGCTGAAATTCTTGCCAACATACAGGATGAATAAATCTGGATTAGATGTAGAACATGTAGAGCTAGTTAGGATTATTTAATTCCAAAATTTAACGCATTAAAAAATTGCATTTAATCACAGCTTGCATTCCAAACAATGTGGAAATTTGGTCATGCACTGACTACACATGTTATATGGTACATATGTTAGAGCTGATGGACTGAATTTGATTAAATAATAATAAAAAACTATATAAACCTTAATAAAAATATATTTTTCACATATTTGTGCTGTCAGACCCAGTCCAAGTAAAATAAACACATGTCAGCATCCCAACCTTGCTTTACTGTTCCGAATAGAAAACTACTGTACAGAGAGGTTCTCTAAATTTCTAAACATCACACAATCCATCCAGTCACGCACAAAACTGAGCACTGAAACAAAAAATAAGAAAAAAATCTGAGGGATTAAAACCACAAATGCCACTAAAATAAAAAAATTAAACAGAAACAATGGAGCAGATGACATGTAAATAAACAATAAAAGCAAATAAAATGCTGCAAAAGTAATCAATAATATATGAAAAGCATAAAAAGAAATTAAATGATCTGCAGATGTCATCAGGAGTGGAACAAAAACACTTTTCTGCTTGTTTGTCTGTTTTAAGGTTCTGAATCTCAGACAGGAAGGGAGGCAGTTCGAAGTTGTTGCTTCTAGTTTCCCACAATGCATCTGGCTTTCCTCATTCTCTGCTGCTTACATACAGCAAGCAGTCAGAACTGTGGGAGGCCTTTTATTTTGCAGGCCACCCTCATCGCCCTCCTTAACTTGGAACAAGGGGTAGAGGTAGAAGATACAGGTTCAGAGAATGTGCTGCAGACATGTGATCCAGCTGTTCAACTGCAGATGTTTATTTAAAACCTCAGAGAAGGTTTATACTCCACAAATATGAGATAATGTTAATTCCAAAACCACCATTTTATCTCATAACGTCAATCAGCATATTGTCTAACTGCAACTTGGAGAATATTCTTTTTCTGAAGAGACACCCTCATATTTTGACTCAACTTTATTTATGAAGCACTTTAACAACGGTGTTTGCCAAAGTGCTGTACACACATTTGGAACAGTTAAAAACAAATCAAAGAAGCAAAACAAACACCTGCACCACACCATCAAGGTCTTTGATCATGAATTCACCCACAGGTGAAAAATCTAATAAAATAACTTATCCCAACACTCAACTTGAATTCCTCAAGATGGTTACTGTACTCAACACATCCATTAAAAATTTAAAATGTCCAGCAAGGGGAGAAGCGGTTCAGACCACCTGTGAGGCCCTGCTACAGGAACAGTGTGAAGACAACTATATAGTAGCCAGCAAAGAAAAAGTGCCTCCTTCAGATTTTTATTCAGATGAAGAGGCCATGTGTAACAGGATCCCTGAGTTAATACAGGGTAGAATCCATCATGAGACTGCTCACTGAAGCGGTGGTCCAGTCAAGCAGGGACACGCCCACAGTCCTGGTCTGCACGTATCTGATTAGCTCTGCCACGTCTGCTTCGTATGAAAGGCTGTTTATACTTGCAAGTCACATAGTAACAAAAAGAAGAGCTGCCTTGAGCTCGGAAAATGCGAACAGGCCAGTTTGTCTGAGCAACTGGCTGAAGGAAGAAGAAAAGTAGGCATGGAAGAATTATAAGGTGGGTGGGGGTATTCTGTGCGATATTCTGTGCTAAGGATACTTGCCCGTTTTAAATTAAATTTAAGTCTTTCAAAGACCATTTAAATTTCTAGTTGTTTTACCAGAAGAAGAAAAAGTAAAATTTTATGTTTATTTCCTTTAAAAAAAAAAAGTACTTAAAAAGTACTTATATTTGCCTAGGACCTTTTACATTTTTTTCTACTGTTTTGAATTAAAATCTAATTAAATGCATATTTTTACAGTATTGTTGTTTCTGTCCATTGTTTGATTTAGTTGTCCACTAAAATCCATTTAAATAAGTGATCTTGCTTTTTGACACAACTATTCTGCAATTAAAACGAATTAATCAATATTAATTAATTTAAAAGCCTCTAAGTAATTTATTTTTTTTAATCCCACCCCTAATTAAAACAGACGCTGTATAAGGAGAAAAACGTTCCAGCCATATAGCCAATATAGACATAATGCATACTGGTTTGCAGCTTTATTAAAACAAAATTGTAAACATTTTCAACTTAAAACTGGCACTATGACTTACATTATGCAGAATCTTGGATCTGTCTTTGTCTTGCAGCATTTCAGCCCAAAGTATTACATGACAGCAGAGTACAGCATGATAGCTGATGAAGTAAAAAAATAAAAAGATATTTTCAGAGGAACTGAGGAAGAAGAGGAAAGGTGACAGAGCAAGATGAAACAACAGTCAACATCAGAATGATATTTACTCGCCAATGACAGCTCAGAGAAGAGGCAGGGTGCAAAATTAGCTGTCATTAAAAGTATCCAAAGTTCCGTATTGCTGCTTTGTTACTGGAAACCAGTACAGCGGTATTAAAAGTAGTGCGATGTGTTCAGATCTTAGTTCTAGTTAAAGCTCTAGCAGCCGCATCTGGATGAGCTGCAGATGTTTTATGCTCTTTTTGGGAAGTCCTGTTAAAAGGCCATTACAGTAATCCAGTGTACTGGAGATGAAAGCATGGATGAGTTTCTCCTGGTCTTACTGGGAGACTAAATTTTTCAATTTGTTGATGTTTCTAAGTTCTTCAAAGCTTATTAGTGAAGCTTTGATGTGGCTGCTGAAAGTCAGATCTGAGTCTATCAGCAACCCAAGGTTACAGACTAGGTTGGTTGTTCTAAGAGCCTGAATCTACAGGTATGTACCGATGCTGACCATCTTGTCTTCGCTGCCAAAGTGGGTTTGTTGGACTGCAGTCGTCTGGTGACAAAGACACAAAAGTTTGTGTTTTCTTCATAAATGTGATACCAAATGTTGCAATTCTGTAATATTTGACCCAAAGGTAGAATATATAAGTTGAATAGAAGAAGACTAATCACTGACCCCTGAGGTACTCCAAAGGTTATGTCCACTCCCTCAGATTCAGTCAATCTTGCACACATACTGTACACTTCTCCAAGCTACAGGGACAAGGATGACGGGCCCTAGATGCCTCAAAGCAACCTCTTAGCAGTTACGAATGGGACATACAAGCCAAGTTTGTGTGTCTACTTGCTGTCACGATGCGGGGAAGGTGGTGGACCCAAATGCAGAAAAGGAGAAGGCAGCCGGATGCAAAATAACTGGATTTATTAACAGAAATACCAAAGAACTACACAAGAACTCACCACATATGAACCTAATGAGCCAGCAAGGGGGAAAGAAAACCAAGGGTGTAATTGCACTGAAAACAGAACAAGACACAGGTGAAAACAATGACCAAAATCAACCCCCAGGTGAAACTAATTTACAAGATATAAAGCAAAAACAGAAACACAGGGCAAAACAGGAAAAACTACAAAATAAAAAGGGAAACCAACGTAACCTAACCCAAACCAAACCCTAAGAACTGCTGCAGGTGTTCAATAATGTCCAATACTGGAGGTAGCTGCTAGTTCAGAGTACTACGACTCTGGACTGGGGAAAAGGTCAATCGACCAGTAATGTTGTATTTCCACAGCATTTTCGTAAGCAACAGTAGTCAAGTGCTAACACTTTCTGTTGTTTTATGAAGGTTATCCAGTTGAGCATTTATCATTCAAGATTAACCACCTTCAGAGTTGGAGAGCTTCATTTGTAAAAGTGCAAATCAGTTTTAACTGCTGCAGTCTATGGGGAATTAAGTCAAACAAGACGTTTAATTATCTATTTACTTTAGGGTTAAAGTTATAACGATGAACAGCGATTCCACACAGGTAATTTATTATTCATGTTTACAGTTTATGTATTTTTCCATCTGTACATGTCCTCCTTTTGCCCTCAGGGGGGTTAATCTATGTGTACTTCAGCAAACTGTGCATTCAGGTTTACAATCATGGAATCTGTGTCATGTACACAATAGTTATGCAACATAGGCTGGTATGAATAGTTGCCATCCTCAGATGTTGCACAAATTATAAAAATGAGCACAAGGCAGCTGGTTACAGTTGTACAGAAAAGTCAAGATATATTTTAATTCTTCACATAAGCTGGTTGCATTGTGGGATGTTGTGCATGATTAAGTGGAAGCACTGACTTGTGCCATTATAATGAATTATGTTTTTCAGAGTTCAAAGATTTCAAATGATAATGGACAATTTAAGAAGGCTGTTTTTGTCATACCCTGCTCCAGACACCAACTCCAGCCATACTCCTGCTCCCTGTCTCATCTGCCAAACCACCTGTACCTGCTCCTGGATTCATCAGCACAACCACCTGTACCTGCTCCCAATTCCCTCACCGGCTACATAACCTCTAGTAACTCCTTGCTGGGCATTGACATTGCTCCAGACACTGCTTCATGCACTCTCCCAATGTGTCACCTTCCTAGCTCCGACTTACCTGTCTCCCCTGAACTTTTGGCCTGACTTCCTGGTTCTGACTGCTGCCTGTCCCCTGGATACCCTTCTACCTTACTCCCCAGTTGTGGCTTCTTCCTGGACTCCATTCCATTTTCAGGGTCTTCGTTCCACCATCATCCTGTTTGTAATGAACCTTGTTAATCATTCTATCTGTCTCAAAGAGGTCATTTGTTACAGTATTGTTCAATTTTGTTTGGAATTTGTTAGTAATTAGGAATGCTAATTAGTTCTATGCTGTACATGAACAGGGAGTGAGTCTGAGGAATTTCATTTCATGTCATTAATGGACACTGAAATGGACTCTGGTGTCAGAAGAACAAAGAATATTGTTACATTTAATTTTCATACATAATGGGAACCATACACAAAATACTAAAATACAGAAAATGGACAGTGGGTAAATGAGTATAGACCAATTTCCATTTGTAAGGTACAAACAATATATGCAACGAATACAACTGTAAATATACATTGAGACGATATTTTTACCACAAATACACAGTAAAACTCAGCAGCTGCATTCCTACTCTTTGTAATTCTCATTTCACATCTTTTGTAATATCCTATTTATCTCAACATTCTAAAGAAAATAATACAAGTAAAGACAGAAAAAGATGAAAACAATGGTGGCAGAAACATTGTGGATGCCTCTGTGTCTCAGCAACGTTACCAGGTAAGTTGTAAAATGTTAAATATTGGCTAAATCTTCTGCAACTCTGTAAGCTGCAACATAATGTCTGATATGTGTTATGAGAGATTTTCTGATAAGACCTTTTTCTAACAGTTTAATCTGAAGCCCAATCAGAAGAAAAGCGAGGCTTGCATGAATACACAAAGCTGGACGTTGTAGTGGGCTCTCATTAGACGTTGTGCTGAGACCTGAAATCTAAGTTGTTATGAACCAACACAAAACAGAAATAACGACTGAGAAATGGAAATATTTCAACAGGCCTTATCACACACCATTGATAGAAATGTTGTTACTTTGATATGGAATCACTCCTTTTTCCCCAGAAATTGAAAAAAGTAATTTTTTTCCTCTATCCCGCATCCAACAGTGCCATAGGTTATTCGTTCAGAGAAAAACAAACAGGCTGTGTATAATGGTTTCAACATTCTCAAATAGTCATCGAGATGTTCAAGACCATTTCCTCTGAATGCAGACATCCCATTTCTTTGTCCTGTTTAAATGACTTGCAGTTCTGCTTTCACATGGACATGGAGTCTGATCCCATCTAATGCAACACCTCAGGACCATGATATCCACATTTTCAGCCATGTTTTCACATTTCATTATAGGTGTTTAAATAAGATTATCTTTTGAATATGAGCCTATTATGTCAGCATCTGTTTTTTCTATTTTTATTTTTCTATTTTTTGTATTACATAATTGTGACAAAAACCACAGCTACTATCAAATGTGTATTTTTTTTAATTGATTTCGTGGGTTCAAAATATACTTAAAACACCCTCTAAAAAGGTAAAGCAAGGTTTTGTTTTCCATACTCAAATGTGATATAAAGATATACTTTGTGCTCATCAACAAAACTGTAAGTTAGTTCAGAGTTTTGCTTTGACACCTGTTGGTGTGGTAATTGGTAATTTACATTTATAAAGTTGTTTACAACTGTCCAAAACTACCACAAGAGGAAAAAGAAAACCAGACCTTTTATTTTTGCTTCTTCTGCTTCGTATTTAATGGTGTCTGAGTTGTCTTTCCCATTCCTCCTTTCTTCTGATTTGTTTCTTTCCCTCGCTGCGTGTCAGCCATACAACTCACCACTGGTCCCACGGTTTCCAATGGTATTGCTCCATTTTCTGCATCAAGTGACACATAGCTAAGCCCCTTTGAAACACACCAAATTACCAATCCAGACAAAACTGTAACAGATGATGTGGACCCAAACACAAAGACTAAAAGCAAGAACAAGCTTTAATATCCAGAAAGAATCTATTTGAACATTTACGATGGACTTCTACAGCCTTTCATGGCTCTTCATCCTCTTATTTATCTGACTTTTTGAACTATAGTCAGTGGGAAATTTGAAATCCTCTGGCAGTGGACTTGTACTCGTTCCAGAGAGTTTTAGACCAAAGGTGATAGAGCATTTGAGGTTAGGGGGGGGGGGGGAGGGGGGGGGGGGGGGGGGGGGGGGGGGGGGGGGGGGGGGGGGGGGGGGGGGGGGGGGGGGG
>JBAMHX010000011.1:13918728-13955714 GCA_037177515.1 Pseudomugil tenellus
ATAATCAGCGATATTGAAACAATAAAAGGCTTGAAATATCTCAGTTGATTTGTAATGAATCCAGAATGTATGACATTCATGTTTTTTCATTGCATTACAGGAAATGAAGAACTTTTTCACAATATTATAATTTTCTGAGACAGTCCTGTATATTACTGCAATACCTCTATAACAAAAACTAAATCCAATAATTGTGGTGTCATTAATGAGAAGAAAATGGAAGAAAATTATGTATCAGGTTATAATTACACTAAATGTCCTGACTAAAGCTTGATTTTCTCCAAGCAGCTCCACCCTAGTATCCCATAGCTCCTCCTGTTAAAAAGTACGTAAAACACCTTTTGAAGTGTTTGGCAGTGAATGAGGTAGGTTTCAAGTATTACTTTTCAGAACCACCTATTTGTCAGATTATATTTTTTATGAAGAGGAAAAAAGAAAAGAAATCAAAATTAGGATGTCTGAAGGGTCATACACAAAGCAGAGCCAAAAACTAATTCTTACTTCAAGCCACTTAAATATTTATGGATATCACTTAGCCCACAGTTTGCACACAGTTCCTATATGTCTGAGTTCTTGCACTCCAGACTGTGCGGCAATGCCAGCACAAACAGTAGAGTTAATGTGACATTTCTCTGTGTAACTGTTCCGCAATAGCATCACACATGGTGTCAGTAATTAATGATTTAACTTACAGTTTGCAAAAATAGGATTCAGTGACGCTGGGCTTTTTAATGTGGGACACAGCAGATAAAGATTTTTTTAGTGCTTAGTTTGGACTGTTTTTTTTCTCTTCATTTTGGTTTGGGTTTGTTCCAGAAGAAAGTTGTTCAATAAGAACAATGACTTTGGTTTGCCAAGTCTGAATATTCCTCAGACAAAACACTTAATTTTTGTCCTCTTAAATGACATGAGAATTTCAAAAGAAAAGGTCATTAATCATTCCAAGACAGATAAAATACTCCATTTACAAAGAAAGCATTAAGTAGATATGAAGACACATGGATGCAGTCTCACTTTAAGTTGAATTAACAAAACCTGCTGCCATCTAACAGTCAGCAGCAACACTTATGAAATCTTTTCCATTTGCATAGACATATAAATTTCAGATCCTGCACTACCTAAGCTATCATCCATTTGGCTTTTTACTTTAGCTGCCACTAATGCATTAAAACAATTTATAGGTTGTGGCAGTTTGAGGACAGGTGAACGGGTAATGAGAGGATGGAACGCATAGTGGAACATTATGCATGTGTTCTTTTTGTGTTTGTATCTGTGCTTGGTTGTTTGCTTCGGGTATTTCGTATTACAGCATCTGCAAAGGGAGGGTGATAAAAGTATTCTGGCCCATCTTCTTTTAACAGCTTTGGCAGCTGCAGCGTTATTCTCTTTTGTCATAGTTTCCATGGGGGAAAAGATTGTTTTCTTGCATCCTGCCATGATGGTAGCAATGTGTTCTGCTGGTCTTTATGATTGTTGAATGACAGACATGCATATTTGGATTAATTCTACTGTATATGCACAGTATATGCAGGTATTACTGTCATCAAAATATTTGTCTTGATACAAAAGTTGTCTGCTTTCTTATTTTTCTATGCTTGTACAGTAAACATTGCCTAAAACTGACCTATAATTGGATTAAATGAATAAATATTCTTTAATGACTGTGCAAGCAAATGCATTTCCAATGGTATGTGTTAAAGTGACGGTGGTGCTGAAATGACAATCTACGTTAGACTGGGGAATGAAGAGATATTATTACTGATAAACAGATTTTGAGGACCTACAGCTTGTTTCCTGATGTTTGACTCCAACATGTCCTTTTTAGAATTATTTATTTTGTTTGAGTCATTTTCTTCCAAGGTGAAAATGGACTCATCTTTCTGTCTCATCCATTCTTCAGAAGAACACTTCGTAGATGGTTTATGATTCTCTGCTAACTTCTTTGCCAGGAATCGAACTTAGAGTAAGCAGCTCTGCAGAAAAACATGTTTTTTGTTTCTAGAAAATGTTTGGTATCTATTGTAGGAAACCAGATAATCTTCACCTATGATCACTTTTCAGTTGGAAAGATTTGACGTCACCAGTAAACAGATGCTGAGAGCTCATTACAAAGTGAAAGTTTTTTTTTAAAAGAAAACTTAAAGAAATGTAATATTTGCTCATATTTACTGGCAAAAACAAATTGGGGTTTGGCCATATGTCCTCTGTTAGAAGTTTGACTTCCCTCATATGCTTCATAAAGAGTTTTCCTTTAAAATATAATGAGATACTGCAACATTGAATTAATTTACTAAAGAGGATATTTTGTTTCTTTAGAGCCAAGTTTATTTCAAAATAATGTATTGGCAACATGCATTATTATTACATTATTACAGTCATTTAGCAGACGCTTTTCTCCAAAACGACTTACATCTGAGCAGCATGTATTTTCTTATTTATGACACTTAATAAATGTGTCAATTAAACAAAAATGTGAAACAATTTTTTTCCTAATGAGGACCATCACATATACTGTAATAATACATCTACCAGTCTAATGTATCTTATGTTTATTGTATAGATATTACAAAATAACATCTCAAGTTGGATGGTTGCAAATAGATTTAACTTAGGAACTAGTTTTCCTGATTATCTTCAACCCCTGAATAATGTATGTTTTCATGGGCAAGAAGATTGTAAGTCTTTAAACCCTTAATTCTTGAAATTAAAAACAACCGTTTAGAAAATACACACTTTATTGTGTGTATTGTGAGTTATGCCTATTGTTCTGTTATTACCTGCATGTGGAGCCCTCTGAGACAACTTGTTGTGATACTGGGCTATATGAATAAAATTGATTTGAATTGAGTTGTTTATGCTCATTCCACTCTTCATTGTAGGGTTTGTGTGGTTTATGGTTCTAAAAAGAGGAATAATTAGAATGAGTAATCAAATAAACTAGCATGGATACATTTCTGAACATAATATATATTCCAAGTAAATCAACAGATAACAAAGATATACTGCCATTTGTATATGGTCTCGCTAAATGCTGACAATTCCTATGGTCTGTAAACGCACCCTCGGACGTAAGCAAGTGAAATTTTTGAATGAGATGTCTGTGAATGCATCATCAACGTAAATTAGAAGATGGCAGCAACGGTAAATTCCTGAACTGTTGGTATGAATTACACGTTCAAAGGGATATATAACTGAATTTGAGGAGGATTGTGTAAAATACAAACCAATTAAACAGTTAAACCAAGTACTAAACATATTAATTCAAACGGAGACTCAAACTGACCTCAGTAATTAAAACAGCAATGGCCAGACACACCTCGATTAATCAGTTTGTTTAGTAATGAAAGACAGGAAACAAATGAGCTGTCTTAAGTTCAGGAAGTAGTGGAGTTGTTCAGAAAGCCAATGAAAGGAGGAATAAACCATAACTGTGTCAAGGTGGTCTTGGTCCTAGGCCAGGTCAGAGAAGTGGGTGGGCTTAAGCACACCCTGGCCCATATATGGCTCCGCCCCTGAAACGGACATCCTGAGAGCGCATATGGTGAGGCATGCCGTAGCAGCGGCAATGATGACGTAACGAAGCCTCGCCGGTGTAGTCACGTGACTTTTGGCCTATTAAATCAACGTATCGGAGCAATGCTCGCGAGATACCTATGTCTTATGCCTAACACTTGCTCGAGCAAACTGCTCGAGCTTCCCATCCCTAGGCAAATAAGCTAAGCTAGCAGTTCAAAGCCACAGCTGCCAATGTCTGCTTGGTCGATCTCTGGACTGGGTCAGTGGTCCCTTAATTATAATAGTGAAAGCAATAGAAAGTGAATTATATGCTATTTACTACACTTACATTGCAATTACTGTTATTGCAGCTGCAGACATGATGCTCTTTAGTTGTACAGTTGTCTGAAATTGGTCCTGTTCTATGTGGAACACAATAGATGTCTCATCTCTACTTAGTGTCAGTGCTGTTTTGCAGATATCCCCAACAGGAGCTTATTATGTTTGCAGTATTTTTTGTAGTACATAATATATATACATTTTTAAATCCATTCACCTTGACACGGTCACATTAAGGATATTGTCAGAAAGACTATCTGTGAAAGGGTACTGCTATTAAATCTGATTCTCTGCAGAGCCTCCTATGTGAAGGTTTCAATCAGTTACCATGGTGACTCAAAAGAGTTCCCATGGACTTGGTTACAGATGGGAAATTACTATAAATGAAGAAAGCATTCAATAAAAAATACCAATAAATATAATCTCCATTTTAAAGAACATCATAAAGGCTATTTATAGTGTAGATGTCTTACACTGCAAAATGACCACTTCTCTGTTTGTTCTCCCATTGTCTTTATTGGTTTATATCCTGTGACCATCAATCACAGCACCCAGTGTTGACAGTGTGAGTCCACAGACAGACCAGAATATTGTTTGCCTTCTGGTCCTAATACAGTTCACACAGACAAGGCTGATAGCCCCAGATTTGGATAAGTTTGATAAATGCACTTTACTCATTTAATTTTAAAATTTCTAATAAAAAGCAAGGAAGTAAACAAATTCAGTGGACATGTATGTTTCTGTTGGTCGTAACCTGTGTGGTTTCAGCATAGCAATGCTTACTATCTCCTGGCTCTCTGATGAGAAACGGAAAAAATCTAATCTCAACCAAACTAAAGACACCATTGTGAAAACCAAGCTCCAGGTAACCAGCAACTACTTTGTTTCAGAGACTTTGTTTAAAAGTTTGTGTTTTCTGAGCTCAAGCTGCAGTTGAGTCTTGATGCCATCTTGTTTGAATGTTTTAAAGCCTTTAACATATTAAAAAACACAGAATTAAAGTTTGGCTCACATTTTGCTGAGATAAATAAAACGAACTACCAGTGCATGCAGTTTATACCTTTTCGAAGAATCCGTGTGATTGCATTTAAGTCATTTCATTTTCTGGGTGACAAGTCTCAGTCACATTAATGTGTAAGATTATAATCCACTCATCGCTGAAGCATCAATTTGCATATTTTTATTTTTATTTGTTTACTGCTGCAAACTGAAGCCATTCTGTATAGATACATTGGTCAACAGTAAAATATAACTGTTTAATTAACTTGGTTTTGCAGTCACTGAGGGTGGATATGGAAGTCATTGCCATAAGATTGCCATCCAGAGTATGGTGACCTGTACTTTTTCTAAATCATGTTTTACACCACCCGAGTTACTTTTATTTTAAACCATGAAAGAGCCAGTGTCATCAAAATTGGATTGTGGAAAATGTATCACATTTGTTGGTCATAATTAAAAGCTAGCATTGTTCATGCACAATAAAATGTTATATAAGCTGTGAGATGAATGTCTGCATTTATAAATGTTTTTTTTTAACTCATGCTGGCAACAAATGTTCCTATTTTGTAACTTTGGCGATAATGTGCCAGGGTGACTGCTGACACACAAAAAAATGAGGACTAGCCTCTAGTCCTCCTTAAAATCGGGAAGAGCAGAGTTAAAACCACTCTAAAAGTGGATTAGTAAAACTTAATTAAAAACTTTAAATTTGTCTCTTTTAAAAAACTCCTTTTAAAAACAAGTCCACTGCTTTCTGTATGAGGCCGGTCGCCTGGATTGCGCTTCCTCTTCTGTCTCTTCCCTGCCGTGACATGAGATCTTCAACCCACATGCAGAGAACAGAATATGCAGCAGTTTGCTGTTCCTAAGAGGGAGTCCTCATTCCCTCCTGCCTGGCCCCGCAGCTGGTCTCCCACTCTCCCATGAACTTTCCTGTCGTAGACCTACTCCCACTTTTCCCTGGTGCGGGAATATCCTGCTGCCCTGGGCTGAGCAGTTGTGCCCATGGATCCCAACGCCAATGCGCTTCAGGCTCCTGTCCTGAGATAAGTATGATCCCAACCTCCCCCCCCCCCCCCACCCCCCACCCCCTTTTTTTTCAACAGCCTCCTCAGATGCCTCACCTCATGCTGCTGCTTCTTGTTTTTTCTGGTTTAAAAATAAATAATTAATGCAGTAATTAATATACATAAAAAGCTCCATCAATCTGACCCTGTTGCAATTAATCTGTCAAGCCATTTTCAGGAAATACCAGGAGACATTTTGAGGTTTTATTTCTCACAAATCTAATCTGAGGAGTTAAAATATTTTTGGATTTTCATGTATTAGGCCTCATTGGAAAGCCTTAAAAACAGACTTTTAGAATCCAAAACTCCCTTTTGGGATGCTTGTTTCTGTTTGTTCCATGGGTGAACTCAAGTTTCTGAAAATAGACCTGGTTATCTCTGTATGAGGGCAGATTGGAACAAGAAATTAGCTCTGGCAACTTGGTGCAGACCAGACCATATACGATCATTCACGCTGCAAATCTTTGTGCTCCCTTAAATGTGAATATAAACTACACAACTCTTAAAATGACTAAAAACATAGTCTGAGATAGGAATCAGTGAGAACACATTAAATACCTAATAAAATGAACCCACCATGAGTTTGATGGAGAAAGAAAATGGCTAAACATGAGAAATGATGGATCAGATGAAAGTATAAAGAAAGTGTCTCTGTGTCTGCTGATATATTTGCTCACCTGGAGATGTTATCTCCACCAGGAGAGGTGAGGCTGTTATGAAGGAGGCCTGAATTCCTGGGACTTGATGTCTTTTGAAAGGCATAGTTGTATTTGCATAATCACTCAACACAATGCAACCTAATGTTACATGCACATGTTATGCCCATTTCAAATGTTAGCTTAATTACACTACTCTTAATTAATATCCTGCTGAAAGATCTGTCCACCCTTTAATCCTGAATAATGTCATTCTGTCCTTAGGAAACTATCTGTCTGAGTTGTGTCCTTCCCATCATGGAACATGTTTAGACGTGACATGGTTTCTATCTGTTTGTAACAAAACAGTGTCTCTGCACAATGACGCAAACAACCAAAGTGTTTAAACGAAGGTGTCTCTAAGTGACGGGCAGAATTACTTTCGGACATCTCTGTGACAACAGATCTCTGGAATGATTCTCCCCGGGTTATAACCTTGTACTGTGTCTGTCTTGTCTTTCATGTATCATCTCACGCCATGTTTTAATGTTTAACTTTGTTCAATTTTCTTTTATTCTTCATTTAATAAATTTATATTCTTCTCAAACAAGAAAACAGACTCCTCGTCCTTGACAGGAAAAACGGCCATTAGACACACACACACAAATGTGCACACACACGCTCCCTCCTGCACATTTACACAGATGCAGACACACACACTAGTGTGCATACACATGGAACCACACACATGGACTTGTTGCTGCTGCTGTTCGTGGATTTTGCAGATTATATTCTATGTGGGCTCATGACGATGTCTAATCTGAGTGCTTAGAACATCCTGGAAAACTTACTGATCCCTGACAGGTGTAGAACATGTTTAGTTTAGCTGTTGATGATGTATTGCGGCTGATGTTGTGTGTTTGCTGTTTTTTTTTTTTTTAATTTATTGGTTTTATCTCAGGGCTGCACGGTGGTGAGGTGGTTAGCGCTGTAGCCTCACAGCAAGCAGGTTGCCAGTTTGACCCCCGGCTCGGGCGGTGCCCTATCTGTGTGGAGTTTGCGTGTTCTCCCCGTGTTAACATGGGTTCTCCCCAGGTTCTCTGGCTTCCTCCCACAGTCCAAAGACATGCACCTTGGGGATTAGGCTGATTGGGGACTCTAAATTGCCCATAGGTGTGAGTGTGTGTGTGCAAGGTTGTTTGTCTATATGTGTGACCCTGTGATGGGCTGGCGACCTGTCTAGGGTGTACCCCGCCTCTCGCCAATTGTCTGCTGGGATTGGCTCCAGCCCCCTAGCGACCCCATTCGGGAATAAGCGGTTAAACGGATGGATGGTTTTATCTCCCTTTTCCTCTTCTTTTATCAGTTTCTCTTTCTCCGCCCAATGTTTTTGCTGTCTCATTGTTTCCAATCTGGTCCTGTAGTTATAAGCAGTAAAAGGTAAAAACACATCTATGATAACAAAAAAAATGAACAAAACTTAAGCACCACATACAGACAGATGTTTTCTGTAACCATATGAACCAGAAGTACACAGAAGGAAAGCTTTTTCACTTCAAATTCATGGAAATTACAGGAAAAAATGTACACAAGTTCATGTTTTCCCATCTGACCGTTTTACATAAAAGGTCACGAAGCGAGTTTTGTCTGCCTGCCCACATGGAACAGATTATTGTGAGTGTGGAATAATGTTCAGCATGTACATTTACATCTTTAGTTTCTGACCTCATCCTTCAGCACATGTAAACACTGAGCCATTCATACCAGAGAATGGAAAAGGGAAGATAAAGAAGAGAGACTCAAAGCTTATAGGTGGATGATGGGGTGGAGGCTTGACTTATCAAGTAGGCTCTTTTTGAAAGGTGCCACTAGGAAAACTTTCACCAGCTGGCAACAGCAATGAATAGAGCCTTGGAAGGACCATAAAAGAAGATTAAAGCTTCTGTTAAATTTAGGGATAGTGTTTTTTATGCCTGACAACTCATTTGAAGACATGTAAAACCAGTGTTCCTGTGACTGTGATGGACTGGTGGTCTGTCCAACAGCCCCAAAACAGCAAGACTGGATAGGTGATTTTTAATAATTAGTTCCTCTCTCATTCCAAACATGTTAACACGAGGAGTAAATGTGCGTTCTTTCCGTCGTCTTTGATTATTTATGCCTTTGTCTTGCAACAATCACTGCAGCAATGACTGCAATCAATTACGCATTGCCCCCGTTTGCACGTCCTTTTGAAACGTCCTAAATATAGGCGCAATTTCTACCAGCAAAAATTACTTCCAGGTTTGATAAATTGCTTTGCATGTGCTAAAATCATATATTTACTCCAAATTGCGTGTGAACGCCCAATTTACATATTCATTGAGTCAAACGTACTAACTCGCGGAGGACGCGCAATTTTGCACCTTTGGAAGACGCAAACCCTTTTACTCAGTGTTATTAGATCAGTTTGTACTTTTTTTTGCATGTGCAATGTGTTTGCACACGTTTTAGTACACGCAAATCTTTAGTAAATCTGGCCCTTAGTGTTTTAATAGTTGGAACACAATTAACTTCTCAGAGTAATGAAAAGTTCAGCTTAATTTTCTTGCAAGTCTAATGACAATTATGTTTTCAATTTTGTTGTGATTTGCTGTTCGGTCAGACCAAAGCACTGAAAAAAGCAAAACCATTGTATTGGGATAACCATCATTATGTTAAAACAGGCTAGGACAGACCTTCCCCCTTTTTCAAAATTACTTCCAACAACATGTAATAACAACTGTTTCTTTAGGGACCTACATTGTATTCATCAAATACTTAGGGTGCCTCTGACACTTGCACAATTCTGTGCCACGCACTGGCATGACTCGAGTCATGCCAGTGCTCAAACTACAGTCGTAAACTGGCATGAATAGTGTGTAAACCTCTTGTGACTGCGTGCCATGTCGGGACGAGAATTTTGAAATTTTCAAAATTTTGGTCACAACAAAATATCATCACCGGGTTGTGAACTACGCAGCAACTGTACGTTCACGTCGTGAAGTCATAGGAACGATGCGGGAGGATGCATGCCAGTGCTTGCCAGATATAGGCATGTTCTCTTCTCTGCAATGACTGTTTCTCTCGCCTTAAGAATTTTCTCTCTTCCACAGCCAATTGAGAAATGACCTAGGGTTGGGGAGGCCCCCTTTTTACATGGGATGCCTAAGTTGGAACAACACAGTCCGAATTGCGCAAACTCTTCGTGCCAATGCGGGAAGTGCATAAACTATCCGCAACCTATATGTGAACTCATCATGCCTGTTCGTGTCAACGTGGACACTGATGGGCACCATTCATGAACTATTCGTAAACTCGTCGTGAACCATGCGTGGACTAAACGTGAACAGTGTGGGTGCCTCATGGTTCGTGCCCCAAAATGCCAAGACATAAAAGAAGAACATCATGAAACCTATTAGGGGTTGTTTTTTTGTGAAATGGATTATGCTTCATATCCTGAAGAAGTATAAAGCATCAAGGCAGAACAACACCGGTGAAATGATTTGAAGTCTCATGAGGATGCTCAACCTTTTTCAAAATCCAATACCCTGTAATGAAGTACTTGTTCTATTCCCATTTGTCTTTGTTTCTAAATACAGTACATCTGTAAGATAATGACAAGGGTTACACATGCAGTCAGGTATTCAATAATATCTCATTTGTTCTCATTAAAGCGCCATCATTACAAGCACGCTTTCATTTGCCCCCTTCTACATTTCTGTCTTTATTAAAAAACCAGGCCTTGTGATGAAAGCAATGAACAACCCAAAGGAGAAGAAACATGGCTTCATCACCGGTGCTGTAATTGATCCAATCAGTTTCTAGGCTGGTGGAGAACAAAGTGCTTTTTGTAGTTTTAAAGTTGTGTTTGTATATACCATATAGTTTGTCTATATAAATTCATCAATGTTCTCTGATGTCGGGAAGGCTGGTAAAAGTAAAGATCGACTCAGAGGCTGTATGGAAAATGTGCTGAGAGATAAAAACAAAACTAAAATGAGTGGAAGCTACACAGATTAAAAAGGCATTTTTTCTGCTTGACTGGTTCAGTGTTTAATTCTGTTTATTGAATAAGATATTGGCGAGCAAAAAGATCATAAACAAAAATAATGTGACTATGTCAACATAAAATTGAATTTTAATGCATTTTTATACGATCACAGATCCCGCAAGATTGTGAACAATGGAACACCAAGTCTAAAACTTGTAATACCATTTTAATGTAAAAAGAAGTTTGTTTATTTCCAAAGAATTCCTTCGACTTTCAAACCAGTCTTTATGGATGTTTTTACAATGCTTCTTTTGTAGTACTCGCAGTCAACAAAGATCACTGAAGCAGATTTACGACTGATACATGTATGATGGATTATTTTTGAAGGACACACTAACTAAATGGCTATAAAAATCTGAAAGTAATAATAATTTAGATAAACGATCCTTCTTTGCTGGCTTTACTTAGTGAGTCTTAAAATATAGCTCTCCATCTCAAAAACCTTTTGGTCCCTAATAAAAACCTCAAATTGTTCTAATAAAAAAAGAAAAAACAGCATTAGAAGTGTATAATTATACCCTTTGAAAAGCAAATAACGTAATTCTTAACTTTGATTAGACTGAATAAATTTACAACTACATCTGTCTGGCCCTTTCTCTCTCTCTTTAATGCAAAACTTAGATATTAGATAGTTAGAGTTGCACTTTCATTCCCAAATCAACGATGAGTGACCTCTAGTAGCTATGCGAACTTCTGTAAACGATAACAATAATTCAGGTTGCGGTTGACAGATTTATTCTCATGGAAAATTTCAGCAGGCAGAGTTGGAATACATCAGCTACCAAACTGCTGAGGCTTCATCAAAACCAGATTCTTTCATTTTCTTTCTTTCATTGTTCCCAGAACAATTTCATGTATGATACTGTGCGGATTGGATTAGCATGCTTTAATTCTTTTGAAAAAGGTACGTTTAGAAACATTTCTTTGGGTGTCTCTGTTTTTGTTATTGACTGGGAATACAAATAGTTCCTTTAAAAAAAGTCAGGAGATCTTGTAGCTTGTTTTAATGAGAGCACATAGGTCAGTTTCCACATGACATTGCATGTGCACACATTGTGGAAAATAGAGCTATTCTTTTCTTGTCAGATAAAAGGCCCTTCTAAGTGAAAACATGCTTCAGAAGATGAAGTGGACATCGGTCTGGCATGTCATTCTCTTTACTTATAATCCTGCTTAATCTGAGCATCTCACGTCAAGTATCATTCCAGATGAGCAGTGTGAAGGAGGCAGCAGCTGTCTTCACTGTAATAAGGCAACAAGCCCTCGCACGTTTGCCTTTAAGGACCTCTTGTAGTGAAAATTTCCAACCCATTACCCTTTTTTAAGTACACTAAAGTGTCAACTTACGCTCGTTTAGGTGATAATTGACTGATGACTGGACCAGCTGCAATAAAAGAAAACAGCAACAGTAACACTGAATATGTCTAAAATGGTATTTTCAAAGTGGCCCTTGGGGCCTCTGCACTGAGCAGCTAAACCCTACAGACAAAGCTGCTTTATGAGCTTGTTATTTTTGAAGAGTGGATCCCTGATCCTGTCCTGGTGATATTCAACTCACTTTTAACATATATCACACATGGGGCAATGCAGAGAGATCTAGGGAAAGGCTGGGAGTAGGGCTGTAAATGAATGGTTTACCGAGCGGTAATGACTCATGAAGTGAATTACCTCAGCTTTTGTGAATAAGCGAGTCAGCCTTTGTTCAAGTTGAAAAGGGTCACAAAGAGGAAAGAATGTGTATCACACATTGACTGCTTTCCGAATCATACTTCTCTTCAGACTTTTCTCTTTTTCGCTCTAAGTCTTGAACCAGAAAAAGAAAGATTTTTTTATCATTCACGGCACAGTAAACAAGTTACTTAGATCGACAGCATGAAAAAATGAATAATCATATATTATTCTTGCCTTCTTGCCATATTATGATCCCTTTATCTCACTAAGTCTTGATTTGTAGGAATAGATAAGTGTATTTGCTATTTAAGAAAACACTTCACAATCAAACCATCGTATACTTTAGATATCGTAGGAAATATTTATAGATAAAAGCCTCTGTAAATTACGGCGTCTATGAAAAGATGGAAAGTAGGAAAGATTTTTAAAGTCAACTCAAAAGAATTACTTTATTTACAAAGAAAAGAATTTTTTTGGTTTATTTTCAATTTGTTCATTTTAGCATCATTGCATTGAATGTCTGATCACTGTTGGGTAAATAAATTTCCTTTGCGAAAAGGAGATTTATGGATATATGGCCAACATGAGATTTAAGCATTATTCCTTCTTTTTAAATAATTGTGAATGTCTTATTAAAACTGAATGCATTTCAAAAGAAAGAGAGTAAACAGAATAAAAATAAGAGTGAAGAAAAGAAAAGGAATCATGGACACACTAGATTTTTTTTCCAAAGGATACCCCCACCTCGACAAGCCCCTATCCCCTCCAAGCCTCTGCAGTCCCACTGGTCCCTATCTCTCCCTCCTACACTCCCCCAAAACACACATATACACACCCCTTTTTCCCTCCCTCATCCATACCTGGACTCCCTCCCCAACACAACCATCAGCAAACTCACCCACTGAACCCTTCTCATACAGATGCCCCATCTACACCCCCAAACGCTTACAAACACACCCACCGACATACATATATCCCTCCCCACACACACATATACGTAACCCCCCTCACACCCACACTCAACCACACACTGACATACACCCCTACACTCACACACAACCCCACTCCTTTGGTCCCAGTGCAACAGCTAAACACCAGGTCATGGACCTGCCCAGATCCAGGTCGGCCCAATAGTGATCAGCTGTGAGTATGATCATGCAGATGCAGGCTCCTACAGAGATCCCAGATAGACAAGGGGGTCCCCAGGACTCAGGAGACCAGCAAGGACCCAGGGATTTCAATCTTTGCCAGTGCAGCACCCGAGCATTCATCAGTCCTGAAGATGGAAGAGGAAGGCAACAGCCAGAGGACTCTAAAGCCACAGCACAGCCCCCAGACCCCCACAAGCCCAAATGCTTCTGGATTCTCCTTCCTGTACAGCAGAGATCTCCAAATCATGTCGTAAAGGGTGAGTGTCGTGCAGCTCTTGAAAGTTTCTTGACTGAAACACACCTGATTAAAATGATTTACACAGCTTGCTGTCAAGTTCTGCACAAATCTGTTAATAACATTCATTTCAATCATGTGTGTTGCTGCAGGGAAGCATAGGATATCAGCAGGATACCGGCCCCCAAGGATCAGATTTAGAACCCCGCTGCACAGCATTCCTTGGTTAATATTCAGTACTTCTCTCCTGCCTTGTCGTCTTGCATTTAGATCAGGAAAATAGATTTTGGGAATATTGGTTCATAGGAAGTGGATGTGAGTAGCTGTTCAGTTGTTGCCTTCTATTATAGCACGAACCTCAACAAATGTTTATTCTCATAAGCATTAAAAAGAAAACAAGTAAGAATATAACCCGATCAATCAAAGAGTTTTGTACAGTAAAATTTACATTAATGCATGCTGGGTAAAGACTGGCCAGCCTGTTTGACTGAAAAATTCTCAAAAACTATGGAATTAGGAAGAGAGCCATAAAAAACCCACACTGTTTACTGACTCATTCACATCTGTAAGAAAATATAGCAAAGAAATAAAGATGCTTGTGCCAATAAACAAAGTAACTGAGAATAAGACCCAAAGATAAGCCAAATCCATGACGACCAAACACTGTGCTTTCTTAATTCTATTCAGTGTCATGTGCTTTATCCTCTCAGTATTATGACATTACCAGTAACGTGTGTACTGGTTGGCAAAGAACTGCAAGTCTCGCAGCAACCTTTACATGTTTCATAGGTGATACTTCAGTTCCTTTCCTGACGTGATTTTATATTTATTGCAGAAATTTTAACAATAGGCTAACTATTAATCAAATCAGTCCTTCAAATCACCTTTGAGGAATTTTAGGTCTCTATACAGAACTGCTCCACACAAAAGCTTTCCTCACATCAGCTGCAATATCTCCCCTGGATTAACGTCAGAGTTATGGTTTGTTCCAAAGCATTTTGTGTAAAAGGGCAGTCTGTTCTCATAAAAAAAAGGTGAAGTAACTAAATCATCATACTGGATGTTTTTCAGACAAGAAAAGTTGTATGTATTTCATGCCTCTTTGCTTGATAATGTCATTAATAACAGCCCACCTTGATTTTCTACTATAACCCTAACCTTAAAGATTAATTATTAATTATATTAATATATACATATATTTTTATACATATGTTATTGATTGCAAAAACTCTCATACTTCTTACACGCCTTGTGACTGACTCATATTGGAATTGAGATACTTTGTTTTGCACCGGCTAGCTGCAACATCTGCTAATTTGTAGACTTTAAAAGTCATTTTGCAATTTAACCCTATAGTGGGTGCATAAAATGAATATCCTTGACGTTTGTGTGCTTGGTCAGTGCATAAAATATGCAGCAATACAATCATCTGATGTTTTGCATAGCATGACGCAAGCTTAACATTATCCACTGGCATCTGTTTTGTATATCCCTCCTAATTAAAAACAGCTGGCACATTTGCTTTTTTCAAAGGCAGTTTGCCCATGTTTATGAGAATATGAAGTAGCTGCAAGAAATTAAAGGGCATCTTATCAGAGATTTTTTTTTTGCACTTTTCTTAAGGGCAAAATGAAAAAGATGTAAAAATATATTGTAGAATGTTGCACATTGGTTTTACTTTATTTAAAATAACCTGAATTTAAATAATTTTAATAATAAATTTTCAGGAATTGAAAGTTTACTTTTTTTAAGTGCAACAGTGATCTCAAGTCTTGAGCATGCAGTTTCCACATGTGCACTCTACAAATGACCTCATTTCCACCATGTAATCTTTGTCTTTTCTGTAAATAGCTGGCATAAATGGATTACATCAGTATTGTAGGCATTTACATTTCACCAGCTGTATGAGCAGCTGAGAGGGTCAAGTGGAATGTGAAAACAAAACAGACCGTACTTACTGTCTTAATTTAGTCTCTAAAACACCCATGTTCATTAAATTTGATTAATATTTTGCAACGAGCGTTTGTTGTCAGGCACCCTGCCAAGCTTATTACTTTTGAATAATAGCCTACTGTTTAATTTAAATGAAGGATGCATGCAGTTTAAAGAGAAATCCCTCCAAGTCAAACATGCTATTACCTCAGCAGGCCTGAGAACGTTGCTATAAGGACTCGGCTGTTTGCAAAAGAGCCATGTGGCTTAAAAGGTGTTTCGATATTTTTATTGGACAAAAGCAAGTTGTTTGCACCTTTAAAATGCATCAGTACTGCTGCCATCACTATCTTATTGCAATAAACTCAGCATCTTCCTCCAAGGCATTTTAAAGATACATTTAGCGATCTGATATAAATAATGTTGATTAGAAATTTTAACAAAAACATCTTAGAGAAGATGCATTTTTTCTTATTAACATTACTGCTTTGTTTCAAAGGAAGCAAGATAAAACTACTTCCTTAATCTGTCCTGTCACTTCACATTTTCACCCTCCACTGACATAAAACATCATCCACTCCAATTTCCGAGCACAATAGATTTTTCCAGAACAGTGCCTCTACATGATACATAATCCATAACTGTATGTTTTTCCAAAGACTTCTGTAAACTCTAGAGATTAGTGTGGATTTGAACACAAAATGGCATGAAAGATGTAAACCAAGCCGTAAGGTATCGTCTAACAAAAACTAGGAAAAAAAGAAGGGAAAAGTTTGCAACGCAAGACTGAGCAGTTTGTCTGTCTGAGGAAATATCTGATGGAAATCCTGTTTGACAAGTAAGGAATACTTGCAGTTACTGGTTGCATGAAACTACACACAACTGCACTGCAGTGTCTCAATAGCAACACACAAAACTGCACTTCCAGTGGTCCTCGTAGGCATCAATTACATGTTTGCATAATGTGTGACCAAGCACTTCTATGACACTTTCTGTTTGAGAAGAGCTTGATGATTTTAAGTGAAAAGCATTGGGCCTCTCAGTGAAACAAGTCGCCTACATCTTATAGAGAGCTGTGTGGTTCTCAGTTAAATGGAAGGAAAAGAAAAACTCACCTCCACCAGAAGCAGCCTTTCCACAAGAGGACGGAATATATTGAATAAGGAAACTGGGAGCATGAGATCTAGCTTGTAAAGCTAGTGTCCTCCATGGTTTTTAGTGACTCACACACGGACATGTCATTCATCAATGTCAAAAACGGGTAGGTACAGAGGTATGATGTGAGGACCCAAAGCCAGGTAAGAGGCAGATGAAATGCAGGAGGGATCAGGATTTAATCTCAAACAGCAGCCAAAGACAAACTGAAGATATCTACAGCTAAGTAGCGATAACCAAAGATAACTAATGAACCACCACATGAACTGAAACCAGGAAGTACAAATACAGAGCTAACTAAATGAACTAATGAAATAAAAACAGGTGAAACAAATTAACATAACGGAATAAAATTATCTTTTAATTCATCATTATTGTTTTATTTTTTTTAAAAAAAACAGTTGTCATGATCATTACAATTTCCCATTAGGATTGATAAGTTTTTTTATTTATTTCATGTTTTACCTTTTGATTTGATTTTTAGATTTTTTGCTTTAATGTTCACTGAAATATTCATTTAGTTGCTAAACAACAGAAAAAAATACCTCAAAATGAGTTTTTTTTGGTACAAAGCATTATAGTGATTTTTATAAAACTGTCTCAGAGGGAAGCAGAATTCTCACATTCCCCTGTTGTATTTGTCTCAACTCATCTCTCAAAATTTGTCGTTTTGTAACTTTGAAACTAGAGGTTTTACTTTTCAAATGTACTTTATTTCTTTTGGAGTATGCAAGATGATTTTGCTTTAGCTTCCCAATTAGAGTCTAGCTATTGAAGCAAACCTTTCTTTCTTAAACAATTTCCTCAAACGGACCTCGTAACCGGTGCCTTTATACTTAGCTTATTTAAAGATAGCAGTTTATGTTACCTGGATACATTAGTTATTTAGGAGAAAACAGCCTGGCACTCAGATAGAGCAGGGAAAAGGGATTTATAAAGGTTGCATCCACTTTTTCATACATTTGCAAACATACATTTTGGTAAACTTGTCAGGAGGCTGTAATGATTTCACTCATCTTAAATAACATATATTTATGGTTTTGTTTATTTCTGTAATCAAGGCGTATTTGTCAAATACGCAAAAGTTTAGGCTGTGCATGCATTGCATTCCAGCTGGCTCTCAACTAAAAATCAGCCTGATCACTACATTTGTTTATTTCAATGACTACATGAAATCTCAGCAAGTACCAACAAGGCTGAATAGATCATTAAGCAAAAGAAAAGAAAAAACTATACAGGCCTCACAAGCACACCTGGGTTTCTCCAACAAGCTAGAACAAGTTCTATTTATTGCTAACACATCATAGTTACCGTCAGTTTACAGAAGTCACATACTCTCAGATCCACAGACATCCTGCTCTGGTATTGTTTGCCTTGGCTTAGTGTATGTATAGAGCTTTACAGAAGTAAAAGCACCTGAATTAAAACATTGTTTAATGTGTTGGTGTTACAGACATGTCGAGTGTGTTTTTTATGCCAGTGTTTTTTTTCTAGTAATCAGTCAGTAAATCATGTGAAAGTTTGTTTTGAAAATGCGGTGTTGAAAGTGTGTCTTATGCCTGTTTTAAAAGTCTTTAACTCGTTTGAGAAAGGGTTTTATTGTAGCTCTGGGGAAAAAAATAACAAAGTTTACTTAAAATAAGACGAATTATTAGACAGAGATCCAAAACTAATTACAGTCATCGAACCTAATGAATTTGTTTTGGCCAAAATGTCATCTATACCTGGTCTGTCTCCAATAACTAGTGGGAAACTCTGCTTTCCTTTGTCTGTACTGTGTTTTCTCATGGTCGGTACTGACTCATTATGTATTAATGCTTCCATTGAATAATTGCATGCCCTTTAGCTCCCTCCCACCTCTTTGATTCTCAGCTGATGTGAGTTGGATTGTTGCTGTGCTTTCATTACTGAAAGCCAAGCTTCCCAGCCGAGCAAATGATGAGAAACAGGCTAATTCTTTCCAGATGTTCCAATAGCCCTCATTTGTTGACAGCCCCCCCCCCCCAAAAAAAGGAAAAACAAGGGTGATTTCCTCCTAAAGCAGCCGGACTGGTCCCTAGTGTTCACTATTCTGATGGGGGAAAATATAGAGCCAAGTTTGTTGCCTCATTCACTGACCCCGTGGATGCCTCATAAATTGATGTAACACCACTTCGTCAGTGCATGCTGCTTAAATTTACTACTACCACTTGGCGATGTTTACATTCTAAAGAAAGGAATGAAAAAACCACAACAGACCATCAGGCTTGACTGGACCTTTTCGCTGCATGAAGTGAAAGGCACACTGTTTGAAATTTAGCACAGCACAGAGGCCTAAATTATATTTCTGAAACCAAACCTTTATTTCTGCAGCTGCAGAATTTCACACGTGTGCTCAGTTATGCCAACCTGTATTTGCCTTCGGTCATGCAAATGTCCATAACTGTCTCTCATAGCAGAAAAAGATCAAGTTATTGTCTGCAGGTATTCAAGAGGGATACAAGTAATTTAAAAGATAGAATATGAATTAGTTTCAATAACAGAATCTGCAATTTATCAATGCACAGCTGCAAGCAGACACAAGTGAAATGGAAGATGAGCCGTGTGTCTGAGCTCACACCTTGTATTTACACGTATTTTATCATGTAGATAGCTCTAAGATGTGAATGCAGATATAAAACAAGTGAGAAACAAATGAGAGTGGTTTCAGACACTTTAGCAGTGCACATGCATGAGTGGATCAAATCCTGGATGGCATATAAAACTAATATCAGTCCATCTGGTGAAAAATAAAGCATTTGGCCAGGTAGCTGTTTGTATTAGTCATCTGTTTTCCATAAAGCGTTTTAAATTGCATGCAGTTTTTCATATTGTGATGAAGCAACTTTTAGCTTTTAGCTAACTTCCTGTAGAATACTGAAAAAAAATCATAAAATCCCATAAAAGTCCTGTATATCAGCAAATACCATGAAGTACTACTAAGAGCTACAAAAACAGTTGAACGGATCTTGTGGTAAGGAACTCGAAAATTTATGAACGATATTGTTTAGTGTTTAACTGCCCGTGCGACGGGTTGTGTTTAAGCAAGTTAACACAAGACAACTGACACACAGACGCTAGTATTTATAGTTTTCCATGAGCTCCATGCTCTGCCCATGATTCACACCTTCAGGAAGAAAAATAAGAGGAGGCAATAAACTGGCCCTGCACCCACCTCTGACTAGACTGGAAGACACAGCCAGAAGACAGGATCGAGATGTTCCAGAGAAGAACTACCTGGAACACATTCAGTGTGAATGAATGTGTGTCCTACCTCTGCAGACAGTGTCTCATACCGCATGGCTGCTGCTGGTTCTCATCATCATTCTTAAGGACATCCTTCTGAACCTCACTGAGATATCTCAGCAACGCTTTGCACAAACATCATCAGTTATCCCTGCATGACTCCACATATCAGTTCAGTACACTGTATGCGCGCTCCCCGCTTTGATTTTATTCATCATTTTGACTAATCGGTGACAAAACTGGATTTGAACAAATGTTATCGGACTAAAGAAACAAAAAATGTACTTTTATCCCTAAAAATCTCGTGAATTGCAATAAAAAAAGGACATCTATTAATATCATTTCAACACAAATATTCCTCAAAGAAATTATTCATTTACATCTGATCCGTCATGCAGCCTTGTCTATGGAGCAACGTACATTAATCAACTTTATCGTCACGACAATAGTTTAAATATTTGGTTACAAGTTTATAGGCAACATAGCGGCAGTCAGATAGCAAATATGTCCAAACTAAATACAGCATGACAAATGGATTTTACCTCCTTGCTGCTAACATGTAACTCTTTTGTGTTGGAGCAACAATGACTACAACTAATTTTAGCCACTGACTTGTCATTGCAACAACCAAATGAGGAAATTTTCACGGTGAATAAACCAGCTAAGTTGTTAAGACAATGAATGAAGCAGTTTTGAGTGTTAAAGTTCAAGTGACTATCAGGTTCTTCCGTTGAAGTTGAAGATTAACACATATGCAGTTCTGTGTCCTGCTGTATTTACTATATTAATAGATGTGGAGAAAACTGTTCTTGCCTCTGAAAAGAGGTTATTTAAAAAATATATGTAATCTGAGGCTTAGTTTTACTTCATGGTGTGCAGGAGTGTTGTACTGTTTGCTTACATGCACGCATAACAATGTACATTTGCATACACCCTATTAAATTCTTGGGACTGAACAAAATAATGTATGACGCAAATATAAACAAAGGCTTCAAATACATTTGTTACGTTTTAATGTTTCATTTTCACAGATAGCCTCATTGGTCTTGTTAAGCCATCAAAGCCCTTTTTATGAACACAAATGAGGAGATGATGAACAATATGGGGATTCAATGCCTCGTCCAAGGCAGCAGTTTGTCTTACAGCCAAGGACTGAATCAGACCTTTCAGTTGGCAGACAACTGATAACTTAATTATCCAGGGCTTAAAAAATGTAAATGAAATTCAAAGTGGGGGCTGCAAATTCCCTCATTTCTCACCTGGAAAATAAGAAAATTATCAATATTACTGAGCGTCACTCCAAAGTGCACCATCAGGAGGCTTACAGCACAAATATGTAAATTTCACTCTGAAACAATTCATTATCTGTTGAGTGTCTTTTTTTCATCATTTTAATTTAATTATGGGGATTTTTCATTTGTTTGTGAATTGTTTCATTTATCATCATGTAACTTCCATTAAAAAGGCACTTGGTAAGACACTAAGACACGTAAGACACTAAAAATACTGCATTCACTGAAGGACAAGATAAAAACATTTTACTACGAATAAGCAACATCTGCTTCTTTCTCTGTTGCTGTCAAAGCCTATGTGGCGGTGAAATACTTCCCCTGACAAACTCCTGGAAAGAAACTGATTATTTGGTTAGATTTAGGCATAAATAAGTAAAGATGTTTGTAGTGGCAATTATTACTCTGTTACTTTAAGTAATAATTAAAGCTTTGTGAAATTTCAAACAGACAACATGCTAGACTGTTCTGGTCCCAAAAAAATCTACTATTCTGGGTGTTTAGGCAGAGGAATGCATGGTTTTTAGACTAACTGGGAGAAAATTGGGTCTCATAGCTGACATCTGAGAAGAAGAGTGCATCTCAGTACTAACCATAATTATTTTGTAAGACTTACAAAGTACTTTGGATTTTCAAAGTAAAGTTACTTATTAGAAAAGAACCAGAAGAGAGAAAAGTTTAATTATATTGTGTTTAACTAACGCAAATAGCCAAATAAGGCATATGATCTGGAAGGTGATGGTGGATAATTTAGCCCTAAATTTGATCATTTTGTAATCTTCATTAAAGGTTTATACCAAACAGAAGGTCATGAAAGAGTTGTTGAGTTATAATGCTGTGTTATTTAAAAAAAATGTTGCCATATTCGATCTCAGATATGTGTAACATGTTCAGCTTATAAGAGCAAGTACACAAGATGATTTATCCATTTCATAGAAATGTAGCATTCTCACAAGCGGACACAGTTAATGTGTAAAGGATTAAAACCTTTTAATGGAATTACTATGACAATATTAATATAAAATATTAATATTAACAATTAGTAATTCATTTATAATTAACCTCGAGGGAAAACCTTCTATTTCCTAATTTACTTTGGTAACACTATAGGTATAGAAGGAAACCTCATTAGATGATGAGTTGATAACTCAAAGAATAAAATAATTAATCAGTTTCAAATGTTATAGTTGTAAGTTTTAGTTTGAATTGACTTGAATCATGACCACAGGGAATCAGGACAGACAATTACCAAATAGTAAAAGGGGTATTTATTATCTAATCTACAGGTTATACATGGTTAAATATGAGAAATAATAAAACAAACAAGACAGACTAGACAAACATAACATAAACCAGTGTTGCTGTGAGCTTGATGATTAACCGGAATTCTATGGAAAAGAAAATATATGTATGGGATTAAACATGTATTAAGTAAACTGTTATGTTCCTTAATCATGTCTAAGAGTGAATCATTTCTAAGGCCTAGATGAGATTGGCAACCATCATTAAAGACCAATAGTTCCTTGCTGAGGAAATGGGGTTCGTTAAGAACTGAAAGAAGAAATGAAATGAATGAAAAATACTTTATTAATCCCAGATGGAAATTCAAATTCTGTAGTCATTTGGTTCAGCTGGTTGGAGTTTTTCAGGTACTGGAACAAGGCAGGATGTTTCCCACATCACTGGTATTTTTTTCTGACTCAGACTGGTGTTGAACTGGTGCTGGAGAATCGGACATAGATATCTTGAGCAGCGAACTCTGGAACTGACATTATCTGGACTTGACACCAGGAGATGTGGAGGGAGCTGAGGTTGTGTTCAGGTCCTTGACTGAGCTGCAGGGTGACAGAGTGGAGGTGTGAGAGGAAAGCTGTAGGCTCATGGGGCTAGCATGTAGCTCATTTCAGCTAGCAGTTCCATGTCTCTTGTGCAGATCTTCTCTTTAAGAGTAACATGTCCAGGATGACACCAATGCTGGTTGACCAGTATTGCAGGTCCTCCTCCCTTTAGTTTTCCACTGAATTGTTTATCGCAGTCTGCACTGACCGTCTTGAAGCTGTGTACAGACACATTACAGTCTGGGTTATGTTCCGTTAGCACCAGGAGCTCGTCAGTTTTGTTAGTCAGCGAGCTAACGTTACACATCAGAACAATTGGAAGAAATGGTTTAAATCTCCACCGTTTATCTCTCTGCCTCACTCCTGCACTGCGTCCTCTTCTTTTTCTTTTCAAGCCTATTGAGATTAGAAGTGTTATTTCACTGATAATCTTGACTTTGGAGAGATTATCATTTGATCGTGGTGGTAAATAGTCTTGTTGCCACGGAGTTGGACAACATTTAACTTTGACCTTTAATAATATATATCCTTCCTTAGGCTTTTTCCTGGATTACACAAAAATATCTTGATCTGAGGAATTACTTGTCGACTGCAGATTATCCACCGTCTTTTAACTTTAAAAAAATCTTTTGGAAGTTTGCTGAAAATTTCTCATTTCTTACTTTTACTACACTAGCTGTTGATCAAATCCACCCATTAATAGCATTTCCTGACCAGTTTTACTTTGAACAAAACAGGTTTAAAATCAAAACTCAAACATGTTTTCAATTTCAAACCTTTTACCTGCTTCACTGATGAAGAAATGAGGAAGAAGGTACCCACATGTATAGAAAAATATCAATTTTAACACCCTTAAAATGTTTCTTCTGGGTCTGCTGTAATGCTGTTGTGTTTTTGCACTTTGAAAGCCCTTGTACAGGAAATGTACTATACAAACAAACACTCCCTGCCATATAAACTAAATGTCTTTCATTTTAAAATCTTTCCTATAATTTGATGTGAGTAGCGTCAAATTAAAACTGTACAATAAGCCCATAAGGATGATATAACAGTGTGTGTGTTTTGATAAACAGCTGAAGTAAACAAGTTGTTTTAATGGACAGGTAGAATATGTTTTTTAGAAATGATTTATTATAATACATACAGGTTTAACTTAATTGATAAATATTGAGTAAGAATTTCAACTAGTACATGCTGTGTTTTTAGAAAAATATATAAATAGTTTCCCATTGCACCAGTTGCAGAGAAAAACAACCTCCAAGCCTCCATTTCCCGCACTACATCACAAGGGTGGGAAAACTGTCGAGTATGAAAAGGCACAATGTTTGATCCAAACCTTATATATTCCTTTAACACTAACACCATTCACAGCGATTGGAAAGGGACCAGTGTAAACTGTTGGTCAGTTTGGCAAAGTGTTGACCACCTCCTCAAGAGGAGAAACAGCAGCTTGAATCCATCAGTGCTGCTGAACTTTGACAAGAAAACATGTATGCTCCCATGATGTCAAACTGTCCCTGTGTATTATGGATATTTATGCAGTCTCAGCTTAAACACCCCCTCCTCCAAAAAACTACAGGTCTATCAAGCAATCAATGCTACAACCCACGGACACATGAACAAAAAATAGGTTTAAAAAAAAAAAAAAAAAAAAAAAAAAGAAGTTGAATTACCTTTGAAACTTTGCTTTGTGGTTGAATTAGGACCAAAAGTCATCAATGGGCTCAGAGTAGTTTCACAAATCTGCATCAAACAGTTTTATAAATTGCATCATGAGCCCAAATTCATGCACATTTTCCATTTTGTATTGCAGCTGTTGTAATAAGTCTGTTAATAAGATTTTATATAATTTAAATTTAGGTGATTTATAAAAAAAACACTTTCACTCTATTTTTATGAGATTTGTTGACACTGATTTAGTGGTTGTGGTGCTCACGTGATTTCTCTGTACACCAGAGACTATGATGATAAGCATCCATGAAAATGGAAAAAGCTGTTTACCAGGGGGATCAGCTTGTTAAGCCCTGTCTAAAATGTGTAAAAGTAACACATTAAATCCAACACAAGCTGGAGGAAGAAGCAAGGAGGATGCAGGGCATCCAAAAGACTGTCCAAGTGGATCAGAAGTTAGCAAAGTTAGCAGAAAGCTTAAAAAACAGGGGGCTGTGCAGTGTTGGTCGTAGCGAGTTTTCATCCACCTTTTCAGAATCAGGAAAGTTAGCTTTGTCCTGGAGCAGATCATGCAGCAGGGAATGTTCCAAAAAGTGCTCAACATTACAGACAATCGTTCACATCTCTTACAAAACATAAGGAAGAAACAACTGTGTGTTTAGTCAGATGTCTGCAAGGAGCTGCATGAACAAAAAGGTGCAACAATTAAACAAAATTGACAATTAACTATGACAATTTTTTAATTTCCCATCAGATTCATCACAAAGTGATTTTCATTTTATACACACAAGAGAGCAGAGGCAGGAGATCTGGATTTGAGCTCATTGTATTTTCTTCAGAAACATCTAAGTATTTTTTCATTTGTTCATTTATTCATTCAAGTTAAAGTTTTTTTTTTAAATGAACTGCTTCTCCCTTTGACTCTCAGTTTCACTGATGTAAGCTGTATTTCATAGAATTTTGACCTCAGGAATATTTTTAACTAAAGTCTTCCACCAGTTATCATTTGCTGTGTTGAATGCGGATACAAAATATATTTCTAATGTTAAAGAGAGATGCTAGGAGGTTTTCATTTTCATACTGTGTAAATGTTAGCCTATACCCACCTATATTTCAGTTTTATTGGAAGTAACACATTTTGTGTCCGATGAAGAGCAAACATGGGCTTAAGATGTAGCATTTCACCTGCAGTCGGGTATCAGCCAACTCTGTGATTTGTGGTGTGTTTCCAGTTCTTTGTACATTTTCATGTTCCCATGTTTTGATATATCCTCTTTGGGCATTTAAAGTACCTCTGTGTGGCCTTTTTTCATTACCCCAAGCTGCTGACTCAAAACATTATGACTGTAGGCCCTCAATATTCCCCTGTCTGCTTTTATATTCAGGATCTGTTGTTTCCTGCTGATGCGCTTCCATTGTTTTCATTAGAAAAAAAACGTTCCGCTCCTGATATGTCACTTCCACTCCATCGCCGGTACTGCTATTTTTAGGCAGAGCAGTGAAGAAAAGCCACGTAGGGGGTGATAGTTGCACTCTTTATTGTGAGATATGACCCGTTTTTGCATGGGAAATGTTCATTTTAGCCTTGTTACAATGCAAAAGCGTCTACGTATGTTTAAAACGAAAGATGCATTTAATGATGAAAACTGAGGATATGTGTGTGTTTTGGTGTTATAGTAACAGTTGCTATGTTACAGTTATTAATGGGTTCTAGAAGAAATCGAAAACAATTGTGTTTTTATTCTGAACTCACTCTGTTTATTCCTGTCTTGAAGATCAAGTTTGTGATTTTTGTGACTTGGTCATTTGATCCTGTTCTGTATTTAAATATACAGCTAGCAAGATCTCCATGGAGCTCACTGAGCAAAGCTGTGCTATCTGCCAACCCCTTAAGGTTTGTAAGAAGGTATTATTATCAGTCAGATTAAAAATCTACTTCAGATGTAAACTAAAACATGAAACTCAAACACTAAATACTTTTTTTTCATTTGTGTATCCTCCAGGTGGTGATTGGAACACCCATGTATGAGGAAACTCTGCAGGCCTGCTGGCACATGGGCACTTACAAGTCTCAGGTAAGACCGGTTTGTGCTAAAACCAGGGGGCAGGGAGAAAGTTTCATATTGTTTCTTGTGCTGAAACATAAAACACCATGGCATTCTGTTTGCTGTTAGATTGCTCTGATGGTTCAGCTTCTGAAACTTCAGCAGAAAGAGCAGCTACCTCCTGAGGTGACCACTGAAGACATGACTGAGCTGCTGATGGAGCAGAGTAAACTGTCATTGAGGGTAAAGTTAGTTACTACCACACACATACACACTCTACACCTGATTTTAAAGCTGTATTATAATGAAAGAAAGATGTTTAGTGAATATGAAGCTTATATTTTATGCTTTTGGAATAATGATTGATATATTTTTCTTTTTGCTGTTTGAAGGCTTTGGGAGTTTAATTTGAAGAGCCTTGATGTGGACACCAGGCCCCTTCTCAAGCTAGTAAAAACTTCAATCCCAAAGATGTGTCACAAAAAAAAAAAAAAAATAATAGATGTCCAATAGCCAGCGTGAGCATTGCATGCCCCTTGCTTGTTTCAGGTGTGGGAGGTGAACACCAGAATGAAGATGAGAGATGTTGTGTTTGAAGCCAGAAATCTGCTCCACTCTCACAAGGCAGTGCCACCTGAGTACAAGTGAGCATAGCGCTTTATGATCAGTTAACACTTACTGGTTAAGGTGTTTAAAATGATCTGTTAATCACCTTAATTTAAAGAACTTCAAGGTTCAGAAAACTATCTGAGACGTGTGCGAGGATCCTGGCGGAGCAACGGCAGGAGGCCCCAACGTCCAAACTGCTCAGCACACGAGAAGCAGTGACAGAGGTGGTTCCAAAAGTCCTGCAAGGCTTCTGGTGGCCTCTTCCCACCACCCCCTTCAACATGCACTCCCAGGTGCTCAGTACGATGGTTGTTGGTGTAGCCAAAGCTGTAGAGGACCAGATCTCCTCTGCTCTTTGCAACAGACCCTATCAGGTTGCATTTTCCCGCTCCACCAGAGATGATGTTGTCCTGTCTATCCAGAAAAAGGTTAGACAGGCTTACCCTAAAGAAGTCCTGATGAAGGAGATTAACAGCTTATCACCAGGGATGCTGAATACCATCACTGATGCTACCACGAGAGAAATCTGTCTGTGGTTTCAAACAGCCACAACTTTTCTACTTGAAAATGTGGATTGCTCTGCCATTAATGCCCCACATAGTGTTGCTGATTCTCCAGGACTCACTGAGGATTTGGATGACAACCTGGATGAAGCAGAGGAACAAACCTGACCCACCTGCTCATCTCACCCCGTTTGACAAGCCTTAAGGCAGAAAGCACAAATTGTTTTAATGGTTTGTTTTTTGTGCTGCAACCTTCCTTTCAAATAATATCCTTGGTTTAATTTTGCAACATTAGATCAGTATTCAATTCAATTCAGCTTTATTTGTATTACTCCACTTCATGACAATGTCATCTTAGGGTGCTTCACAGACATCATTTTGAGCCAATTCATAATAAATATCCTATCAGGACCAGGAAGCATTGTTCCCACGACTGCAGGTACTAAAACACTGTTCCTAAAACATTTCTCTGTTTCATATGTTAAATATGTCCTATAACTATAATTATTCAGCTGATCTGTTCCAACAGGTGTCGGTCAGTGGGACAGAGTTCAGTCTTAGCAACCAATAACCTGTTGCACTTGTTATTCTCCACTAAATGTTGCTTAAAATGAATTTATCAAACTTGTATATCAAAAACTATATTGAAGGTGTTTTCCCTTGTAGATGTCATAAACGGTCAAATACAGAATAAATTCCAAAGTTGCATACAGAGAAAATCCCAGTTCTAAAAGTCAGACAGACTTGGTTTTAGTTTTATGTTTTCAGATGGAAAAACATCTGTACAGGTAAGTCTGACAAATGAGCACCCTTCGGTGTAAGGTTGGATGAAGAACTGGGACACAGTGCATCTGCAGTAAGAGAGGAAGATTTATATCAAGGAGGAAGGTAAGGAACTCAGACAACTATGACAACTACTGATAACTATGTAGGGTGTATCTGAGACAGAAAACAACATTACATGCTTCTCACAAATAATATCAGATGGTTTGAAACCACAAAAGAAAAAGAGAACAGTCTTCATTACTTCAGGAAGGCCACATGTGAGAAAGCTTACTGGTGGCAGCAGAACAAGAATGTGACATCAACAAATTGACTGCACTCCACAATGTCTTCCAAAGGCAAAAGGACATATAGGGATAAATATCAACAATAATAGCAAAGATAAATAAAAAATAAATAGTAATTTAATCTTATAAATTAAACTTCAGGCTCATAAAACTGACAGTCATGTGAAAGTTGGCTGACAGAAAATATGCAACACTCCTTGAAATATTCTGCTCTGTCCCTTTTATGTAGACAACCTCATGTCGCATTTCCAGTTTACAGTAATATATTGTCCACCAAAACATCCAGAATTAGTCATTTCCACTACTTCAGCCTCTTCTCCTAAGATGGAAATCTTGCTTTGCACTTGCTGTACATTCTAAAAGTTATTTCTGTAGATGACAGGAAAACTGAACTGGAGGTCTGAGGTGCAGTTTGAAGAAAAACAGTTGAATTGCAGTCTCTTATGGTGATACTGTGTTTCTGACCACCATTTTGCTCATAAGCTGTGGTCTGTTTATTAAGTAATCATAAATCCATGCAGTTGTGAAGGCATCCACTTGGATTTTCTGGACATTCTTACATGACAGTGCAAAGAACACAGTATTGCTGCCCATACTGTGTAGATGATGCACCTATGGTTCAGGCTAATGTTGAAAATATGCTGTAAATCCAAAATACTGTGCAGTTTTTCAAACCCTTGGGTTGATATCATCTAGATCTGCAGCATTGCTCCAGTTCAGTCTCTCCAGACATTTCTTCCCCTTAAAGAAGGAAACCCACCAGACTGAAGGTGGAGCCAGTCTGCCATCAGTCTAATGGCCATCAGTCTAATCTTTTCTCATTCCTGACCACATATGTTTTGCATACACACTCTTGTATCTTTGTTTTAGGCTGTTTTGGTGTCATATACCCAATAGCACTGTCGATTATGTTCCTTTTCTGCTGACTGTCTATTTATATGCTGCTGCTTTTTCAGGTCAGTAGTGATGCAGGGTTTGTTATGATCTCACTCTCTTTGTTGGGGTGAAGCTCTCCACACAGAAATCAATGTTATCTGTCACACACTATAAGTTGATATCATCTCTATGTGCCACACAGAAGGTATTACTGCATATGTCCTTAAAGAACCCTCTCGTGTTCTCTTCAGCATCTGAAGACTAGGTTTTAATAGTCTGTATGATCACTGATTAATGCTAAACGATGGCTGATATATGGTGAAGGTGAGGCTTTAGACATCACCATTAGGATGTTGTGTTTGTAGCTTAGCAACAGCCGCACTAATGATATCATAGGCCACATCATTAGTGGCCTATGATTAGTGGCTCTTATACATCAGTATAAGATAGAATATCAATTGCAACCAGAATTGTACATTTTAAGATGGAATAGACAAAAACATAAAAGTGAAAATCTTTTTTTTACACTCATATCTTGACACCATGTGTTTTTGAAGAGTACTTCAGTACTGTCACCTTTACATTTTCCACTCTCTTTGGTGTCTCAATCTGCTCATACTGTGTAAAAGCAATAGTAACAGAGAAAATCCAACAGTACAGTATGTTCCTGCAGCCATTTCTCTTTTCTATTAGTCCCTATAAGTACATTGAGCTTATCCATGGAGTTATTGTATGTTAGAAGTTCAGTTATTTTATCTGCATTAGTATGTATAGTTTAATTGGCAATTATTTGATAAATTTATTGCCTTTGTCCTCCAATGACTTTTTTTTTTGCACTGTCAACTGGTTCATTGTATGTGGTTTTCAAAAGGAAAAAGAAAAGCTCAACTAGCAGATGGATGACTACGATTGTTTTTACATTCACTTCTAGTGATAAAAAATGGTGCTGCCCTCGCAGCAAAGCAGTTGGATTTACATTAGGATTTTTAGGGGATTTACTGTTACATCTGTGACGTCAAAAATAGCTTATCATGATGTATGATGCTGACGCTAACACTATCAAAGGTCTGAAAGAATTTCAATATCTTTCAGTATCTCTACTGTATTGACAGGTTGTTATAAAAATGACTCAAGCTGACGAAACTTTTAAAAACACCTAACAATTCAAAAGTATTAAGCTGTAGCCTTCTACCTGTATTGATCTAAAGGATTGCTCTCATCTGAAAGTTATCTTAATGGATGTGATGTCAGCCAAAGTTTGTTGTACAGATTTTTATCCTTTCACATTCTTGTCATTCAATTAGTTTTAATAAAAGATGTGATGACAACACACTGCCACTAAGGAGACGGACAGATGGTTCATTAATTTCCAGCATCTGGCTTTTTAAAATTGAATACAAATTATTGATTTCTAGGAAAACAAACATACATAAGTTAATAAATAAATGTCAGTCTGACATTCACTTTCACTAAAGATGTTTTGTGTAATAATTTTTTAGATAGTTCATTTGCAAAAATGTGGACAAGAGTTGAAAAAAAACATTAAGAACACTCAAAGACTATGAAGAATTAAATCATTTCCAGGTTTAGACATCGATGGAGCTGAAATAGGAAGGCAATTCTACAGAAAGCTGATGAAGGAACAGGTGGGAGAACTAATCCCCAAATGTACAATATATTTCTGGACCTGAGAAGACAAAAGGGGCACAAAGTGAGTAGAAATGAAAATGAGAATGGAGAGAAGAAAGAAGAAAAAAGACACAAGCGATAGAAAGCAAGGCTCTACAATCCAGAGACACCAGACAACCAAGACGCCTGCCCAGAAGGCCCATTTGCAAGGAAACAAAGGTGACAATTGACAGGAGCACATATAAGAGATGAAGAAACTGAAAATATCATTAAAATCAAAGCACCAGAAATACACACAGAAAAATAAAGTAAAGTATATAAGTTATAGTATATAAATTTCACAGCACAATGCAATGACTGTGATAGTATTTAAGAAGTTTCCATGCAAATGTTACCAAGTCGATGCAAATGAAGCTATACTCATTTCCCTCAATCTCAGCTATCTGGTTTGAGGCAGAACTTGTTCAAACTTAGATGTCAATAAGATATGGGGGGAGGTAACTTTGAGAAAACACGATATTGAAAATTAAGCATCAGAAGAAGATTTTGTGTCCGACTGTGAAACTATGAAATACGTTGTAGGAAGAACACAGGGGGTCTCTACATATCAAAATATTTAAATTGATAGATAAAGGGATGGTAACTGAGCTGTATAGATAAATAAAAGAGCTAGACTGAGTATTACTATTATAATTACTGGTATAGTTGTTGTTGTTCTTTTTATCATTACTATTGTATTTTTATTATTGCATAGTTTCCTCATTGGAATTAATTATAGATTATGCTACATAGATTATTATTATTATTATTATTATAGTATCACTTTTATACTGTGTTGTTAGCATTACATGACTGTTATTATTATATAGTATATAGTAGTAATTGTTATAATGGTTTAATGCTTGATGATAGATTACTGAGGTTGGATTATAAGCTTATTTTTCCTTCCACTGGTTATTAAACATTTTTTTCTTTCTTTTCTTTCATTATATGTTTTATCTCTGTTTTTTAATTATTATTTTCAAATAAAATTTTTCAATCAATCAACCTATTAATGCCTGCCCTAATGATGACAACATTGTGCTCTCAGCCAATGGGATTTCAACATGAGTAGATTGTGTCATTTCTCTGTTGAACAAACCTTATGTTTATTTTACTAAATTTTTATGTTTCTGAAACAGTTTCAAGCTAAAAAATAAATAAACAAAGTATTAATTTACACCTTCATTTTAGACCTATAATGCTTTGTTAATGGTTTTGGTCTGACAGTTGCTGTCAGGAACGGCTCAGGTAATGGACTCAAACGCAGGACACAGAATTAAACTGGTCTTAAAGGGAAGGTCGGCAACAGGTGATCAGTCCGTAACAGCGCGAAGGTACCAAAAAGGGTCAGGCAAAACTCAGGAACCAGGAAGACAAACTATGGGGTCATACAAAAGTAGATCTGATCACTAGGAAGAAACTGCTGGAACGCTTGGGATAGACAACAAGACGATCTGGCAAAGAAAGACAGTGAGCAAGCTCCAGATAAAGGCTGGGGAGACAATCAGACACAGGTGAAACAAATTAAGGAGGAGCGGGTAATCAGCAGAGGGAGGAAGCAAAGGCACCTGAAACGAGAGCAGAGTTAGACTTCAAAATAAAAGAGGAAGTAATGAACACAAAATAATGAAACTCCAAGCCAAGAACCCAGAGAACCTGACAGTTGCACTTCTATTATAACAATGATCACCTACTGATTGTAAGCATTTATTTTAAATTTATCTGTGCACCTACTGCCGAATACGAAATATGCATTTGCAACTATTTTTTAGATGTTTTATTATCTTCATTTTGTCTCAGTGATGTATAATGCCTTGGTCTATGATAGCCATGTGCTATTGTCTATTCGTACTTTGACAATGCTCTCTCTGGTCCAGGAATTTTCCATCACTTCATTCCACCTTAAGGCGGGCGCTCACGTGTCAGAATTGGGAGCTTTTTTCAGATCCACGTCATCCTTGGAGCAGGAAAAGAGGAAAGCGAGCCAGGTCTCAGGTGAAACTAAGGTTTTACTGGAAGTATGGAAGTTTCTTTCAATCAGTCTTGTATTTTTTAAACCTTGAGGCCAAAATCAGAGAAAGCCAAGGAGTTTTGTTCAATATTATTAGCAGGGTTGCCACTGTAGTTCAGGTTTTTGTTCCTATTCAATTGAACTGTGAGAATTTATTTACCTTTTTCATCAGTAAAATCACTAGTATGAGAAGGAAAATCTCGCACTGGCCATTGCAGGATCTGTTTCTGCTGCAACTCTATGAAGAGCCATTTTATTCATAATTAAGTAAATACAACATTTTGAAATAAATGTATTTTAAATTAAAAGCAGAGAAATTTGTAATATGACCATGAAATTGTTAAATAAGCAAACATTATTGTGAAATATAATTTATTATTCTTGAACATTTTTTTATTACGCAATGCTTTTTTTCACAATCGTTTATATATAGCCGAACACAGAGTGTCGAAGATATAATGATTTAATTAACACCGCCATCACATACTTCATGTGAGCGTGATAACTCAAACAGTTTTCACATTTGGCACTCGGTGTACCTGTTAAAGTCCCGAAGGGGTCGACCTGTTTCGAATTTCAGCATTTTAGGGTATATGGTTTCCCCACCAACTGGCCCTTTATTCATGAAAAATCAGATTTTTGCCTATATATCTGGAACTTTTTCTCTCATTGACCACCAATCAAGTGCAAATAAAGGTTATGACCTCAGGACGCATCCTGTCGTGATGCCATTCTGAGGTGGTTCAAAGTTTCTACACCAGGTGGAACTTTGTCACTGAACATGTGCCGCTTTATACTGATGTATTGTGTCTGTTTGAGGATTAGAGAATAGAGGATTGGGGGGGTTCAGGGATAAGCCCCTATCCTTCTCTTCGGATGACATAGGCCATAATGTCATTTTGTCATGATTGAAAAAAACCCCATACTACTGAAATTACAGTATTAAGTCAATATGGAACAACACATGCTTTTCAAACAAATAAAAAACAAAATAATGAAATTGTTTGAAAAAAATATGCAAAAGGTTTAAATATTCATACTTATTTCATTCAATAATTACTCATTTTTATTCATTGTCCAATGCATTTGTCTATAAATTTCCTAATTTATTTCATTACATTCATCCATATCTTTTGTAGCACGCCATTAGATTTGTTTCTTTTATTAATTGTACTGCCATGCACTTTAATTGCTTAACAAGTGAGACCTGTGGAGTCTGAGATGTAGCTCTTGGGATTTTTAAACTTCTCTGAGCAGTTTGACCTTGATTTGAACTTGCTGGGAAGTCCTCTCCTGAGAAGAGAAGATGTGATAAAACTTTATTGTCAATGGGCCAGTGTCCTTGCACAAAATATTTTTTTCCTGGTACAAAGTCCAAGATTACAGATACACAGACAGGATATGTATGATATGGATGAGACTGAGACCATGGAGCACCTTTTGACAGGTGGGGGTCAGAATACAAAACAAGGCAAAATAAGAAAATTGTCTGCTGCTTACAATGTTTTATAGGTTACTTGTGAGAGATATTTTTCTGTGGAATGATGAATTCTACATTATTTAGAAGTGGCGTTATAACCCCGTCCAGACAGCTGACCACTGCGATTTGTTTAAGACCATTGTGTCTTTCATGATATTGCGTAACACACACCTGAAATCTCAAAAACCCGCCAACTATCAACAACTTAAACTTGTTGAATTGGTTAAATGAATTTGTTTAGCAGCACATCATTGCGTTGTTTGACTGCTGCAAATGCTTTGGATGAGTTTGTTTGTTTGTTTTGTCACTTTAGACACTGGATAACATTTTTGCAAAGATATTTTTTTTTTGTCACGAGATGTTGTGAGGAAAATTGTGTTTACTTTATCAAGTCTAAAGCTCTCTGTGGTCCATCACATCATTTCTTATCCCTTGAGACAAGAAGCCACTGCTTCATTTTACTGAAGCACCAAGATTTCCTGATGTTGAATTTCTCACAGTGATGGCTCAATGTAATGTTTTTCATTGCAAAATCATTTTTATAAGTCATGCTCAAGGGGAGATGAGAAAGTTACCAAATGAATGGTCAACATTTTCTGTGTAAATTTGTTTCTATTATTTTTGTTCATTTCATGTTCAGTTTGCATAGTATGGGACCTTTAAAGTCCAAACTTAAGTAACTTAACTTATGAATCGATTCAATGTCCTAATAAAAGCATTGTTCACATCGATGTAGATTTCTTTGGCAAATAGAAGCTTATATATTGCCCTGCCTTCAAAAAAGGTTACCACTAAAAAACAGTCACTTTAATATTCCATCAAACTGCTTTTATGGCATTTGCTGTGGCATTGTTTAGATAAATTCTGCACAGAGTTTATTTCCATCGTGCATTCAATTTTCACCAAGATCATGTACTGATGGTGGCAAAGTTCTCTTTAGCACGCTATAAAGACTTTCAATAGGGTTCTAGACTCTGTGCTGCAGTCCATGTGTGAAAATAATGTCTCACACTGCCTGAAACCTTCTTTCATTATTTTAGCCCAATGAGTTGGTGCTTTATCATCATGCCTGTGCCATCAGGAATGAAAAATCTACTGACGGGAAAACCTGGTGATTCTGTTCAGGTCATCAGCTGATTTAATTTCTTGGGCACTTAATGTTGCTGAACCGAAACCTGACCAGCTGCAGCAACTCCAGATCAAAACACTGGTCCCTCAGAATATACTGGGCATGATGGTTGCATCATTTCCTCTCTTCTTAATCTCATGCACCCATCACTCTGGAACAAGGTAATTTTGGACAGATCAGACTACATGACCATCTTTAATTTCTACCAAGTCCAATCTTTCTGCATCTCAAGCAAATTATATCCTTTTACCCAGTTAGCCTCACTAATGAGTGGTTTTCTTATGGCTAAACAGCTGTTCATTTACAATTCCTTGAGTTCTCTTCACATTGTGAATGTGGAAATGTTCTTACTTTACTATCAAACATAACCTCGAGTTCTACAGTTTTTCTTGGATTTGATTTTGCGAAACTTTAAGTGACCGCAGATCACATGCAAGGTTTCTTCGTGGGTGACAATGTCTCCTCACTATTCTCCCAGTTTTTAATAATGCATTGGCCAGTTCTTAACCCAACTTTAGTAGTTTCTGCACTTTCCTTTGATGCTGTTTCTGTTTGATGCACCCCAATGATTTTACTCTTCTGAAACAGATTAACGTATTTTCAAAATAGTATAATGATAAAGTAATAAAAAGTAAATAAATAAATAAGAAGAAAACCAAGACACTAGAGTTACACAGGATTAAAGGCCAGGTAATAAAAAAAAAATACCTTCAGATGGGTTTTAAAAGATGACACTCAGTCATGCATTGCTTCAAAAGGGCTCTTACATAATTGCTTAT
>JBAMHX010000011.1:13955814-13985270 GCA_037177515.1 Pseudomugil tenellus
CAAATATAAAGGAATGCACACAAGTTTCAAAACAGATAAACTCATAAATGAATTGATGTGTGTTAGGGTTTGTGTGTATATGTATAGTAATTCTACTGAAATAATTGGACTGTATGAGCTTAATGTGCTTACAGACAAAAAAATATTAAAAGACAAATGTCACCATCGTGTGTTGTACTTATGGAATTACACAAGTTTTTGTTGCTCGTAAACCAACCTTTGGTATAAATGAAAGTCACTCATTGGTTAATGAAAACAGTCAATATCTCAAACTCATTTCTGATTGGTTGTTTTGACAACCTACGTATTCTTTCAATGGCATGTTAGCTAGGAGTTAGCATTGTGATGAAAGTTACTTGACTTCGACAATCAACAGGTTGGTATATGATCTCTATGTTGTTATCATGGATTCGCGTACATAATCTCTTAGATGTAGGGCGTTAAACAGATACATTCTTAATTTGTAATCGTACTGTAGTCAATACTCATACAATGTAAACGCTCTCTCACATGGTTGATTTTACCGTTTGCTAATTAGCATTGAGTTAGCAGTGTTTACTTCTTCATGTGTGTTTGAGCCGTCTGTCCGCGGTACAATATCTTTGAGCCAAATGGCATTCTGCATATTACTGTTGCAGCAATCTCTGCTCTGCTTGGCTCCACTACTCACTCATTTAAATGTGGCGGTTTGCATCATTGGTGAAGTGACGACGTGGGAGGCGCAGCACTGAACCATCCGAAGCTAGATAATGTTGCTAGGCAACACAAAAAATGTTACTATGCTAGGAAGCGTAGTTTTGACTAATTAAATTGTCCTGGTTTAACAGTCATCAGCTAATAACACACAAAAACATTTATGATAGGACTGGTAAATAACTAATCCAGTAACCTGTTAAATAATATTTGATCATTAGGTCACCATGGTAACGACTCAGAGGCTTCGTCGGTAACTGCGTTGAATCGCAGCAAATTTAGGCTAATATAATTAACGGTTGCGTTATTTGAAATTATACCATAACCAGTAAATCAGTTAAACGTTGACTTGGATTCTGAGCTCAGCTGTTGCCGTTACCGGAACTAAGAAGACATCCTTGTTGCAGGTATGCCATAGATAGCACCTTTGGAAAGCTGCTTTTAGCATGACAGCTATTCTTTGCTGTCACCCTACACTGCGTTGCAGTAATAAGATATCATGCATGAGTATTGCCTATTTACTGATATTTGGGCTCGGTTCCCACTCCGTGCATGTACAACTGCTTAATTAATAGGCATTTTCTCTCTGTATTTGTGATACTCTTGCATGAAGCAGTACTGGAAGCACTTTATTGGCTTGTAATCCGCTTTGTACGTCTTATTTTAGGGATGGGAGAGTCGCCTGTAGTAACCCTCCAGCAGCAGGACGGTGGAAGGTGGTGACGGATTTAGAGCAATTCTGGGCGCCATATACAATGAAGAAGATTAGCTTTCTTAGCTTTACTAAGAAAAAGAAACCCTCCCATGGGACCTCTGACAATGGGAGTGTGCTTTCTGCTGGCTATGACCTGAAAGACAAGGATCTGGGGAAAATTCACAAAGCTGCCTTACAGGGTGATTTGGCAAAGCTGAAGCAGCTAGCTAAGAAGAATGACATTAATCAACTTGACAAGGAGAATAGGTAAGTTGGACTCTTTTGTTGGCACACACATTAAGGTTTGCTTCAAAGAAATAAAAAAAAGACATTTCAAAATTTGCCATTATCTTCCCAATGTAGTAAGTTGTTAGTTGTCTGTACAGTCTCTCATATTTAACATTGCAACAAAAAACTACCAACTGTTGAGTTATAGATGAAATGCCATTTTGGTTTTTCGTGCTACTTGTGTTTCAAGGTAGCATCTAGTTACCATTAACACTTATCTGCCAGAAGTAACCAAGTGTGAAAAACACTTGAAATAATTTACACACTTGCAATGAGTGTATTGTAATCATAATGATATTATTTTTAGGCCAAGGGTTAAAATCTTAAAAAGTCAGTAAAAGTATTAAGTAATAGCATTAATGTCTCCATTAGATTAAACTCTTTCCATTCCTGTTGCAGAACTGCACTTCATATCGCCTGTGCCAGTGGTCATGTCGAGGTGGTGCACTACCTCGTTGAGAGCAAAGCCAAGCTTAACCTATGCGACAATCAAAATAGATCCGCCTTAATGAAGGTAATCCTCAAAGTTGACACTCCAAGAAAGTGGTGTCTTTATTTATTGCCAAACAACAGAGTTGAATTTTCTTTTTCTGAAATATTGTCTTTAAATTGATATTTTTCAGGCAGTGCAGGGCCAGCATGAGCGCTGCGTCAACATATTGCTGGAAAATCATGCTGAGCCTAATTTGGTGGACATCAATGGAAATACAGCCCTCCATTTAGCAGCAAACATCCCATCCTTATCCACAGCTATACTGCTGTTGCAGCACGGGGCTGAAGTCAATGCTCAGAACAAGGTGACCGGACTTCACAGCTTCTAATTTGCCAAATAGTAGAAGTTTACTTAGTTAATGCAAAGTATTATGTTACCAAATGTGTCTAAGACATGTGCTTAGTTAAGATGGCAAGTGTAATACATTTATATCATAGCACATTCAAATGCAATGTAATTCTTGACTTTAGGATTTAATTTAGGAACGCTTGGTTTTTACAGCACATAAGCTTCAACATGATAGAACATGATTAAAAGAAGAGAGCATAAGCTGTTGTTTAAGTTTATTTTCATCCCTCATTTTTCTTTGGAAAAATATACATGCCGGAGAAATCTGCTTTGTGTTCATCATTGCCTGTTTAGAGCTGTCGGTATGTAAACCATAGAAAGGATTTTATCAGCAAACTTCTGAGTATGATATTATACCATCAATTTAGGAGGGATTCACACCCTTGACTGTAGCAGTGCGTGAGGACCACATCGAGATGGCCGAGTTTCTCCTCAAGGAAGCTGCTGATGTGAATTCTACAGATCAAGACCAAAGGCCAGTATTATGCAACAACATTTTTCTAATGCGTGGTTAGTAAAGTATCCTCATTATAATTTGTGTGTGGCCATAATGTTTTACCTCCAGGTCGCCATTAATGTTAGCTGCTGGCAATGGACAAATCAGTATGGTGAAGCTGCTCTTGCAATTTGATGCAGACATCACACTAAAAGATACCAAAGGATGGTCAGCTGATGACTATGCAGTAATAAATGGGCATCACCCGTAAGCACCTCTTGTATTCGGAGTTAGGCTTCTGGATTGATAATTCCACTCTAATTTATGTATTTTTATGTGCAGATCCATGACCCTTGTGTCTCGTGTTTTGCAGTTGTTCCCTCCTGATCATAGAGCATGGTACCCAGAGGTCTGATGGGGCCTCAGGATCACATCAAGGTCTAAATAAGAAGAAAAAGAAGTTGTGCAGTCCCTCCCAAGATGCTGAAGCAGGCTTCTCTTTGGGAGGACCAGCCACTGACAAAGATGGTTGGCAATTTTCATCAGATAGCGGGTCACAATGATGTACATTGGGTTTGTTCGTCACTGACTTAAATAATTTTATTTACTCCTCATGCATAACCTTTTGACTGGATCTAGAGCATGGAACAAATGCAGCAGGGGAAGGTACTTGCACGGAAAATCAGTGTCCATTAAAAAGCTGCAGTAGTTGCAAAGCAAGGATATTAATCCTGCTGTGTTCAGACAATGCAAACTTCCCTGCTGCTTAGATTGTCGTCTCCTGGTCATTTGGCTTTGCTGCTTCTTAGGGTGCTTTTAGGATTTTGCTGTGTCACACTTATATTGGTGTGTTAAGGCATGTATAATTTTGACATTCATTTTGATGAGAGTAAGTTACAAGTAAAGTATTTTATTTTGTTGCAGATTTTGAGGAAAATTCCCAGTCAGAGTCTTTAAGTCGGTGAGCCTAATTTCCAGACTAAGTTGTACAGTTTATCCTTGCATCTGACATCTCAAGCATTCGTTACTTTTTCCCAGAGTTTCAAAAAGTGCTGCTGATGAATGGCCTTCATCAGAAGATGAGGATGATTCTCTTCAACTTGAAAAAGTTAGTGCTATAAATGGTCCCCTTTTGAAGCTGTGTATATTTTTTGCTGGGAAATTTTGCTCTAATTGTCATTTTATGTCCCGTATTTCAGAAACCACTTAAAGTCAACCTGAGCAAAATGATTGGAGCTAAAAAGGGACAAGGTATAGTCTTTTAATCCTTTGTCACCTCCAGTATCAGTGTGTCCATATTAAGCAGTGTTTGGTAGTAATCCTGTATCCCTGCCTGCCCTGTAGCATCTGCACTACAAGACACGTCTTTGAGTGGCACAGAATCAGAGCCAGAGAGTGAAAATAGAGTGCAGCATATCCCATCCCTCCAAATGGCTTCATCTCCCATCAAAAGTCTGCAGCACCCAGTAGATCCCCCTCCTGTTTCCTTTCTTTCCAAAACACCCCAGATGACTCCCACTCCTAACCCAAAGTACAGACAGGTAAATGTTGATGACCAGTTGCACATCTGTAACGACCTTTTCTTCTATTTCTTCCCTTAAATGCAACAAGCAGGCAGTTCAGCTGAGACGGGGAAAAGAAATAAAAAGGAAGACTCTGAGGAGGGAAGTTCAGGAGGAGAAGAGTCTGAAGCAGAAGCTGGAGAAGAAGAGGAGGAGGAGGAAGATGATGATGAGGACGATGATGATGATGAAGAAGAGGAAGATGAAGAAGAAGAGGATGAGGAAGAAGAAGAAGAAAGTGAAGAAGAAGAAGAAGAAGAAGAGGACGAATCAGTGGATGAGGATGATAGCTCTGTTGCTGCAGTCCAAGCTAAGGCCACTGACCCAGAAGATTTCCTAACTGGTGGAAGTTCTGATGCTCAAAAGATGCGTCGTACTGGCAACACTGGAGCATCTGATGAAAGTGAAGATGAGAATGATGATGCCTCTGAGAAAAATGTCAATGCTGTAAATGAAAACTGTGCCACTGGTATAGAAACCGCTGGAATTCCAGTGACATTAGGCGTAGCAGAGGATTGCGTTGTGTCTGCTATCAGAGTAGAATCCAAATTTTCAGACGAAGATGAGAGTCTTGGGAAGGAATTTTTAAAGTCATCACGTCAAAACATTTTCAACCAGACTTCTATAAAAGGCCGCACGCCATCTAAAACTCATACTTTGTTGCTTACTGGAGCTAAAGAGGAAGAGTCTGAGAGAGAAAAAGAAAAGGATAATGATGACTCATGGAAAAAACACGATAGTGCCGATGAAATGTGGAATGACAGTGAGAATGAGGAGGATAATAAAGTAGAAGGACGTGGTAGCAGCACTTTGATTGCTTATCAAAGGAATGTGTTAGCTAAAGTTGATGTAGAAAATCCAGACAGTGAGTCTGAAAATGATCCTGGATCACCAAAAGAGGCGGTCAAAGGTGAGCGGGGCAGGTCCTCATGGGGCTCATCATTAGAAGACTTTGACACCGAGTTACCCAAAGAGACTGTGGAAAACAGTGACCTCATACAACAGCAAGGTGATGTACAAGCGCAAGATTTGCTAACGAAAGTCACGTCATTGCTTTCTACAACTGCAACGCCTCCAAAAAATGTCCAACCAGATAGTTCATGGGATTCTTCATCACCTGTGGCACCATCACCCAAACTAGCAGCAAATGTTCATAAATCACTTGCAGGACTAAGTTTGAAAAGCTCCCCCCACTCAAAAGGTAGACCTGGCACCGCAGCCGCAGATGAATCTGAGTGGGATTCTTCTCAAAATAATGATTCAAAAGTAGATGTTACAACAGACCAAACCAGAGAGCTGCAAAAGGGCTCTTGGAAGGAAGAGGATAAAGAAAGTATTGAGAAGCGGTCAAATGATCCCTCTCCTGCAGTTTTAACAGTACCTGAAGATGAAAATACAACCGGAATCCAAACCCTGGGTGATCATGATGCAAAGTCAGATGCTCAGCCTTCACAAATGGAAGAAAAATTGGACACGGAGAACAAAAAAGAGGATAGTAGTTGGGATGATGATGATAGTGATGAGTCAGAAAAGCAGAAGGCAAAGAAGACATCTCATGCCAGCCCAACCAGTTTGCACTCACTGACGATTGGAAGCAGAAAAAGCAAAACGGATGATGTTGAGAGTGATGATGATAGCAAAGTGATTCCTCATTCACTTATTGATAAAAATGAAGAATCGTCTCAGAATATGAAAACAGAAGAGATGAAGATGGTAGCTGACAAGCACAGTCAGAGCATAGACTACGAGTCAAGCGAGGACTCGGACAGCAAACATCAGAATCTCCAGTATGACTTTGCCAGCGCCACAGTGAAAACGCTTCACCTGAGAGATGATTCTAGGGACGCTGCCAATGGACTTCTGTGTGTTGGTGGCAAGTCGGTGGATGACACCCAGGCTAAACTAACAGCTTATGTTCCTCTTCAGAGTAAAAGTAGCATTATGACAAACAGAAGGGAGCCTTCAGATGATCTTCTTGCAGGGTCAGTGCAGGAAAACCTATTTTCAGATCTACCCACTAAAGATAATGACACCAGCAGTCAGCATAATGGTTCAGATGTAAACCCACTTTCTGATGAAGCGTTGCCTCAGACTGACATTGATGATGTTGATATAGACTCACCTGATGAGACAGAGTGCGAAAGAACAGGGTGGCGTGCACCCAGAAATGTTAAAGAGCCCTGTTTGCAGGTAAAGAGGAGTTTATTTGCTGTAATGTGAAATGTGCCGTTGCCTCTGCGTTTATTTATTTTCATATGCTGCTGAGGTACTGCTTTGATTTTTTTTTTTTTTTTAAAAGATGCATTGCTATGAATGAGAAGTTTTTTATATATATTAAACAGAAAGAGTATTCCAGTGAGGATGAGGAGAAGAAAGAGGAACATGAGGAAGCTGAAGAAGATTTATCAGATGAGAATGATCAGCTTGAAGATGGCAGAGAGTCTCCAGATGCTGCTTCACCCATTCCTGAAGACGAAGTCTGTAGGCATAAGAAAAGAGGTAAAAAGTATTTCCTTACTTACCGATGTTATATTTGAATCATAATTATTAAGGAAAATCTTAAGTTCTAAAATGTGAATGCAGAATTGCATTGCAGATTACAAACATGGTAGCTACCATTTGTTTTTGTGCTTGGAAAAGAAATTTTCTAAATACAAATAGCTGACAAGGGAATCCACTGAAATTATTTCTATAAAAAGGAGAAAACATTCTAAAAATTAGGTTTGTTGCATCATCAATTTCCCTCTGTTGTTTCAGGAACCAGATTAAGATAACTTTTCTGAATCTTCCCTTATTATGTTCATTTTCACTCATAATTAATCCTGGCCCAACCGTGTGTGTTTTGATTACTTTAAATTGTAGCAGAATTTGATTTGAGGAAGCAGAGTTAAGTAGCAGCTCCAGTAAAGTAGAATTTCTCTGCAGCTCTTGTAAAACTGTGTTGTGATAAACTGTATCATCATAATCAATCTTTATCTCGATGTATAGATTTTTTGTCTGAACTGGGTCTGGAGAAGGGTGAAGAAGAGCAGGATTCATGGGACTCCGAGGTAAAGCAACGACATGTTGGAAAAACGTTTTTATGTTTTGTCTCACTGCCTCTAAGGCACCTTTTTTTTTTTCTTCAGTCAAATTCTGAAAACTCTGACATGCAAGATGAAGAAAAACCAGGTTTGCATATGCAGACTCAAGAGACATCCACCACTGAAGAAGCACTACAAGACAGTAAGTTCATTTCACAACTTCCTTACACATTTTAATGGTTTCTGGTTTCTTGTTTTATATGCAGTAAAACCATTTCAGGCACCATTTCATGCAGCAGGAACAGTGTGATCCAGTTTATTCATTGTCATAGCAAAGACTGCTTTAGTGCACTGACGCCTTATTTTGTCTGCAAAACAATGTCCAGCCCTTTTGTTTTCAGCTACACTGAAATGGAGAACTTGCAGAGCAACACATGCATTTTGTGACGAGTGAAACAGACTTTCCACCAACTTTTTGCTTTTCTTTTGTAGACTTGTTTTACGTCCCTTCTTTTTTAAGAAGCAAGGGAGACAGTAGGATGACAGAGCTAGAGCCTCGCAGAAGCGTAGCCAGGCCGAAAGGCATCCAGGGAGAGGGTATGAAAGCCTAAACTCATGGGTCATGCCAGCGGCACCAGCATCACCTCATGATCACCATAAGGAAATGCATGTAGCATCCACTGCTCCATCCCACCTGCTGCTTATGAACAGTCTCTGATTCTAATAACTAACTTGTCCAAATAGATTTTAGTCAAAATACTACTAATCTTGGCTGATGCAGAAGTTGTGTCCCATTTAAGCTGTATGTGAATGTTTTTATGCCTGGCTGATGCATAGGAATGTACGTCATGTTTATGCTAATTAACTTGAAGCTCATTTGCATGGGAATTGTTCCTACATTGTTCTGACAACCTCATTCTGCATCATCCGAAGAAATTGTTTGGTGTTTACAAGTGAGGTTGCAATATGTCAGTATGGAAAAGGTAAGCATGTCCTATCTCTTCCAGCTGGAAGCAACAATGATGGGGAACCGGTTCCTAGAGAGGAACGTCCACTGAAAGAGGTCAGTTTAACCTCAAATGTTGCTGAATGTAAGAGAAGCTGGAATTTGTTGGAATAAACTGGTAAATGTCTTTTTTTTCTAGAATGAAAAGGCAAAGTGGGATACTGTTCTGAGCAAACATGAAGCAGATGTTGATGGAAAAAGTAAACGGAAGCAAAATATTACAATTAAAAGTGGATTAGAGGATGTATTTGTAATATTGTACTTTGTTTAATTGAACAGATTTAATGGAAGAACTCGGTTTTGGTGATGTTGACTATCTTGAAGGTAAGATGGGAGAAAAATACAAAATGTCAAATTGTTTATGATATTTTATATTATTATTTTAACCAGCCATTTTTACCTTGATTAATAATGTTTGATTGCTTATCTGTGATCAATATCAAATATTTCTGCTCTGAAATTGTCTGATATATGTAAAACATTACCTGTGTTGTGAAACCTTTACGTTTAGATTCTCACTTTTGAGCTTTTCATTTGACATTATCTGTAAAAAAAAAAAATGCTGATTTTTCTGTTCTTTTCTTTTCTATCCTCACTTTTATAAGCTAAGAAACCAGGTCAGTAAAGATTAGTTAAACCATATTCACTAAAACTATAGCACTAGTTTCACTCTTTAGAGTGCAGTTGCAAGTGGAATAGGGTAAAAACTTAGTACTTCTCTGTAACATGCATGAGTGTCTCACTGAATGAAGGTGTATTCACTCAAGACATGAAGGTGTCATAGTTATCCCACTGTAAACCCGTAAAATGACCTTTTCCTTTAAGCGTTTAGTGTTATAGTTTATTAATGTGTTTAGTGACCTACTATTTCTTGTGCTAATGCTACAGATGCGTCAGACTGGGATTCCGCCAGTACTGCCAGTAAGAGGACCCTACCTGGTCGCATAATAGCTTCCCCTGGGCTGGAAGAGTTTCCAGAGTGTTCCACTTCTGTGAGTAAGAAGGAAGAAGATGTTGCACCCGCAGCACTGACAGCGCCTCAGAAAAGCATCAGCTCTGACAAAAAGCTGCCCAGCACACCGTTAAAATCTGCTCCCCAGCCGCAGCCTCGTGCAAGGAAACTGGTGCATCAGAAACCAGAGAGTGAGGAAGGTAATATGTAGTAAAAATAAATAACATTTCTCCTTTATCGTGTACACATTGGTTCAACACAGGATCCAGGCTTATTCGGGAGTAGTTATGTCTCTGTTATGCTCCCCTTCAGAATCTGATTGGGAATCGGACAAGAGTACATCTCCTGGTATAACTTCTCCAACTGACAATCAGCTTCAAAATATAGCGAAGCCTCCAAACGAGGTTAAACCTGGTAAGACTTGTTAAAGTTTTCCTGCTGTTCTGTTTGTAGTCATTTCTTGGATTCTTGTTTGATCTTCTTGTCTCCTTTTTCAGATTCCCCAGAGCTCTCACCGCAGGCAGAGAACAGAAGAAGTATTATGAAGCAAGACCAAGAGGTAAGAAGGTTCTCCAAAAACATACTTCCTGCCTCCAAATACTCCTTTTTTTCACTATATCCATACCTCTTCAGTCACAGAATACATCAGCAAGACATGTTAAAGGTAAATATGTGCACATAAATCTGCGATTGCTTTGTTCGCTCCCTCTTTGGTTTGACCATCTCTACAGACCAAGTTCATGAGAAAATGTTACAGTGCTGTTTATTGAAAACGTCATGGCAAAATCAGCATTTACGCCCAGGTTCAGGTATTGTTCCTGTTGGTTAATCTGCATCCTTAATCTTCGCTTTTGTGAGCAGCATTTATCAGATAATAAATTATTTTAAGACCAAACAAATATCTACTGTGACCAAAACATGAGGAAAAAACAGCAATAACATATTTTGATTTTTCTTTCCATCCATTTTCTCAACCGCTTCATCCAATTCAGGGTTGCAGATTTTTATTATCCTTTACTTTTTTTTCTTTTTAAATGTCTTGTCTAGTATTAAAGCAGGCAGAATGATAGTCTGGGTGATATTCTGATTATCCTAAATAACCTATAAAATGTCAAAAACCTTTCAGGTTATAAAATGTTTAGTAGTTTCCATATGACAAGGTTTTAACTTCCACATTTCAAATGCCTCCATATGTATTTGAACATTATGTCCAAACTTGGTTTTTGTGTTTATGTCTTAGTCTGATCTCTGTTTTCACTGTCCCCCCCCCCTCATGTCATCAAAGGAGAAAGATGATGCAGTAGATACATGTGAATTAGATCCGCATTACTCAGGCCAAGCAGATGGTGACATTAGAGGCCAGTGCAGTCCTGAAGACAGAGTTGGTGGGAGTGATGATGTCCCGTGGGAGAAGCGCTATGAGAAGCTCTGGGTAGAGGTGGAGAAAAAGGATGTCAAGTCCACATTCAAGAGTGTTGCTGGTGAATTAAAAGAGAGGTTTGGAGAGCTGTTTAAATCAAAGCATCCAGCTGAAAATGCCACGGAAGAGGCCACGTCTGCATCCACCTCTGCAGAGGAAGAGTCAAGCGAGGAAGAAGAGGATGAAGTCATTGTTCGTCCCACAGCTAGAGCAAGGAGTACTGTCCTCGTCACTATACCCGAGCAGAGAGAGTCTGGACTGGAAGACTCCACGACGGAGTCACCAGACAACTCATCATGTGCGGAGAGGATGGAGGACTGTGATCAGCCTGCTGGTGTCAGCAGCAGATGTCAAGAAGCCGCTGATGATTTTCAGTCTGCTTCACTACATCTCACCACAGCACCGAAAGAAAGCGTAGATAGTTCAGACCATTCCACTAAAGCTTTTACTGTTGGTAACCCCAAACTGGGCTGTGCTGTTGACCAGAGCTCATTCCTAAAAGATGACAGTCAGCAACAAGTAGACCAGATTTTAAAAGCTGAAGCCAAAAGGAACGCTGGACGCTCAGAGGGCAAATTTGCATTGCACAGCATCTGTCAGCTGCCTTCAGAAAGCCGGCCTTCTGCTGTCACTGACAAAGAGCCGGAGGGGGCCGTGGGAAGGTTTAGGCTTGAGGTAGGGATGCTGAAAGATGTCTTCTTGGATTTGGACAATGGGAAGACCCAACTCAACAAAGAGGTAGAAGGTGGCTCTCCAATAGTCTCTTCTAGACTGCATCTCTCTTTTTCCCATTTCAGTCATGATTTTACTTTCTTTTTTTCTTCACAGCTGTGTTATATTTGTCCTGTTTCACGCTAATTTGCCTTGTCCATGTAAAAACATTGGTTGTGCATGTTTTCTCGCATTTTTGTGTCACTTTAACTAACTTTAACTAAGATAGAGTTAAAGGAACCCTTTATGTGAGAATGACAGCAAAAAAATATTTCTTGGCTAAAACTAGCAGAAGTTCAAACTTGTGTGTCTTATTGTAGTGATTTGTTTTTTGTCATGCATGGACTTTGCATGCTAATATTATTTTTTCTGTATAAACTACGTGAACATCATCACATTTCATCTGGAAAACACCTGCTGATGCAATGGGATGAAAAATAAGCCTTTTCGGTTTTCCTCATCTTGTGCTATACTTTCATCTTGTGTCTAGCTTGAGTCTGACGAAGATGTGTACTTTTGACCTACTATTGAGTGTTTTTTTTTTTTGTCGGAAGAATGCCAAATATAAACAAAGTATTTTGATGTTTTCATTCACACAGAACAACAAATAAAGCTTTAAATTGTCCCAGAAATGTCGTCATGCAAGTAACATTCTGCTAGAATTCATATTTAAGAGAAAGTAATAATGGAGAGTTGTCCAGCAGTAATTCATCTTAATATTTTACCACAAGCTTTCTATATTCTTTTCACATCAGACTCCAGTAGTTTAAGTTTAGTCTAAGAATTCAGCAGTAAGCGTTACGTTGCATAGATGCGTGCATACTTTAAGTGGACTGAAATGACTTGGTAACACTAAGGTGTTAGGTCTCCAGTGGGAGGGGTGACACTAAATTATGTATGATAGTTTTACAAGTCCCTGCTTCAAAATGCATCTCAATAGGCTGTGCCCCACTTGTCCCAGCTGGGGAAATGTCTCAGATCCCGTTATCAAATACTGTGTTTACTTTTGTCTTTTCAGGAAGATAAAGAAACGGCCAAACCTGCAATGGCAGTTCAAAAATCCAGTGCATCCTGGGATAGTGGTGGAACAGCACTGGAGGAAGGTGGTTCTGAGAAACCTGAGACTGGTTTAGGTTCCCTGTCAAGTCCAGCTGGAGGAATTCAGCAGGAACAACAGCCTGTTCCTACTAAAAGGTACTTTTTTTGTTTGTTTTGTTGTTGTCGGTTTTTAACACTCCAAAAAATACTATAATTCGTAATATTCTAAACATAGACTTCCACAATCCTCATTTCTGTAAATATGACAGAACATACTGTTGAATTCTTGTAAGAGGCCTCAGAAATATTCAACAAGTCTTTTTGTTTACATTGTTTTCTTCACTGATTCATTCAGAAGACAGAATCTGTTCAGCCGACCTTTCTGCAAGCCTGAAGTTGCAGCTGTCACTGTTCATTGACTATCAGGTTTATTGCTTTCTATAGCACCAACGGGGCTCCAGTGCAATTGCCTCTCCCACTCCAGCGGAGCTGCAATAGCAAGGAACAAGAGACGCAAGCTGTAAAAGGGATGTTACAGCTGGAGCTGGTCAGAGGGGCACAGCGCAGCAGAGCCCCTCTGACCAAAACACATGTTAACGGAGATCCTCTCTTTGTGTTTGACGATAGCTCTTTAAGTGACGTGTCGGACGATGAAGGAAGGTATATATGCAGTATGCAACTTTTCTGTTTCAGTTTATCTCTCTCACTAACCCATAAGATGTTATTATTCTGAATACAATGTAATCATCCCAGGTCTGATGGTATCCATAGATTCTGGTTGTGTTATGAACGCCGACTTCTTAAAGTGGAATTTGTTTGAGCAGAAAAACACTTTGCTTCCTGACAGAGCTCACGTCAAAGTTTCACACTTTTCATAACATGTCTAACTGTTGCTTTCCCCAAAATTAAATCGTATACTGCATTATACCATCATTCCAATAATTCTTAAGTGACCTAATCGTGCATGTGTTTCCTCATCAGTATTTCACATAAAAGCTTTTTTTTTTCCTTGTCTTTGCGGTGTTTAGGTTGCCATCTATTGGACAGCAGAAAATCAAGGTGAAGTAAAAACTGTTGTCAGTTGCTGGATGGACTTAATAACAGGTTGAGCAAATTGAATCATGTTAATGTCCCATTCTGTTTCCATGTTCAGAACCCTGAAGAGCTGGACATGGCGGAGGACTTTGATGAGCTCACTCAGTCCTCTGACACAGCCACAGATGATATTGACTCCCCCACGTCAGGATGCCGTCATGCGTCCCTCCTCATTCAGAAGCTGGACTCTGCCATTTTGGGTACCAGTTCAAACATATAATCAAACTAATTCTGCTTTTAGGGTTTTTGTTTTGCAGCTTAGTTATTTTTAACTTGGAAAATATCGGTACATCACCCCTCTTTAAAGACTAAATCTGACAAATTTTACTGCAGATGTTCTTGAGGTTTGGTGAGAGATGAAAAACTGAGATATAGACTGTATTGTGTCGTTTTTTTTTTTTTGTTTGTTTTTTTTTCACAGACTCACCAAGCATTGCGAAGCTGCAAAGCATTTTCCATGAATATGAACGCTCCATCCAAAGAGCAAGAAGTCGTCATGGGTATCTGGCAGACAAAGCAAACCAGTTGGAAGTTGAAAGAGCGGAGTTAAAGAGCTCACTAGAGGAAGTCAAAGATATTAAATCTGTGCTGGAACGCAACCAGTTGGAACTACAGACTGAAGTCACAAACCTCAAGTGAGAACTGCTTTCTTTTTTCAAAGATACGATGGTCCTTAACCTTTTGTGTTACATTGGTTTGATATGTTTGCCTCATATTTCATCTATTTGTATTGTAGTTTAATTTGTTGAGCAGAAGTTATTTATTTGGTACAGATTTCAGCTGAAACAGGAGCAGGAGAATCGTCGCAATGCCACCATGATGTACAACTCCAGCAGAGATAAGCTTCGAAGGACGGAGGAGCAGCATCAGCTGGAGGTTCAGGAGAGACAGAAGGTGGAGCTAGCACTCAGAAACCTGGAGCTGGACATGCGGACGTTCATCAACAACAGGAAGCAGGTTCATCCTTCATTTATTTCTTTCTGTCCAAGATATGCAGTTCTTTTATTACCATTTTTTGGATAAAGTATAGAGACACATCAGAGTCTGAGATATGTTCCTGCAGTCGCATCTCATTGAAACATACAAGCCTCCATCTTCTGCTTTTATTTGTTTCCTTCTTGGCTATTTGAGTTTGTTCAGTTTGTTATTAGCAACATCACATTTCCCACCAGAAAGGCTAAAAGAAATGGATTGAATTTCTTCCATTTCTCTGTCTAGCTTGCTCCTTTCCTGCATCCTCTTCTCTTTGTCTTTAACTCATTTAGGCTTCGGCATGTTAATTTACTCATTATTTAGGTTTTGAGTACCTTAAACAAAACCTCCGTTGTCATGGAAAGTTTTAAAAGTTGTAACAGGTCTAGAAAGTGTCCAGCATACGAGATGAAACCACTTGAGCAACACATCCAGGGTAAAACAGCAATTCTAAATTAGCTTGATGTCTATGTTTTCTTTTTGTTTTTAAGGGAAAAAACATCAATGTAACATTAAGAATTTATAGTGTTTTTAAAGATGTTTTAGGAGTATTCGTCTTGTCCAACTTGATCTTTTCATGTTGAAACATTGTTGAGTGATATCCTTAATGCTTAGCTTGAAGACGACTACAATGAGACCCAGAGGCTGCTGGCACAGGAGCGCAGTGCACGGACTCTCCAGGAAAATCTGCTTAACAGCCATCTCCGCAAGCAGCAAGAGATAGAGGAGGAAAACAGAAGAAACACGAGCAAAAGCAATGAGGTAATCCCTAAACTGACTCAGTAATCAGCCGGCTTATTTGCCATTTTCTGCCATATTATCTTAAAGTAGAGTGTGTGAATGACTTTTTTATCTAGTGATATCAGCAAAAAAAACTGTGAAGTCTGCAGTGAACAGTATCAGTTTGAGGCAACCTGTTCACTGCATTACTCCTTTTAGCAATTTTTAGAAGGTCAAGCAGTTACTACATCAAACATTAAGCTATCAAAACCTGGTTGTTTTGTTTTATAACAGTTTGCTGTTATCAGTACAGAAAATGTTTCTGCACCTTTTGCAAAATTTGACATTCTAAGAGTTTACAATTAGAAAAAAATAGGTTTTCTGATAGTTAAGAAACGCTTAAAGCAACCCAAGCACTTCACTACTACGTGTTGGTTCAACCCACACAGAAAATCAGATGCCCTTAAAAAAATTGTTGATATATTCTTGACTTCTTTGACTGGATGATTGCTGCTCTCTGTAGGCTTTATCTCAACTTACCGAGGCCAGTGACCGGGAAAGAGAGCTGCTCCAGCAGATCTCCACCTTACAAGAGCAGCTAACTGCGCTCCAGACAGACCTTGAGCGATCGCAGTCAAACAGCAGTATCAAGGAGAGCCACTTTCTGGAGGAGAACGAGGCTCTCAAGGAGCAGCTTGAAGATGTCCGACGAGATCTCAAACTCAGTAATGAAGCTGTGACTCAAACTGTCTTTAGCTGCAATAACCAGCTGACCACCCTGAAGGGTGAGTTGGCAGTAACAGCCAAAAGGCTGGAGGATGAGCGGCATGCTCGGGAAGCCAGGGAGCTGGAGGTAGAGTCAACTCGCAACCGACTTGCCGGAGCGGTAAAGGAAGTGGAGCTTTGCCTGGCTGCGCACTCTGAAACAGAGAAAACTCTTCTCAGGGAGAGAGAGGACCACCAGCGCCTGAAAGACAGACTCACAGGTTAGTATCTATGAAGAAGCCTTCCTTTTTTTTTCCCCGAGAATCTTTTTGGAAGCGTATTTGTAACCCTTAGAATTTATTTCCAAAGGTGAAGCGGCCAGCCAGCGTGAGGCAGTCAGCAGCCTCTCCCAGAAGCTGACCAAAGCAGAGGCTCATGCGAACAGCTTGGAAAACGAGCTTCACAGAGTCACACTGCAGCTGACTGAGAAGGGTCTGTTGCTAGACGTCCTCCAGCGTGAGAAAGACCAGGCTGCCACTCGCGTAAAAGAGCTGGAGACAGCTTTGCAAACTGAAAGGGAGGTGGTCAGCCGTGCTGGAGCACGCCAGGAAGCAGCACAAGAAAGGTTAGCCCAAGCCCAAAGCGAGTCCATGTTACTAAGGCAACAGCTGGAAGAAGCCCAAAACAAAGGCGTTGCTAAGGAGCGAGCTGTGACAGATGCCCAAGAGCGTTTCGGTGACATTCTGACCAAACTGCGGTCTGACTGTGAGGAAAGAGTTCAGCTGGTTGAGGAGCGAAATAAAGAACTTGCTAGTAAGGCTGCTGATCTCCGCGATCAGATTTACAAGTTGGAGGAAGATAAGAATCAAAGAGAGGTGAGATAAAGATTAGCTAACTTCTTTCTCTACACCCACTTTAACTGGCCTGATAAGATGTGGCTTATATCTAACCAACCTACACCTTCTCTGGCTCTCTGACAGGCGAATCTCAGGCAGCTGCAGCAAGAGCTGGCTGACTCTCTCAAGAAGCTGTCGATGAGCGAAGCCTCTCTGGAGGTCAACACACGCTATCGCAGTGACCTGGAGGAAGAGAAGAGTCGACTGCTCAAAGACTTGGAAAGGCTCAAAGGAAAGGTAATGACAACCAATAAGGACGTCCTGTGGATGGATTGTCTCGTTCATCTGAGACGGTGTTGTTGATCTCAAAGTAATACATCTTCTATTTTACAGACATGAGCTGAAATCATTATTTTTAGGTCATACGGTTCTGGATCATAAACAGTTTTTTTCTTTTTCATTCTATTGGTGAATTACTTTTAGCTTGATGAGTTGGATGTTTTGTCTGTATTGTGTAGCTTGAGGAAAGCGAAGACCAGTACATCCAGGCAGAGAGACGTATCAACAGTCTGAAGAGCGCTCTGGATGAAAGGGAAAGGGAACTCACCACTGCTGCTCAGAAACTGCAGGAGGCGCTGTCTGCCTCAGCATCTTCTGAAATCACCATCAAACAGCTGGAGGAAGCTGTGCAAAGGTAGGTGCTTTTCATATTGCTCAGATTATTGATCTGATGGATTCCAGATATTATCAAAATTCCTCTGCAGGTCACGCACAGTTAGCGTGACAAGCAACGTTACAATCATATTTATCCTTATGTTGTACAAATGTTCCCAGCAGGACTCTGTGTGTTTAGATGTATCTGTATTTTGCTTTAGGTTGGAGATTGAGAATGCCAGACTGGAAGCAGCTGCAAAGCAACAGTCTAACAAGATTGATGCTCTTCAGAAAGGAGCTCAGGAAGCCACTCAGGTGAGTTCTGAAATCCTGACTGGCTTTCTGGATTCATACAGGGTCTCATTTCATCATTCCCTTCTATTTACAGCTGAAAGGTGAAATGTAATATCTTAATTTCATTAACTAACTATATATGAAGTCATTCCGATATTTTAAGGTTTGCAATCTTTTTGCAGCTAACTGACTGCTCACCTGGAGGAGGGGTTAGTATTGTGGTTGTAGGCTTAGTTTTTCTGTGTGGATTTTCTCTTTTTTTTCTTTTTTTTACTAAATTTTATTCAAAAATTTAAAAAAAAGAATAAAATGGCACTTTTATGAGGAATAAATTGTATTTAGGCCTTTTTTGGCTTTTAGAATCTGCTTCTAGAGAAGGAAATCATATATGTGGAGGAAGAAATATCTTTGTGTTCATCTGGGTTCCTCTTGGTGACGGACAAACAATTTCTTTCTTATTCTTCTTCATCATCTATGTCTTTGGTGTCTTTATTTCACTCTTGTCCTCATGTGGAGCTGTGTGATGCATGTTTCTTCCTTTCCTGTGCTCCGAACTTCCTAAAATTCTTTTCTACCCTATCTTTTTTAAAACTTTTCTTTTTTTCATAGGTCCGCAGCCGTTTGGAGGACTTGGTAGCAAATCTCCAAAGCAGTAAGATGACTTTGGAAGACCAACTCAGTAGAGAGGTTGGTGGTCTGCGCTGTTTCCTCGCTATCTGCCTTCTCTTCTAGTCTTTAAGTCTTAGACATATTTTCTAAAGTTAATTTTATTTGCCTTTAAAAAAACTGTTTTTCTTTTACTATTTTTTTTCTGTTTGTTTGTTAATTTAATTTTTGACCCAGATTTTTTATTGGTTTTTTTTTTTTTTGCAGGTCCAAAAGCAAAGTGCGTTATCTCACACAGCCCAGGACTCTCAGGCTCTGTGGGAGGAGGAGCTGAAAAGCCGCTCAAAGTTAGGGCTGCGCCTTGCTGAGCTTGAAAAGGAAAAAGGGGAGCTGGGCACCCAGGTGAGGAGTCCAGGAGAGGATTTGAGTTGCCATGACACATGGCAGGTGGTTTTGGTAGTGAGTTGCTGATGTGTTGCCTGTGTTCCAGATGGAGATAGAAAAGAAGAAAGCAAAGAAATTGGCAGAGCAGAAGAAGGCTGTTGACTCTCGCCTTGATCAAGAGATGAAGAGAAACACTGAACTTCAAAAAGAAATGTACAGGTGACTCCTAAACTCCTCCCGTGGCAGCACCTCCTACTGTTTAGATGCTTCTGAGATCCATTAGGAGACTTTTTGTGGCTTACGTGATACATCAGTGTTCGTAACATTTGCTAATAAGTTGTTCGTGATGCAACTCTGTGTTATTGTGTTCATATGTATTTTGTTCCCTTCCGTCTATGTGTCTGTTTTATGTCCAAGTTTTGAATGTCTACATTTTGTAGGTAATTTTTTAGCTCTGTTGAAACGTTCTGAGCCAACCCTCGTTTTTTTTTTATTGCCAGGGAAACGGGACATGGGTGGTGGGATTTGTTAAAACAAACAACCATAGGAGGATTTTTTTATATATATATATATAAAGAACAAAACTATAGTTTGAATATCATTCTCCAGTATTTTTATTGTCTTTTATTATTTCACACTTGTTTAATAATGTTGAAGTCTAAGCTCAGGGAGGAATGCACAACTCCATACAGGTGCAGAAGCATCTTTTAGGTTCAGTAAGCTCGTTCTTAGATTTCTATTTGTTTTATTTTTAGACTTAAATAATTTGAAGATCTGTGTGATGAACAATAAACCAACAAAACATGTTCATATACAAGGAAAATGTTCATATATAAGGAGTAGATTGAAAATTCGAAAAAAAGAAGTCAAAGTCCCAAGAAAAACTTTAAAAGAACTTTCTGAAGACCTTTTTATTTTTTATTTTTCTGAAGACCACTTTAAAATATTTAATTAAATTTTGCTAGTTTGAAGTTGGTCTCCATGATGCCGATGTTCAGGTTTATGAACCCACCTTGATGTTGGAAAGATTCTTTGTGTGTGTTTTTGTTTGTAAAATAAACTTAGATTAAATGTGTTTTAGGCTGCGTACTTTGTTAAAGACTGCAAAGAAGAAACTGCGGGATCAAGATGCTGGTGGGGCGGAGTTCAGCTCTCCTTTAAATAGTCTACGGATGGACCTGGGTAGACAGAGCCAGGCTGACGGGGGCTTTGGACGGATAAAAGACAGGGTGTGTCTGTTTGATACTACACAATTTTCATCTAAACATTTTTTTAGTGTGACATGTTGTAAAGCTCCCTGCGGAGGCTCCATCCTTCAGCTTTTAAGTCTTTGCCTTTTAACATGTCCTCTGTATTAGGTGGACGATCTACAGGTGCAGCTGCAAAAGGAAACATGTCGGCGAAGCCAGCTAGAAAAAATAAACGAAGAGCTTAAAGATCAGGTGGCCTCCCTGAAGAGATCCAACCACAGTAATGATCAGCTGGAGATGAGTAAGAGGCAGCTGGAGGAGGAGGTTCTGAACCTGAGACGACGAATGGAGGCCGCTCAGGTGGAGCAAAGCCAGGTGGAGCAGTTTCGCAATGAGGCAGAGGAGAGAGCCCGGCAGCAGATCCAGCAGAAACTAGAGCAGGTCAACCTCTTCCTCCAGGTTAAAAACCCAGCACATTTAGACAGAAAGAAATCTGGATGATATTAAGCTGCGCATGTGTCCATCTTAACATTTTCATTTCCCCCAGTCTCAGGCAGCATCCCAAGAAGCTCTGGATCAGATCAAAGCCGCCAATGAGGCAAATCTGCGCTCTCAGATGGAGCACAAAATCCACGAGCTGGAGGGGGAACTGAGCCGGGTCCGCACTACCCAGCAGGACAGCCTTAACCAAAGAGACAGCACACGCACAGAGATGGAGCGATATCGGCAACTCTACACAGAGGAGCTGCGCCTCAGAAAGTCCCTCGCTGCTAAGCTGGAGAGGTTAGAATGACGAGCACAGCGCTCTGCTTTTAGCGCGTATACCGATTAGAAAACCTTCGCCTCATCGGCTGCGTTGCATCCACAGGGCCAACAGTCGTCTCGCAGAAGCCAATTCAAAGTTACTCAGCGAGCGCAGCAGGTCGCTTATTGCCGGTAACATCACAAACGGGAGCCTCATGGGGCCTTCGCTGGACATGGGCTCTTTGGGTTCACCAGCAAACTACGGAGCCACACTTGGGCCCCTGAACAGGAGTCTCGGCATGGGTCTCTCGCTGTTTAGCCCTGTGACTGAGGGACAGAACAGCCGGGTGGAGGACTATCTGGCTAAGGTTTGTTCGATGTTGCACCTTATCAGTTATGGTCATGTAAACTCATTTTCTTCATGTCTTCTAGATGTTTTCTTGACCTGTTAGTCCAGTGCTTGTCTGTCTTACTAGACTGGTGAAGTTTCGTTTGGTCCATTGCATTTTTCCCGTACTAGTTTGTTCCATCATTACCACATGTAACCAGATGTGTCATTTTGTACATTTTCAGGCATTATGCATCAAATACTTTAGACTGTGGAAAAACATTAGAAAACCCGCTAAATTAAAATGATTTCTTTCTCTTTTTTTCTTTCTTCTGGCACTTTGTGCCTCTAACCTTTATACTAGTACTTTACTTTACCTCTAACCTGCCTTCTATTTCTCACTCTTCTAGCTTCTAGCTCAAAAGTCTGTCTCTCACCTCTCCTCTCTTCAGCCAGACCCGTAACCAGGTGTGTAGTTGTGTTTAGCTCAGCATCTGACTGGCTGCTGTACATGTTTCCACACTTTTGGGCTGGTGTTTGTGGTTCTGATGTTTCAGACTTGATAGAGTGAAAAACCGGAGTTTTCTCTGGGATTTACTGGACGGACATGTTGTATTTTAATGATAGATTTGCCGAAAAGACACGAAAGCTCGTAATCTGTAGGGTTTATAGCTTAAACTAAAAAATGTAAGCCAATTATGTATCAAGTAGAATGTATGGTTTTCCTGGTGGTTGTAAAACTTCCAGAAGAATCTCAAAACCCCAAATTTTAACCAATTTTTCTTTCTTTCTTTTTTTTTTTTTTTTTTTTGCTTTTGCTCTTTAATGATGTTACAACCTGGAAACATCAGAATAATAGCTGCTTCAGCAGATGTTTAAAGAAATTCTTCTCCGGTTTCAGAGCATATTGTAGATTTTTTTCACCACGCTTTACCTTGTTGTTCGGTTGTGCAACTTCTCTCCCATAATTCCCACCAGTTCATTCAGAGACAACAATGTTTCAAATTTCAGACACAGTAATAAAAAAACCCACCAATCCTTTTACAAAATTACTGCTGATACAGTTTGTCTGCCTCATAAAAATCAGGCTTAAAATCTTCCTGAGAACTTTGGAACAAAAACTTTTGAATCAAGCAGTGAATGATTCTCATCCAAACACAGCAGCGAAGAGAACACAGGGTTATAAAATATGATGTAAATAACTTCATGTTGCATATCTTCAACATATTTGTTTCAGGAATTAAAGAAAGAAAGCCAAGATCAAAATGAAATATGGCAATTCCTAATGTGAGATATTGCACAATACCTTTCACAAAACCTGGAAAAGTATGACAGGAATTCCTATTATTGGCTTTACAAATGATTCATAAACACCGCAGCTATGCTTGCATGGGTTTGATGTAGCACACTTACTTTATACCTAAAAAAAAAAAAATCCAGAGGAAAAAAGCGTGTGAGTTTGTTGTGGATGTGATGCTATAAAATGAACTGTAAAAAGCACCAAAATTGCCTGCTAAACACTTCCCAGCTTTACTCTTCAGCACAATCTGCATGTTTGCCGTGAACTGCTGTATCGTACAGTAAAAGTCAGGACTTTCGTCAAGTGTTTTTCCACTCTCAAGTATTTTTCATAGTGTTGGTGAAGTTTCATTCAGGTCCTTTGCTTTCACTATGTAAATACTCAAAGCAGTATTTGTCTTTACTACATGTGCAGTATTGGAATAGCTTGTCTTCTTTTCCAGATGCAGAGCGAGTTGGACAGGAATATATCGAGGGAATTAAGGAACGGTGAGTTCAGTGTGACGCCGGAAACATGACATGAATATGTGGGAGTTTTACATGATGCAGGAGCTGCAGCTTGATGGAAACTGGTGTTTCTTTGGTCCTCAGCCACAGCAGAGCTGGATGCTGCCTCAGCTCGCATGTCACCTGTGGGCTCGGCCTCCAGAGCGGAGCTGGACCCCCTCAGCAGGGCAACGCAGCAGTATTTGGAAGTACTAAAGAAGAACAGCAGGATCTGACCCAATATTACAGCTGCTTGCCTTTTTAAGTGTTTTTATTCAGCCATTAAACTCTAAAGCCATTTCCCAGCATATATAACGCACATTGCACTTACCCACTCAGGAGCAAAGGGTGTGAGACTCGCATATAGAGACAACCTCAAGAGTATTTGTGTGATATTGCTTATATTGTGGTTTGCATTTTTATTTGTGAATATTTGGTACTCGTATTTCTCATTTTTGCCAAGATGCTACATTTTGGTACGTGCCATCAGATGGTGCAATATGTCGCTTGGTCCAACGTGTAGTATTGTCATTGTTATTTTATTTATTCATTTACTAAATGAGTTATACTTGAAAAGACGAGCTGGAAAATTCTCCTGCTATAGAAAACAGGGTGACCACTTTTGTAAAAGTGTCATTTCAGTTTTGGTTGGCTCCGTTTAAGAGCCTGGAAAAGCCTCTTCATCATATCTAAATACTCTAATAACATTATACTGACTGATGTAAGAAGATGTCATTTACTCCAATAGTGACATAAAATGTTTTATTCTTATGTCTACTGTAATTCAAGACTTATCAGCTTACATCTGCATTAAACATTTTATTGGAATGGATGAAGACTTGTTCATTATTGTCCTTTGAAAGTTGTAGACTGCCAATCAATCAGTTCCTTTATTGTTTCTGGATGGGAACGTTTTGCAGCCCAGAACAAACCTAATGTCCAAAAGAGATTCATACAGCCCATGAACAATAAATGAAATGCCAAATAAATAAAGAACAAAAAGGAAAAAAAAATAATTATCACAATGCGGGCAACGTTAATGCTTTTGGTCTGGAATATTTCTTTGAAGTCATATAATCTGTCATATAACAATAGAAATATTAATAAAAAAGAAATAAAACATGTACAAAATATAGAACATATTATATGAAGAGCCAGTTTATCTGTAGAAATATCAAAAAAGCATGAACATATCCTTTCTATCTATCTATCTATCAGCACATATATTAAACTGAGCTGAATGAAATGACTTTCTTACTTTTAATGCAGAACTTCCACATTATCTGTATCTTACATTCCAAACAAACACACATTTTGCCACCGCTACTTTCTGCACACCCATTTTTAACCCCAGTCCTCATTAGTTATGTTTTGATGTTCTTCGCTGCCCTCCTCCTCCTCCTCCTTGCCACCCTAATACGTGAAAGTTGAAGGCACGCGCTGGTTATAGAAACCATTTCCCTCACTTATTAAAACAAGACGATGTGTTTATGATTGCCCCCCTCTGGCGTGTCTCTGCTGCCTTTGATCCGTCCTCTCTGCGTCAGCCTCCGATGTTAGATATTCAAATCTAGTTACGTTTATTTTTGTTTCCTTTATAGCTGATGGGCACATCTGACAGACTGACTATTAGGTGTTTTTATTTCCCCTTTTTTCAGTCGACTCCTATACCACACGCAAACCTTGTTGTGATTGAGGAGGTTACAAACATTGTCATGAAGCTTTGGAGGCAGGCGGGAAGAATACAAATAGACAGATTCTGAGTAAAGATGTGTTGTTTTTAAAGAAGCAAATCATGTTTAAAGCAATCTTTTCCTCACTGGGTCATCTTCTATCTAGATGTCCAGACAATCTGTCCAAGAACTCTTCATCTAAAAGAAAAAAGATGTGGGATTGAAACCTCAAGCCTCCGACAAGACGAACAGCAATGTGCATGTCCAAATAGAAACATCTGGGGACACATGAATAAGTGAACTTTTGGTTGAATGATTTCTGAATATCTTAAAAAGCTTCGGAAGACCAGATAATACAAAATCCTTTTAGACTATAAACCAGCTCAGTCTGGAGCATAAATGACAAAGATATGGTTTAGCCTTCCGGATATATGTTTACATATCAGACACATGACTTCAGAAAGTACTCACACCTAAAGCTGCTGAGTCAATCTGGAAATACTATTTTTTATGAAAGTGAAAATATTTCTCCAGTTCATCTGCTGGTTTTGAAATAAATAACCAAAGTCTGCGGCGATGTCTGACACCTGAAGCGCAAACTATTGCTTCCACCAGAGACTGATGCAGATATCATCAGTAAGTTTGTTTTTTTGTCGTTTTTCAGATAAAAATGTTATTGAAAACGTGATGTTTTTGTTTATTTCTTAGTTACTTTTATGGGAAAATGTAAGTTATAGCAAACTATACATACAATCCGGTATTTATCCCCTCTCTCCCTTTCTCTCTTTTCTCCTTTTTATTAATTAAGAGTTTATTTTTTTAGCTAAATTACCTTATCAAAGCACTTGACCCCCCTAAGTGCACCCACATATGGCAGCCCTGCTCTGTAGAGGGATAGTGATACAATACAGGGGTTGTGATACAATAAATAAGGTGATAAATTGTAATTTAAGTAATTTAATAGTAAGAAAACTAGTAAATGCCCAACTTACTGTAAAAGAACAGGGAGGGGGATGTCTATTTTTCCTAAAATAGAATCCCACCCCGCATTTTATTTTAAAAATACTCCTTGTGTGCAAGATGAATAAACAAATTAAAATCTGCCTCATAAATAAAAATATACTTATAAAAAGATCGATACAGTTCTTTTGCATATCGATATATTGTCTGTTAAAAACATTACAATATAACGATACATCAGTATTTTCTTACAGCCCTAATATATATATATATATATATATATATATATATATATATATGTACATACATGCACAATGAGTAAGCGACTGTATCACCACAGCATACTAGTGTACTGCTGACCATCCCTTCAGAACTGCAGTGTACACATGCACCACTGTCCTCCACCTGATTTTAATCCAACAGTACACGTTTGGGATTTAGTGGGACATTCTCATCATGGATGTGCAGCCAACAATTCTGCATGATGCAATCATGACAATATGGAGCTAAATCTGGGGAGTTTTTTTTAACGACTTGTTTAATGTATGCCGCCAATAATTAGGCAGTTCTGAGGTCCATCCCAGTTTTTGCCTAACTGGAAATAATGGCAAACAAGCTCGTGACATAAACAGAAGCAAACACAACAGTGTGTTGAGATGTAGCCGCTATGTTTGCTTCATGGAAGGAGACTTCGGCTGTTGGTAATGGTAGAACAAATCGGGGGGGACAAGAGGGACAAACCTGAGTGTTTATTTTACTTCTATGCTTAAAATTAAATGTCACCACTGCTGGTTGTCACTGGCAGAATCCAAATGTGTTGTGGGCAAAGGAGGTGCTTCAATCCCATTTACTTGCTCTAACATGATTTAAATGCTCCTCGTGGCTCAGCCTCACAGATTGACAGCATTGTCTTTATCACCACTTTGTTTTATTTTTGGCTGTTTACGCTGCGTCTCTTCTGTCATCTCACGCTGCAGCTTTACAGGAGTCAGCTCAGATCTTCTGAGATCTGGAGACAATAAACATCCTTTTTTATGTTCTAAGTGCTTTATTTGACAAATATTAAAACAGATTCAAGAAAGAGCTGACAAGTTTGTCATTGCCCTGCTCCTCAGCTGCAAAGAGCTGCGTAGGGATGAGTCAGTCCTGTAATAACATGAGGAACTGTACTGCAGAGCAAAGTTGTAAGCCTTTCCTGGTCAAAGTCATTTGTTGCAGTTATTTATGCAGATAAAGCCTACAGTGTGTGTGTGTGTGTGTGTGTGTGCGCGCGCGTGTGTGTGTGTGCTTGAGGGAGACAGAGAGGGTTTTTTTTTTTGCAAATTGTAAAAGAAAAAGTTTATGTAGATAAAAAACCTTGAAGAGAAGCAATGATTGTTCATTGATTGATTGTTCCCAAAATATTTATATTTCTTACCAGTAAATACATCAAATTAAAATGTTATAAATAAATGTGAAGTTGTTCTTTTTAACATGGGAGTCTATTGAGATTTGCTTTGTTTTGAAGCCCCTAGTGGATGAAGGGAGGAACTGCAATTCTTTGCACATGAGCACAGGCTTCACTTTGTTCCAACGCAGATTGCCGCTTGGTTAGAGTAAAACAAATACTTTCCTAAGTATTTCTGTGAATAAAAAGTTTAGTAAGAGTATAGATTTTATAGCTTTTCTACAAAGAATTCATCTAAGTATCACCGAAAATGACCCAAAGACCAAGTTTAACCCATTAACTGTATATAAAAGATGGACGGAGCGTCTGGAACGTCACACATAGGTTTCTGAAGAGCTGATTTGATGCCCATAGGCGGGTCACACTGTCGCTCTTTTGGTGTGTCGTCATTACTGGAAAATCCAAAAATAGGTAAAAAGGTGGAGCTGGGAGGGCTCCGTCATCAAACTCCAAGCTGCTTGTGGCTAATAGCTCACGAGCTAACCCGAAGCTAACGGTGGTGCTTTAATCTCAGTGTTGTGGTTTTCTGTTATAAAACTCAACCCAAATTTCCATTTTCAACTTGGACGTGTTCATAATAACTTTAATTCATTTGTCGAACACTTTTATTTATTTAAAGTGGTAACACTAGAAAACATCATTCAAGCTTCAGTAGAGCAGAAACTCTGGCCAACACATCCACCACGATGTCTGATTAAATCTGGGTAAAGAGAGAAGGACATGCCTGCACAAGATTAAACATCTCAAATCAAGGCCACAAGTGCTTATTTTTTTAAACGAAAGATATTTATTCTTACTTAGTAGGTTTTTTTTACTTGTTTTAGGAATTCTTGACAGGTTAATGTTCCTTTGAAATAAGATAAATTATCTTCCAACTGAACAAGACATTTTATCTTATTTCAAGGGAAATTAACCTAATTTTTGTAGGTTTTCTTCATGTTTTTTAAAGCAAGTTTTTGTAGTGTGCTTTGGTTGACTCTGGTAGCTCGTTCCGCCATCATGGAACCACAAACACAAGCAGTGTGGATACGGCTACATGGGTGGAGATGGTGTTTTCATGGATAATAGAGTGTCGATAAGTAAAGGTCAGCTTCATAGTGTCATTACTGTAGCAGCATGATGACTTCCATGTTGGTGTCGAGTCCTAGCTTCGATGGCAGATCTCACAGCACTCCAGACAAAACTCGAGACACTCGGTTTGCTCGCAGCACGACTCGAACAAAACCGAGTGGCAGTGGGCGTGGCAGTTGAGCTCCTCCACCGGCGCTTCTTGAACAGCTGAACAACAATCAGCACAGGAGTGGCAGCAGGAGGAGCAGACGCCCTGAAGACAGGAGGAGCAGGCCTCCAGCAAACCCAGGAGCAGCAGGGAGCACTGACACCAGAGGCATGCCATCAACAGGTGGAAACACGTGTCTGTGGGCATCATCGCAAAGAAAACACAACACAGATTGTGATTTTGTACACAGGAGGTCACAAAACAGCTGCTGTATGTTCTGAAACTCTGTCACACATGATCAAAACTAGGGATTAACAACTCTATTAACCCTAAATTAATCTCTTGGATGTTTGTTTGGGATGCCAACTACAACTTAAAAGACAAAGTGATTCGCTGCAGTGATCAAGTGTGATTGTGTTTACTTAATCACAGAGCTTTGTTCAGTCCTCAGGGGAAAATAAAAAGGCCACAGAGGCTTCCAGTGATAAACAACAGCGAAGGGGTATTTGTCACGTGATAATTGCTCTGCTTCCTAAATTAGTTGCAGATCAGATTGCATATATTAACCTCACAGTTGTGTTAAAGTACAGCTTTACCACTGTATTGCTGCGATGCTGCTGTTTTCATCCTCACTAGGACCCGACAGAGCCTGAGCTCATGCAAATGGGGCTGTTTCATCCTGTTTACTTTGGAAAGTAAATGAAAAGGAGATGGCAGTATTCCCTGGGGAGTGGAGTTCAACATTTTCCTGCTTAGCTGCTCAAATGATACACCCCCCACATATAACTTATGCTAATGCCAGCATGTAGCCGAAAAAGAAGCATTATGGCTGCTATGATTGATTTGATGCAGAGCTTCACAGCGATAACAGGCTCAACGGTAAACGGGGAGTGGTCCATTATGTTGCTGGATACAACCAGAAGGGCAGCAGTCGGAAAGTCTTCCTGGAAAACTTTAAAGAGCTATATTTGTATAAAAGAATATATTAAACTATCCGCTTAGTTGGTTAAAAATGTTTACATTTTCATTAAAGAGACATAAGTTAGTCAATCGAATGGCTATTTAAATTCTTCTTCCATAGATAGAAAGACAGACATATATATCATATAGATAGATAGATAGATAGATAGATAGATAGATAGATAGATAGATAGATAGATAGATAGATAGATAGATAGAT
>JBAMHX010000011.1:13991973-14036248 GCA_037177515.1 Pseudomugil tenellus
TGGATGGATGGATGGATGGATGGATGGATGGATGGATGGATGGATGGATGGATGGATGGATGGATGGATGGATTTGTCTCCACAAAGATCCATACAAGGATTCAAACCTGCACTGTGAGCCGATACAGCTAATCACATTGCCTTGCAGTGGGGGTGCACACACTTACTTATGCAATTACACTACACAATGTGTTTGTAGCATATTAAGTTATTTTACCTCTACACTTTTTTTGGGGGGGGGGGGGTTGTGTGTTAATAATTTGATTGATTGTGGATTGATGTTACTTTAATTGGGAAACTGACATGCATTTAATTAAATCTGTGGACCAAAACAACCTGATAATGTTTAGGTTGTGCATTTAAAAAAGTCCCCCACAAGTTTAACACAAGAAAAAAAATCAAAGAGAACCATTTTTCTCCAGTAAGTACATAAACAGTTTCTACCCCACCTAATGCTCAGGAAATATCAGTTAAGGGAACTTCCGACAACAAAATTCCTCCATTAGGAACACCCTCTATAGTTACCATCACAGACAGAACGTCCCCTTTATTCATGGGAACGGGGTTTTTTGGTTGCTCAAATATAACATGGCTGAAAATCCTTTAAAGTTCATCTAAAAACTAAATGAATAAAAAAAACTGGCATTTGCATTATCTCCACTGTCACAGCAACAGATAAAATATTGTTCTTTAGAACCTTACATAGGTTTTAAATGTTTATTAAACGATGTTTATGTTGGACAGACAGGAAATAACCTGTACACAACATAGTAGGTGTTTAGCAAGTATTTTCAATATTCAAACTTCAATACAAGTAAAATATTACAGTAGAAACGTATCAATGGGATTGTAAACCACATATAAGAAAATTAAATGTGGCCAAAGAGAACAAAAACATCAGTCCTTAAAACATCTCCTATATACAAAGTATTAAAATGGTTTTAATGGAGGAACAGCACAATGCACATTTTAACCATATCACTGACGACTGTAACTTTTCTGTAGCTCAACCTCTTCATGAAGATTTTGTCACATATTGGAAATCACAAAAGATAAACAAAATCTCTATCTAGTCTTCATGTTTCCTTTAAAAAGAAGAGATATTGGATTTTTCTATGCTTGGGGGAAAAAGAAGTTATTTCAACTGTGCACCTACAGATCATTTAATGGTTGCTTCTTCTTTTCCAGATAAGTTTCCTTTTATAAAAGCGACTCTGCAATTTAAGTCTAACTTTATTAGATTTTATTCATGAATCTGATTAAATAAATTAAAAATAAATAAAAGAAGGCCTCCATTTTATAGACAAATAGCAAATCAGCATGAAAACCACAACTAGCTCTGGAAAATGTTGTTTGGCAATAAAACTACTGCTTAAGTACAGTTTTAAATTAGAAAAAATTGTGTTGAAATTTTAATTTATATACTGTAACTCTGCAGCCTTTTTTAACCCTTCTATCTAAAGTTACAAACACTTTTATAAAATGAACATAGTAGTGCAGGACTGGTCCTTTTCTAATTTGTGAATGACAAAGTCGATGGTTCCAGACATTTAGACCTTGCAAAATCCACTTTCAATGTTCATGAATTTACAGTATGGTTCATGATAACTCCAGCTTTTAGCTATACATGAGAAAATATTCTCATTTGACAAGGATTTCCGACTGCAGCTCCCTGACCCTTTTTTCACTTTTTAAAAATTTTGTTGATAGCCATGAGTCATTGGAGATTAAATAAATGCTCGTCATCGTCTCTCCTCATATTGTGCTGCGGACTGACTGGTTTTCCCATTTCCAACAGACATTCTTGGTCATTCACATTCAGCTCTTCATCATTGAGAAAAAGCTGCCTGCAAGAAGATGAAATAAATCTCAGCTGTTGGATCAGTAATTTGATGTTTTTGGTGATTGCAACAAGCCTAACTTACTGCTGCACTTGAGGACAGGCGTTTGGGGATTTGTGGCTTTTTCCATCTGCTGCTTTGTTCCCCTGTAAAGGACTCCTCAAGTTTCTGTTCATACTCCCCTTCTTGCATCCTGCTAATGCAGCCTACAATGACAATAGTAATAACACAATACTACATTATTATTGTGATAATAATATGACATAATAATCCATTCAGCCTCTGCAGAAAACCTGTGATAGGTTCATATCTATAAAAAAAAAAGTATATGTTACAATCTCTGGTCAGAAATCATGAGGTTTTCCATTAGAGGATCCTCAACCAAAGAATACCAGAAGACATCATCTATTTACATCTCAACTTGTCATAAATCTCATTAAGTGCCTTCAATTTGAACTTTTAACGGGTTGGTTCGGGTTGACCAGTGAGCAGAAATGCTCCAGCTGTGCATCTGATGAAAAAGTTTTGTAAAACTCACCTGTAAGGTGGCGTGCAGAGTAGTACCAAAAGTCAAACGTGGGGACACATTTTTTGTCATTGTTGGACTTCTAAAGAGCAACAAAATAAATAAAAATAAATTTTAAAAAAGCAGGAAAACGACTACAATGATTATAACCCCTCAAAAAATACAGATTGGCGAGCTGCAGCTTAAATATAAATATTGAGGAAAAGACTTTATAGGAGAGCCCTGGAGCTTTTACCACCACTATAAAAGATATATTTTATCTTTCCATTGGGGAGTGTGGTAGAACAAAATTAAATAGTCAATAATATAAATACAATAAAGATCCTAATTTGGCCTTTTTTACAACACAATACATAAGAGCTCACAAACATGCGTCTGATGTATTTATCTATAATAAGCTATCATTACCTTAATCTGTTTTTATTATTAAAGGAAGAAATTTTCTTTGTGGTTTACAGTTTAATGCTGTTTATTCATTTTGTTTTGTTTTACTTTTGTTTAATCAGGAAATAAACTGATTCATAGGAGTGCCCTGTTCAACACAGCGAAGGTCAGCAGCAATGGATAACAAACCACACAAATAAGGGAAGACAAAATAAACTTCAAAAAGTTCATTTCAATCATTACAGGACAAGGAGCCAGAATGGTCAATGAAAACATTTATAACCAGACCTGTTTACAGATCATATATTTGAAATGTGCTTCAATTCATGGAGTTAAACCAGCTTTTACCAATTTGTGTGATTCTTCTTATTTACAATGCAGTTTTTACACAGTCAGGAATTATTCAGATACTTTAACTTTTATTTGTTTTTATTTACTAAAATATAAAACATTTTCCCTTTAAAAAACAATATTACTTTGATAAGTGACAATTTACCTGCATGTTAAATGACATTGTCTCTGCACTTTCAGCCAATATGATGTATTATTTGTTCTGTATTAATAATATATATATAAAATAAATGCCTTAACTGCAATTAGAAATCAAACATTCACAAAGCATGATGTGATTTAGCAGGAAGGGTCTACTGTACCCAGTCATCTTCTGAGACCTCCTCCGCTGGTATTCCTCCTCATCCACTGTCCACACTGCACCTTTCACATTCTCCACACGCACAAAGCACTTGTGCAGGCTCAGGTTGTGACGAACGGCGTTCTGATTCAGAGACAAAACCATACAACTGAATGCGTGCTGCGTAAATCAAGTGTGACACACAGTGAGATGACAGAGTCAATTATCCTGCTGTACCTTCCAAGTGGCGGCGTTGCGTCTGAAATATGCAAACGTCCTCATGAACCAGTTGTATATCTCATTGAGCGTTAACTGCATGTCTGATGCTTCCATAATGGCCTGTTGATGGAGAGAACAGGAATAAATGGAGTAACTGGATGAAATTAAAGCACAAAGTTATTAATGTTTGATCTTCAGGAAGGTTATGTTCCACCCCTTTGATGCAATCTTAATTTTACCAGGATGTTTTTCCGTTTTTCAGCACACATATCACTTTTCTACAATTATTCGGATAATAATCTGACATATTTAATCAGCTTTGTAGTTATTTAAAAGAATAAATCATTTATTTATTCTAGATTTAGTTATTAAGTTAGGAAAAATGTTAATGTATTTACATAAATTTACTTCCCAGTTGCTGTAAGCTCCAATAACCTGTAAAAAGGTAGTTTTAATAACTGATTGTAATGTCATTTACTTAAATAAGTGTTTTTTAACAGTGTGGGATTTTAAATTGCATCAAAAGGCATCAAGTCTAATTAAATCCGACTTTATTAATAAAGCACATCAAAACCAAATTGTTTTATGCAACATTTGATGTAAAACAGATTGAACGGTTTAAAAACCGAAAGGTAAAAGAGGAACACACGAACCAGAAGATACTTCTGAGTTTTAGAGCTGCTATTTCAAAGACAACCTCACTTTTTAACCAACCTACACTGAGAACTGTTTAAGCTTTAAAAACATAGAAAATCATTCTTAAAATCTTTTAGATATTTAATTTGGGAGCCAGTAAAGAAAAGCAACAGAGAACGGTGATATTTATCTTCTTCTGGTAGCTTTAGGAGTCCACCTGCTGAGTTCTGAGTGAGTTAATGAGAACAGCTGATTCCCAACAATAACTGTCTTCTAATCACCTCTGTAAAGGATTCATGTTATCTTGGCAGCTTTTGTAGAGTTGACAAAAGCTACTTTGAACCAAAGTTAAAAGAAAAAAAAAGAAAATACAAAAAGTCAGAAAATGCATGCTCCAAATCCCTGTTCATACCTGTCGGATCAGTGTGGCGTAGGTGAACGGTGGCCTTATATCAGCGTTTTTATAAAGTTCATATTCATTTTCTGCAATGACATTAAAGGATTATTAAAGAGTGAGGTGGGAAAATCTGCGACTAATCATCCTGTATGTGCAAATAAGAACATGATGTCAACATTACCTGAAGACAAAGAAAAGACCAAAGGGTGTTGTCGGCGTCTTATGGCTCCAACACACGATATGTGAATCGGCAAGTCTTTTTCACAGCTTTTAGATGCAGAGCTGACTGGGTCCAGAGGTCGGGGGGACACCTTGGCAGAGTCCAGCTGTCTCAGTGTGTTGGTGACTGCTGTTGGACTGGGCTGAAAACAAATTATCCAAGTTAACAAAGAGACAAGAGGACCGAGAAGACTGACAGAGAAACACAACACTGTGCTGCGTTTTTAACAGAGCGTAACGGAGCGATTGGATTTGCTCCCATCAAAGGTGATTTCTCTAATATAGCAAAAAGAAAGGGGCAAATTATTGTTAATTACAGGGTGAAATTGTTTGGTGAGTGTTGTGATTAGGGTGCATTATTTGCAAGATTAACACATGATTAGCTTCCATATTACCAGAGCATGTCTGCTGTCTGGACACACAATAGCTCCCATCTGGTTGCAACAGCTGGGTACCAAAAGAAAAAAGTCACACTCAGAGAGCATGGAGAGCTCCATTAAGAAAGGAGCTTGAACCAGAACTAATGTAAAAGTTACAGGAAGTATGCACCGAAAATGGAAACTTATCAATATGAGACAATGTTGTCTTTGTAGGCTCAAACATGTCTGACCTCCATCTCATGCAAGGCTGCTTCCAGGCCCTGTGTTTTTATTTGTGAGTAACCGTCTCCTCATCCTATCTGAGGAAAATGAGGTTTCAGGCCAGACAAGTATTTTGTTCACTGCTTATTCCGAGACGTCCTTAAACTGTAACCTTTATGGCTCATTTACTGAAGTATCACGGCACACTCTCTACCTGTGGACTTCGAGGGTCAGGCGCTGTATCAGACTGCAGCGATTCAGCTTCTAAGGAGGGCAGATGCAGGTGCGCCAGCATTGCTTTCAGGCGGTTACGTTCCTTGCAGAGCTATAGGAGGAAATAAAAGAGAAATAAAGGAGAAATGAAATCACTGGGATTGGTGTCACATGGAAAATCCAAACACAGATTATTGAAAAGAAAAGCTGTGAATCCAACAAACTTGAGCAAAAGGAGGCAGCATTGGGAGAGAATTATTTTAATACTTTCCATTAAAGTTCTTCAAGTGGTTTGAAACTGAGAGAAATATATAGTTAAAAAGTTAGCTGCCTTCATGTTTTGGGCTGAAAGTTTGTTAAATCCTCTCATTTATAAACCACAAGGAAAATCAGCAATAAGTGTCATGCTGCCTTGATCATGCAGCTCGCTTCCCCGCTTGATGGCTGGTTTTCCTCACCTGAGCTGGTGCCTATTTAATCGCCTCCTCTACACCTTTTCCTCAGCCTTCAAGTCCATGCGGCTGCTTCATACCTGGTTTTGACCCTGTCTGTCCCCAACCTCATCCTCACTGGTAAGAATATTGATCTCCTGTTGCTGAACCTTGCATGAGTTTTGTTCCTTATTTTTTTCTCTTCCTGAGACCTCTTCATATGAGACCCTGGACTGCTCTCGGACCTAGTCATTTTTGGATTACAGATTCTATTTTTCCTGTCTTGAAGGATTGCTCGGAAGCTGCTCCATCCCTCAGTTCCTGGTAAATTTTTATTTTATTTTTTTTTCATAGATGTGAACCAAAATGTTTGCACAACTACTAAGACAAATTCTACTCATGCATACCTGAAGCTCAAGCTGCTGAACGACCTGTGTCTGGACTCTGCACTGGGCTGTGCTTCTGTCATCCAGAGTGTGTTCGCTGCTCATGTGTCTGAAACACATGCAGAGGTATTTAATACAAAAAAAGATGTCCGAAATGGGTTTCTTCTTTTCAAATGCATTTTGGGAGCATTAATTATACATTATGTAACTCAGACCGCAGTTAACAAGTTAATACAGAGATTTGTTTGTTTGTTTGGAAAACTGGTACACAGTCTCAACAGCAAATAATTAAGTAAATTGAAGATGCAAGTCTATTTATTCAGCTTAGATATAGGGACCTATGCCTAGACAGACATTTTATTTACAGCAGCACTGTTTTATCTGTCTCCCTTTCTATTAGCATAACTCAAAAATTTTAATGACATTTTCAGAAAATTTTTGATAGAAAAAGTAACAAATGATTAAATTTAAGGTGACCCACATCACCACCTCAATCTAGTGATTGCTTTAAAGTTACTATTTGAGATTGTAACTCAACAGATAAAACCAAGAATCCTTAAGAAAAACATTGAAAGATTAAATAATTTATGGTAAATCAATGTCCCTTTTTTTCCATGAGGTTTTGCAAACTACACTTATGCTCAAATTTATTCATACACTTCCAAAGAAAAAAAACACAGAAATGAACTATATCATGAAATTGTTTTTTTTATTGATTGTAAATATATTTTAAAAAAACATGCAAAAACAGGTTAATGTATGCTATATAGCTCATAAAATATTATTCTGTTGAATGATCCACTTTTCGTTGTAATAAGGAGTTTTATGTCTCGATCAGATACCTGGTGTTTTTTTTTTTTTGTCCCACTGCACATCATGCTCTCATGTGTCTTGGACAGTTTAGGTTGTCTTTAATTAAATAAAAATAATATTCCACTATGTTATAATTGAGCACATTTTTATTTGTATTACTTTTTTTAGTCTGTGGTTATTTAGCGACAAGAGTAAATTTAGCCTTTTCTTCCATGTAAGGTTATGAATAGATCTGAGGACGACTGTACTTAGTTGTGTAGAGGCCAAACTGCATTTCAAGTAGATTACGCTGCAAACATAAAAAAATGTCTATTTTAATCTCATAGAATAGCAGCAATTTAACACAGATTAATGTGTAATGTAATGTAATGTAATGTAATGTAATGTAATGTAATGTACGAGGAGGGAAATAAAACCTACTTTGTAAACTGGGTGAAGCTTTCACAGATCGACTCACAACCAGGCCAGTTACACACTCCATGGCAAAAAAGAGTGTGAACAGCAACTTGATGACCTTCCCCAGTGCTGAAGAGGAAGACGAGGAGGAGGAAGAAAGAACCACCATGATAAAAAAAAAAAAAAAAACACGCAGCAGCCACATAACACATCAGCAATAAAAGAGACATGAGAGAGCCGTGTTTTCTTTTCAGGCAGCGTGAAATGACAAAGAGGTGCAAGAGAGCACCAAAAAATAAATAGGGAACTATTTACTTTTGATTTGGGGACATGTACCGTAGTCATGTAAACTTTTCTTTAGCTGAACCACCTCGCTTGGTGGAACACAAAGCAAACAACGCAAAATACAGCATCCCAAGGGGAATTAATAGTGAAGTCTCAGCAAACATCTCTCACCTTGAGAAAAGAATGTCTGCAGATGACGAGTCTTTGATGTGTGTGAAACAAAAAAAGCCACATCTGAGGTTTGTAATGTGTTTACGGCACAAAAAGACAGATCTCACCATTCTGCCCTACGAGGAGACACTGACTGCTGATCGCTGCTTTGTCTTCTGCTGGCGTCTGGTGACATTTTCTGAGCAGAGGAGTTTGTTTCGGATTTATCTTCAGTCATCCCAAACGTGAGCTCCTTCCATATCTGCTGCATCTCTGCAGGACTGAGACATGCTGAAGGGTTGTAAGAAGAATAAAAAACATGCAAAATGACATTACTTCAGTAGGATGGAAGACGTGTAAAACTATGGTGTTAAATGTAAAGAGAAGGGACCTGGTGGGAGTGCAGGAGGGGACAGCGCAGACTTCTGTGCCTGAAGGAGTTGCTGGTGCTGCTGCTGGAGTTGAAGGAGCTGCTGCAACACCAGCTGCTGTGCAGGGAGCTGGAAGAAAATAGCAAAACTAAAAACTGTACTTACAGCTTACAGTTTGTGAGGATTTATTTCTTCTCTGGACTTTTTTATATGTAAAATTTCTCAACTTTTCTTATCCAGAGAAATTAGACCAAACATTCAGATTTGGAATATAAAGTTCTGTGGTGCATGTGTTTGTTTTGTCATTTTCAGGTGATGTGGGGGAGAACATGGATGTGTGGATGTCTTTGTATGACAAAGGGAAGATAAAAATATTTACCTTGGCTTTCTTGCTGTGTTGCTGAAATAGTTGCATCTGTTGCTGCTGCTTTTGGTAAAATTCTTTCAGATGCTGCTATGGATAAATATCGTATTATTTGTTGTTTTGTTTAAAAACTCTCAGAAATCAGTATTTGAGATTATTAATAATAAGTAATAATAACACATTGAATGAATGAATAAAACAAATGACAACATAAGCCAAATAAACAGATACTTCTATGTGTTCATTTACTTTTATTTAGTTTTATTATATTTTAACAGGGAGGTGTGAACTTTTTATATCCACGGCACAAAGTCCTAATTTACCAAGTACATTCTGTACAGAGTGAGCAAAAAAACACATATACAGAGAAAGTCAGTGGAGCATCAGCATTTTTTAATTCCCTCCCTACAACACTGGGACGTCCAGGGTAACAAGGACAATCATGAATATAAAGTACATTCATTATTGAAAGAAAAAGAGACATGTTTATGGAAGAGAAAGATGTTTATGGTATGGGCCCGTCACAATTAGTGTTGTGCACCTATCCCCCATTCTCTCTGCCCACCCAAACACTTACTTTCCCCACTCCCCCACCCACATACCCTCCTCCCCAAATGACAAATGTACATACTCCCATCTATTCCCCCTTCCCTCCTACCTACCTCCTCCGATCCTTCCACCCCTTCCCCCCAACTCACACTTGCTCACCCATCTACTCCTTCTCATGCTCACCCACCCCCACATTTTTCCCCCACCTACACTACTGCCCCAAACTTACCCATCTGTGAGACTGCCCCAGTGGGAAAGGGGGCAGGGAGGCCAGGAGACCACACACCCCCTACTCCCCGAGAGCAGAAATGACTATTTAGACTGGGGAGGTGGAATGAAAGCGTGCAAACAGAGAAAAATCATGTGAATGATGAAATAGCTAAATGAGGTATGATTAGTGTCTCCGGATTGAAATTCCTGCAGATGATTTGTGTTTCATATAAAAAATTATTGTACCTACAAAAACTGTCATTATTTTTTATTAAATAAAAATGTGCAAAGTTGTATAACTGCACCTCAGATTTTATTTATTTTAGTTTTTTTTGTGCTGTGAGAAAAGCAAAAGCGAGATCTAGTAGAATTAATAATCACATTGGAAGTGGTCACTTGAACAAAACTTATGTTCAAGTTAGTGTATTCTTCATTTTAGCATTAGATTAGCTTTTCTAAGCAGAATAGCAACAATTTGTTGACATAAGTAAGTCTCTAATATAGATTAGTCTGCCTGTGTTTTTATTTTATGTGTTGTCCAACATGACGTTTTAAATGTTGGTGTCTTTGTTTTGCTGTTTTTGTGGCCAAGACATTTTTTATTTTTGTTGTACATCTGTAAGTGGAGATTCCTGCTTGATATAGTAAGTACTGCATTGTTCAATAAAGTTTAGGTGTCCCGGCTGTCTCATTTCAACCGGAGTGTGCACTATGTAGTACACACATTACGGGGGTCATGAAGTGTCCTCCGTAGTATGCGCATGTGCATGAATTGAGACAAGGTCGTGGATGTGAACCCACAGTTCATGTCATTCTCTTTTTCAGGCTTTACAGCAGCAGGGGAATTTCCTGTCTACAGTTCTTAAACATTGTTGGAGAAAATACTCAGCCCATAACTACCTACATAGTCTAATATTTATATTAATGATTAGACTTATTCTCAGCTACCTTATAAGTATGAGTGTTGGCTGGATGGTCTAGAAGACAAACAATATTTATAAATATGGCACATTTTCTCTAATAAAATAATCTGGACTGTAATGAATCAAACTGGGTTTGGAAGTAAAATAATTACATGAAATCAGAAATATGAGGTAAGTTTTAAAAAGTTAGATAGTTTTTGTAGTATATAATCTAATTTGGAAAACTGCATTTGATTGTAATACTTTTTTTCTTTATATGATTTAAAATTTTACAAAAATAAAAAATAATTAGTAAAAAAAAAGAGAAAAAAGGCATTTTGATTTTTTTATGAACTTAAATAGAACTGACCAAGTACCAAAATTAAGTTGACAGTACAAATTATAATTTTATTTGGAAAATTGAAGAGAAAACATATGATTGATCACTGTTTTGGGTTAATCTGACACATTTTCAGTTTGCTTTGGTTTATTACAATTTCATTAATAAAAATAAAATGTGTATTTAAAAAGTGAACATATTACAAAGTGATCTCTTTGTTACTGTAATACATGTCAGTATTAGTAAGGATAGATGTATTTAAATACCTGCTGAAACAGAAAGGCTTGCTGCTTCTGGTGGATCACAGCCTGCAGCTGGTTGGGCGACAGAAGCTGCTGCATCTGCTGAGGAGTCATCATAGCAAGAAGGACCTGAAAGATGAAGAAGGAAGCAATTAAAAAGGACGGCAGTTTACAGAGTGAAGTCAAGTGTGTCAGGTGATAAACAGTAATAGCCATTGAGTCAGAGTATTTCCAATTTCACAATAGCGTTGTCAACCTTTTGTGAACATCATCATGCCAGATTGTGTCATTGACCCTAAATGAGGTGGGAGACAGGCAAACCTAATTAGCAACACAATTTCATGCTTGTTGTGGCTCCTAATAGAAGTGTATGGGTATTAATAAAGACAAACGCTTGCAGAATATTAACTGATCTGCACTCTTTGTGATTGATTGACAAATAACCGAGTGATTATATCTTTGTAAAAAATGTAGCAGCTATTTTCATGACAAAATCAAAGAACAGTAAGAGACACAACAACAAGCTATCATTTATTACTGGGTATAGCCTATTGTACAATTTCACAGTATGTATCCACTATTTACGATCACTGTCTGTATTTCATATTGAAGCTTTGTGTGATTTTGGAGTAATATCTCAGCGGCTTGTCAGATGTAATGAAAAAGACACTTTTTGACCCCAGTCTGTTGAGTTAACGTCTCCTGTGCTTTGAACATACTAATAATGTGACAAGGAAGCTATAAGTTTTAGAAATCAATTAAAAGTCTGCAGGTGTAATGCTCTGCATTGTTTATAGCATGGTTTTATCACATCTTATTTAGCGACTAAACTTTTGTTTTGTTGATGATCTTATTAATATAATATAATATAATATAATATAATATAATATAATATAATATAATATAATATAATATAATATAATATAATANNNTAATATAATATAATATAATATAATATAATATAATATAATATAATATAATATAATATAATATAATATAATATAATATGGCAATGTAGAGCAACATTTTTTTGTCAAATGTTATGTTTATTATACTGTAGGTTGACTTTTTTTGGTATAGAATGACTCTTCAACAAAATAAAAAGCTCAATAAGAATAAAGACAGAACAAACACATGCGAATGAAAACAGAGCATAGCAGTTTTTTTAGTACTCTGAAGAATTATTATTCTTGCCAAATCAGTAGGTTTCCACTGAGGATTGGTGAAATGGGTGATGTGGTTAGAAGAGAACAACATGAAGAGTCCTTTTCTATCACTTAAATGAAATGAAATGGAATACATGTTATTTTTTTTAGAGTTTTTTTTATTAAAAATGTTCATGTTTTGTGAGAAGTGGGTCATATTCTGGCCAGCAACATTGCCGATGACAATAACTGATTATTGCTGATAGTAACCATAAATCATCATCTAAGTCTGTACTCAGCTAAACTTAGGAAGAAGAATAGAAAAAAAAAAACAGCCGATGAGAGAACAGACTGATGGGAACATCGCTGGCCATGCGTTCATTATTGCAACTGTTTCATTGATCCAGCAGATTAAGCATACCAGGGAAGGAAATGCAAAAGACAACCATAAAATTGTGTTGGGCCATGCTTATTTGCTTTTCACTTGCATCTGTTTGACCTAGGTCTGTGTGCAATTATTCCTCTCTGGCTCAGACTTGCAAACTAATAATGAAGGACAAACAACAGTTCTGCGTGTCAACTCCCAACTCAGGTCAGCTCTCATATGAAATCTGCTAATCTGTCAACAGAGCTGCAGGCTCCGGGTTTGGTGTCCTGTCAGGGGATATCTAATATCTAATATGGAGCTTTAGGGAGTATACATCTGTTTACTTAATATTTGTCTGCTAGCTGCTAAGAAATAAGAAGAGAAGGAAGTGTTGAAGGGAAAAAAATTATGTACAGGAGGTCTAATTACAAATTGTAGTCATACCTGTTTGTGGAAGAGACTCTGCCAGTTTTCACTATTCACTCCACTGCTGGAGTCCCCATTCGCTGCTCCTTCGACTCCGTTGTCAGTGTGACTGAGGAGGCTGCTGGCTGGGGTTTGACGGGCTGACGTTGGACTGTTAGGAGACTCGGGCATCTCAGCTCCTGCAACACAACAGCCACAGTACATACACACATTTAGAAAAAATTCAATACATATTCAATATTTAAATCTAAAATGAAAAAAACAATGATTTTACAGAAAGTGAGAACATCTTTTACTCTTGCAGAAAATTGAATGTCAGGAGGAAGAAAAATGAAATGATTTTTTTACCCTTTTTAACTCAAATTAACAATCAGATTTCAATTTAACTATAAATACAAAATATGAAGCATAATTTAAATTATAACGAAATGCACTAACAAATGTTATTAGCAATCAAAGTAAATTGTTTACTTTATGAAAAATGATATTTTTGCATATAATGCAGACAATAAACTGGGTTTTTTTGGTGACTATTCAAGAAGTAAAACTTTTACATATCTTAATAATAGAAATCTCTCTCCTACATTTATCATAAATAAATTCAGCTTACATACCGTAAATGCAGATAGTTGAATTCAGAGCAGTCAGATAGATGTGTCTCCAAGTCAAGCAGAGTTACTCTGAGGGAGGAAGATAACTGATGGAGTTGTGTGTATACCTGAGGGGGAGGAGTCGCTCTCTAAATAAACATGACAGGATAGCAGACGATTCTTAAAACATTAAAAGTAAAAATAACTGATCCAATTACCAAGAAGCACTAATAACTTTTATTTTAGACTCAGTGTGTTACAAACTCTTACACAGAAAACTTCTCCATATTTATACTTTATTTACATAATTACAATGTAAAGATATAAAAACACACTTTGCGTAATAATCGGTTTATAATATATGCTTTTCATGCTTTCCATAAGTCAAAATGACAGTAAGAATTATAGTATGTAGGAATTAACTAAGCAGAGATCATTTAAAAGAATAGAAAAAAACAAACATTTGTCTGTCGAGAGGACACGTATAGATGTCTGAATTTATTTAGATGTGGAGTGTTTGAGATTTGTGAACAACAACAAGAGCCCTGATACTACACAGCTGTCAAACTGTTTTCAAAGGCATGTTTACAGTTGTTACCTGCACTTGTACTTGAATTGCATATCAGTGCATCTATTAAAAACTAAAGGGTTTTAATTTAAGCTGCAGATAAATGAAGTGTACCCTAGAGTGTAACTGTTCAGCATTCACTGACAAACAACACTTAAATAGCTCTGTTTCCAAGGCCTCAGATTTCAGAAGACATGAGAGAGATTTAAAAAAATAAAAAATAAATAAATAACTTTGCACAAGATATTTCTGCATAATCATCTTTTCTTTGTGATAGTTGTTTTATTGTTTTTATGTCGTTTTATCTTTATTTGTCTGCATTCATTCTTCACAGACCAGCATCTTTATCACACATATCTACTTCTCATCTTATAAATATGAAGGACAAACAAGATAATCATCATTACAACCATAAGATAAATAAATCTTAAAGATGTACTTTAATTCCATCCTCTAGAAGTGAATTTGTGCTTTACACTTAAATAGATAACAAATGTTATCAAATAGATATTTGTGTTATAAAAATTTGATCAACAAAAAGATCTAGGAGAAATGTTCAAGCTCATTTCTACATGTGGCATGAAAAGACAATGTTCTGCCACCTACTGGATTAATATTGATCTATTTTGTAGCTGATATTGGAGGGAAAAAGTGACATATTTTCTGTGCACAATCGAAAATAGTACACAGTCACTCCAGAAAATGTCAATGGTTTGGTTAAAATCTTATCTTTTTAGCCAAAGGATGCATGATTTCATTGATTGATGCACCAATAGCAAGGAATACAGAAGGGATTCACTGATGCCATCCTGAATCTGCTGTCGTATGACTTTATTATGTCTTCAGGCATTGGTGGGTAATTAATTTCCCACCAGTGGTGTCTCCATATCAGGTATTGACAGTCGCATCTTTTCCCATCTCCAACTTTGTGATGCGAATCTGTCAACCTCTCTGGAAAACAGTAATGTGTTGTCCATCTGTCAGACTGCAGTAGACCCAAATAGAAGCTCCAAGGCTGATAGTGTGGCTGGATACAATTTAATGAGCTCTGCTTCCTCCTTGGATCCTGAAGAGGGCATTGTGCCTCAATCCAAGGCAAAGACTCAAATTTTTTCCAAGCAAACCTTTCAAGCAGGCAACTGATCTCCATGCACGCCAAACACCCTGCTATGCTCCCATTCAGCTCTCCTTCCCTCTTCCCTCTGCTATTCCTGTACTGCCTGAAGTTTCCACGCTGGAAATCACTCAGGTGAGCTCGGTGGACTCCCCAGTAATGGCCGCGACCATCCTCGCACCGGCTCACTTTCACAAAGCAGTCGTTCACAGATAAGTTGTGCCGGACACTGTTCCTCCAGCCAGGACCACGGCTCCGGAGGTGAGGAAACTGCTCCTCCATATGTTTGTAGATGGAGGCCAGGTTGAGTTTCTGCAATGGGGAGGAGAGGATGACTTTGGCAATCAAGGCAATGTAAGACAGTAATGGCTTTGAAGAATCCTGTGCTTCTTTAGGCGTAAAGCTCATCTTAATGTCTGTTGGATGGACTGAGCCAGTAAAGAAGCTCTCGTCTACTTTTGTTCCATTTTTTTTTACAATGTTGCATCCTTCTGTCTTAGATGCAGTTATGTAGTCATATCCTGCCTTTTCTTCTTTAATGTGTGAAGTTTCCATTTGTTGCTGTTTTCCTTTCTTCATTGTCCACAATAAATTCCAGGTTTCAGTACATCAATAAAAGTCTCCCATCTGTATCCTTTATCTTCCAACAGCCAAAACTTAACTTCTATCTTTCCTGTCATACTTTTATAATATTCTCCTCCAAAAAAAGGAAGGGCTCACCATTCTTCCCTTCAGATATAAAATTCTTAGCCACTGTTAAAGTACACATTTTATTTGCTTACTCTGATAAGGGCCTAACCACTTTGGGCTGGATCTGGCTCTTTGTCACAACTGAGAGATAAATGCAGGAAATGTTCCGTACACTGTAAAATTGTGGTTTGAGGTGATAAATCCTGGTATAAGATCAGCAAACTAAAGATTACAATTTTTTATAATGATTTTCCAAAACTAATAGGCTCTCACAGTCATGAACCCTTATAGATTGATCACAATATGTGTAAGCAACATGGAATGGGCTTTTCTCCAGTTTTAAAACTCATGTGACATGTTACAAGGCAAACAATGATTAAATGCGAGAGGCTGCTATGAACACGCAATGTTAAGTGTTTACTTCTTGCTAAAAATGTTTCAGAACTGGGATTTTTGCTCTTAATAGCTTTCGATCTGTACTTTAGATTGCTTTAGATAGTACAAACACTTCTCAAAGAGGGAAGGTCAGTATATTTCCCTCTGAGCTTAGCCCACTGTAAATAGCTATGTCCCTTCTGGCCTATTTATAGTGTTGGCCCTTGCAACAATGTCATCTGTAACTCGACTCCATCTGTTAAGTCAGAGCATGTTGAATGTCAGTTGCCAGAGGCAGAAGCACTGCAGTTTCCCGCTGACTCTCACAGACAACTCCATGGAGTTTGCGAGGCAGCCAAAACTCTCTCAGGTCTGTAACCTCTTAGCTGTCCCGGGCCTCAGCTGCTTGGATGTGGATGAAGATGACGGTGAAGTGGTCATCGGCATCAGGCCTAAATCCTCTCCTCTCCCACGGAGAAAGAGCTCTGTTTCTGATGAAGACTCGGAGCCAGAGGCACCCCTCTGTGGCTCCAGGAGAGTGTCCTTTGCAGACGCCAAAGGCCTGAGTCTGGTGCAAGTGAAGGAGTTTGACACATGGGATTCACCCAAACTGCCAGTTTATGACACTCCGGATGGTGAGGACAGAAATATGGAGGAATACTGCCTCTCCACTTTTACATTTTTTCGCCCACTGTCATCTGAAGAGCTTTTCGCCAAAGTAATGGACCAGAAAGTAGAGCTGGAAACAATTGAACTACTTCCCGGGACCACTATAGTAAAAGGTGTGATTCGCGTCCTCAACATCTCTTACAGTAAAGCAGTATACATCAGAACCACTTTGGATGAATGGTCCACCCACTTTGACCTCTTGGCAGAGTATGTCCCTGGTTCTAGTGATGGTGTTATGGACTGCTTTTCATTTAAGCTCACCTTAGTGCCTCCCTTTGGGAAGCAGGGAGTCAGAGTAGACTTTTGTCTGCGGTATGAAACTCCTGTAGGGACATTCTGGTCTAACAACAACAACAGGAACTACGTGCTCTTCTGTCACCACAAAATGAAAGGAGAGAAAGAGAAACCACTGAAGGAAAATGTGAACAAGAAAAGCTGCCTAAAGACACTCAAGTAAGAAAATTCTGCAAGATAATTTGTAATAAGTTTCACTGTATTATTCTACTACATATTGTGGAAGAATAGACTACACTACATGTCTTAATATTATTTTTTAATTCCTAAAGAAGTTTAGATTTTACTTAAATTCAGAAAGAGATACTTTTTGTTAAGTAATTTAACTTTAATTCAACACAAACAAATTTAAAGAAAATGTTTTCAGTGACACACGATGCTTTTAAATTCAGAATTAGTTATTCCAAAAAAATAGTTCTGAATTAAAGTTCTGAATAAAATGGTCCTTATTAAAGTTCTGAAAAAATAGTACTGAATTAAAGTTCTAAATAAAATGGTCCTTATTAAAGTTCTGAAAAACATAGTTCTGAATTAAGTTTCTGAAAAAAAATAGTTCTGAATTAAACTATTCTCCTTCATGTTTACATAGAAATATTAATTCCATATTGAGGTTTACATGGATACAGTTATTCAAATTTACTTCATCCTGCTTTGAATCTGGATTTGATAAGAAGTCACATTGTACAGGGAGTTGATACAAAGTATTTGTATCTATCATAACAAGAAGCTCGATCTCTGTTCCTACCCTAACCTATGGTCACAAGTTGTGGGTCGTGACCAAAAGAACAAGATCACAAGTAAAGGCGACCGAAATCAGTTTCCTCCGCAGGGTGGCCTGGCTCTTCCTTACAGATAAGGTGAGAAGCTTCGTCATCTGGGAGGGAATCAGAATAGAACCACTGTTCCTCTGAATTGAGAGGAGCCAGATGAGGTGTTTCTGGTATCCGGTTAAGATGCTTTTCAGGTGAGGAGTTCTAAGTATGCCCCTCAAGGAGGAGAACCCAGAAAGATCCAAGATGCCACTGGGGGGATTGTATCTCTCAGCTGGCCTGAAAACGCCTTGGGTTCCCCCCTGACGTACCGGTTAATGTAGCTGGGGAAAGGGAAACCTGGGCTTCCCTTCTTATGCTGCGGCATGATGCCAGATAAGCAGCAGAAAACCGATGGATGGACAAACCAGCCACTTAGTTCTAAATTAGGTTTAATTCAAAATTAGGTGTTCACATGGTCATTTTTCATTTTTCCTTCTTTTCATGTCAAAGTGGAAAGTTATCTTCAGCAACCAACTGAGTGAATTTAGAAAAAAAAAACCTGGAAATTGATGTCACTGTCCATTCTTTCTGAACACAAGATTTTTCAGATGCTCAACAGTCTGTGGTTATTGTGGACAAGCACACACTCAATGCTGTAAGTCATGCATGGGGTCCTGCTAAAGCAATCAGTTACTTCTTCAGGAATAACATTTGTAGATTTGCCCATAATTTTACCCTTCAGAGCCCTGAATGGTTGTTCTCATCTTGGGTACATAGTTTTTTTTTTTGTTTGTTTGTTTTTTTTGTCTTTTTGTTATTATTCTAAAAGGCTCCTGAAATATGGACTCATCTGATCGTGTCTGGTAATTTTCAGTTCCTCTGAGATTCATTTGATGGCAATTCTAAAAAGGAGACACATGTTTTCTTTCATGTTTAACACAGTATTGTGCTACATTACTAGAAGCAACAGTGGTATCTCGAGTGAAAATGCCAATCAAAATTAATTTTGTCACAATATTGTGCATTTTAGAAGTAAAAAGAAGAAAAAACTGTTCTTTTTAGTTGTTCTTGAGAGATGTTTTTGACACAAATGTATGAGCTACAGCTTTTCTTGCTTAGAAAAAATACGCCATTGGTAGACTTTCATTTTATACCCATTACAGACACCCTCACTTGCCACCAAATAAGCTACTGATTACAGAATCTTCCAAAACTGTACCTTGCCATTTCTATAAGCCTCCACTTCCTCTTTTTAAACAGTTTTCATAAAATTAAATAAATTCAAGATTTATTTATTTGTTTTTTCTGCATCCTCTGAAACTCGTCTGCAAATGAAAATTATTTCTGTAGACTAGTGTTGATTAAAGTCTGAGCTCGTGAAAAATTATGGATTCAAGCATTTTTGTGTTTCCTTTTTTTTCCTTTTAGAAAGATGTGTTAATATCTCTAAAAATGTAGCTTGTGCATGCAAATAAGCAATGGGACACAGAGACACACGTTTTAGTAATATGCATGTAGAACTCATCTCTGGTGTCGAAGCATGAATACAATAAAATTTGTAATGTTGCATGTCTGTGAAGCTGGTACAGGGAAAAAGAGGTTAAAAATCTTTAATCGGCTACAAGAACTACAGGCAGACATTGTCTTATTACAGGAAACTCATGTTACAAACACAACAATAGATCTTCTTCCTACAGCACAGTTTCCACATGCATATTCAGCTTGTTACAACTCCAGGCGTCGCTATTCTTATTAATAAAAGACTAAATTTAGACATCAATAGTACAGTAACAGATCCAGAAGGTAGATTCATAATAGTTGTATTATCTATTCATTGTACTAAGTTATGTATTGCAAATGTTTATGGTCCAAATGTTGATGATCCCTCCTTTTTTCACTCCCCCTTCACTTCACTCCAGAATCACTCAGATAACACACTAATCATCGGGGGTGATTTCAACATAATTTCCAGTGCAGGGGCGGACAGACATAGTACTAAAGGAACTTATAGAACTTGGCAATCCTCAGAAACTCTAAAACAATATATGAAGGATTTTGGTCTTTGCCAGATAAAAATCCCTTCCATAACCATCAGTGATTATGCACCAGTATCACTCATTCTAAAAAGTAAGAACAATATACCAGCTACTAGAAACTGGAGATTTAATACATTCTTACTTAAAGATCCTGAGTTTATTAATTACTTTAAAAAAGAATGGTCCGTATATCTAGAAAATAACAATCTGACAGAAACTTCAGCGTGTGTTCTTTGGGAAGCAGGAAAAGCAGTCATGAGAGGAAAAATCAGTTCCTTCTCTTCCCATAAGAAAAAATCAAAACTTTGAGAATTTCAGAGCTAGAACCTAAAATTAAATCACTGGAGGAAGCTTATTGTGTCTCCCCAGAAGAACACACAATGAATTATATAAGGAAAGCTAAACTAGAACTTAATCAAATAATAGATAAAAAACACAATTCCTAGTGCAAAGACTTTGTTTGGAGAAATTTGAACATAGCAACAAATCTGGAAAGTTCCTGGCTAATCAACTAAAAACAAACAAGGAGAAAACAACAATCTCATCTATAAAAGATGTAGATAGACATATCTGCCACGATCCGGACAAGATAAATAATGTTTTTAAAGAATTCTATAAAACATTATATGAATAACAAAAGGTCACAACAGATGAGAATATTTATCAATGCTTGGGATATTCCTCCTCTGGGTGGGTGGGTGCTCTCTGGGTCTGCTGGCGGCTCCTCGGTGGGGGTGGCTGTGGGATCCGGGCGTGGGGACGGTTGCGTTCGGAGGGGCCTGCGGCGGGGGCCCGGGGAAATGGGAGGTGCCTAGTGTCAACAGCGGCTCATATTCCGGATGTGAGTATGCTCCCCTCTGGTCTTACGTCCTTGGGCTCCTCACTCTTCCCACTCACCAGCACACACACAATTAGAGACATGGGAGCTGGTTACGTTGCTGGGTGTGGTAGTGGGGACAATTAAGGTGGCCCTCGTTGCTGCACTCAGTACCTGATCGCCTCTCAGTTTTAATCGCACTTATACAGAAACACAATTACGACAGATAGCAAACATACAGCTCTTGGGGGGCGGGGCCATGGAATGTATGGTGGGAGGGGATACCTAAGTATTCCTGCCCCCAGCATGATGTGGTCCCTGCTCCTCAATCTTAACTACAGACAGCACACTTCACAATCATTAATGGGTGTGGGGAGTGGGGAGTGAGGGGGTCATTTTACACCCCCATTCCCTGCCCCATGTCTTGGTTGGGCCTCGGTCAGGGCGAGCTGTTGCCCCATCCGCCTGGAGCTCAGGCAGGCTTGGCCGTTGGAGGCCGGTAAGGATCCTGCTGGGCTTACTGTGTGTGTGTTTGTATGTGTGTGCGTGTAAGGGGGGGGGGGTGGGGGGTATCTTTTAGCTCTCTTGTCCTATTGCCTGCCGAGGGGTCCCCACAAGGGGAGGGTCAGAGGGTATGGAGGGAGAGGAGGGATGGGTGGGTTAATGAGAGTGTGTGCCTTTGTGGTTATTTTTTTTGGGGGGGAGGGGGGGGGGGATGGGTAGTTGGGAGGTGGAGAGAATGAGGGGATAAGTGTGTGTGGGTAAAGGAGACACAAGGTGAAGAAGGGAGGAGGTGTTGGTCTGGATGGGTCCTGTACGTGTGTGGGTGTGACTGTGTGAGTGGGGATGTGTGTGGAGCTATGGATGGGGGCACTGGGTGTGAGCACGAATGCGTGAGTGTGAAGAAATGTGTGTGTACCTGAGAATTGAGGTTCTGAGGGGTGGGGGTGGGCTTTGGGAGGATAGGTTCTCGAGGGGGCATCTAATCTGCTGGGGGCCGGGCTTGCTCCCATCGGGTGGCGGGCTTGGGGTCCTGGACGTCCGCTGTTGTTGGTGGGCTCCTCGGCCTGCGGGGGTGGGGTTTCCCTCTGGGATCCTGGGGCCCTGGGTCGTCGCTCTGCCAGTCCTGCGCGCCATGGGCATCAGGCGGGATCCGCGACTGCCAACCTAGATCTGCTGGGGTCCGTTCCCCCGGGCTGCGGGGGGCTCTGGCCGGGACCTCCCTCTCCCGCCTCCTTGGTTGGCAGTGGGCTGGTTCTGGGGTGGGGGGGCTGGGGTCTTTGTTTGGAACTGGCTGTCGTGTGCCCAGGTCTCGAGATTCTCCTGGCCGACCTCTGACCTTTTGAGTAGAGGGGGTTGCCTGAGCATGATCACTTTCCTGCGAGTACTTTTCACCTTGTACGTTCTGCATGGTGACTCAGTCACTAAGATCTATTTTAGATTATTTAGTAGCAGTCTTCTTCTATATTCATATTCGTTTACTCTGCGGGAGCTTGTGAGATCCTTTTTTTCATTTCTGTACAGGTGTGACGAATGGCAAAGTATGGGTGGTAATATAGCCGTTTCTTTCTTTGTCGTATGATTCTGTCTCTTCTTTATGTTCTGTTTGTGTTCTCTTTCCTTTTCTTTTGTTTTCTTATCCTTTTTTTTCTGTCCCCTCCAGTTGTGTCCAGCAACACATGGAAACTCTGTCGAACTAACTTGTAAATAAAATAAATAAAGAATACAGATTGTCAAGAGGAAATTTATGTACAAGTATATACATATAGTGGACAGATCCTCATTCTGCCTGCCTCTATGCTGGACAAGACAAGTTTAAAAAAAAGAAATATAGGTTGTGAATGATTGTAGGTATTGAAATGAGCACTTCTCTTAAATTACTACAGTTTTTTAGTAACAAGTTGTTTCTGTTAACTTTTGTGTAAAGATTGATGGAAATTAATCAATTAGCATAAATGGAGGGGCAGAAAATTTTTTGTTGCTAATTTTCAAACAAACATTTTCATTTCTAAATGACAAATTAATGGACACAATCTGCAAAGTTTGGGTTTTATTCTGCTCAAAACATCACAGGCTCCAACTTCAAAATCTTTTATTTTTGCCTTCTGGACTGATTTTACTTGCATAAAACATAAAAAAAGGACAGACATCAATCTTAAATGTGACTGTTCTGAATTTGATCATTTCACAGTCAGAACGTCTCCCCCATGGAAAACGAATCATCAAAGCAAGAATCATCCCAGGAAAGATTTTCAACAGGTAACTTTGTTTGGAACCAGTGTAAAATATGCATGTCCTAACTGTTAAATTCAGACAGCTGTGACAATATGAAGTGTTTCATTTCTGTAGAGGAGTCTAATATTGAAGTTAAAGTACCAGTACACAAAATGAATGCCGAGAGTCCATCAAGAACTTTGGAGGAAAAGAAACAAGAATTACTGGTGAGTTCCTCATAGTAAAGCCCTAAATTTGTGAATGCAACACAACTGTTTATGCAGATAATCTGACAACTTAACCAACACAACCTAACAATGCTAGTAACAAATTCTTCTTTCTTAGTTACTAAACGTATTAAATGCTGCATCTTATTATTAGTCATCTGTTAGGTGCAGAAAACTTGGCAGGACCACTGGCTTGGCTGCACTTTCCCCAATAATGTCACATGACTGGAGTTTAAATACCAAATGAGTAATCTAATGCACTGTGCAGCTGAAGGACAGTTTGTGCTTGATGTTTGCACATCCTCAGTATGTCCTGTTCTGTCGTGGTTGCTAACACATACGCTGTCACAACAACTGAGGATATTATTGTGTGACACACACTTCCTTTTCTCAAATCAATATGGCTATCATGCACACAAGCTGGAATTGACCTATGTCTATTAATGAACAGATGGAGAACAAACAGAACAGCAGTCGAAGGAAGCGCAGGAAGGCTGCACGACTGGACAGAGTAAGGGACTACTTTGCTCAAAGAAACGGAGGAGAAAATGACTCTAACAGAGATGAATCACATCCACAAATAAAACAGGAAACTCAAGAAGGGATCCCAGGAGAGAAACGTGCAGATCTGCAGTCATATTCTGCAGGGAACAGTAAATCAGAATACACCCAGTTTGTTTCTGAAACCCTGAAAACAAACAGCCAACTTCCTCATAATGTAAAACATGATCATAGTACTAGCAAATACGTGGAGAAATCTGACCCAGCCACAGTAGCGCAAGTTGAGAGTGCAACAGATATCCCAGACCACCCGCTGCAATCAGCAGATGAGTCTGCTTTTGCTAAACAGCTAAATATCAGTGCGTCTGTGGGAAAATCTGAGAAAAGCTGTCTAAATGATGATGTGAGTTATATGTGTGTTTATAACACAGAAGCAGTGAGCTGTGACAGTCTTGTTACTCAGGCTGGTAATTTCACATTCGGAACAGTGGTGGCTCCATTGTATCACCAAGTTTTTAGGCAGAATGCAGGTGGTGAGGAAAACCCTGTGGAGACTGGAGAATTCAATATTTCTTTTAAAAAAGGACAGACTGGCAACATTGCTCCAACAAAACTCAGCAATAATAGCAAAATTCATGAAAATCTGATTGACGATAAGGACTCAAAACAACCAAACCATCCAGAAATGACCCAGAACAGTACAGACAGTGCACATTATCCAACTGAGACTGAACAGGGTATGGTGCAGAGTAGTGCAAATAGATATAAAGTTCTAAATCCTCCTTTGGGAGACACATTGCAATGTCCTGATGTGGTGAATCTCTTATGTGACACTGATTTGTTGACTTCCCCAATTCAGGGAGAAACACAGTATCACAACCTAACCCAAAACATCTACAGTCAAACAGCTGAACCACAGCAACCACCAGACCAGTCATCTGCACAAACTCATGTAGATGAAATATGTGAACAAAGAGAAACATTAACTGTTTTTAAACCTATTCAGGGTGTGTCGTATTATCTTTTTGAAGAAACACACCAACAAGCTCACAGCACCACCGAGAACAACTTAGAGCATACAGAGATGAGCTGCGACACAGGTTTAACAGAGACCACATTAAAACCCAGATTAGCGTTAAGGGAGAGTAAACTATTAGAAAAGTTAGAACATTTTATTTCCAACCACATTGATAACACAGTTACAGAAAAAAATGTGTGTAGCCTTGATTCTTGTGAACCCCAGAAAAAGGATATGATAACACTTGAAAGATCTTTAGAAAGACAGAATGAAACTAATAGCAAGGTGGAAGGAAATGGAGGAACACTTGCTTTAAATAAACACAAAACTGAAAATAAATCCATTTATGAAGAAGCCGAACTCATGAAGACTAATGAGCACAGCCAATCCAACATGTTTTTACAACTTAAAGTTCAAGAAACCTTGGAAAAGATAGAAAGTTATGATACAGAACCTGCTGTTCCCAAACAGGAGGAAAACTTCTGCCATACAAACATATGTGCGCTGAAAAACTGGGAAATGATGGTAGAAGAGGAGGAAAATGGCATATTAGCAAACGAAGAGGGAAGTGAGCTTGTCAATTCAAATGCTAAAGAAACTGAAGTGGTTGGAATAACAACAGCTGTAGTGATGCAGGAGGAGAACATGGTAGAAGAGGAAGAGTGGATGAAAGAGGAAGACATTGTAGAGATGGAGACTATCAACGATGCCCGATCAGATTATGTTGAAGTCATAAAAACAGAAATGACATTTGATTTAGGAAAAACAGCTGAAGAAAAGAAAAAACAGGAACCAGAGGAACCGAAAGAGAAACACTTTGTAGATATACAGCAAGTCAATGTTGAAAGAAGTAGCGTCATAGATGAAGATGGGGTAGTAGTGGAGGAAAAAATGAATTATGAGGTTGAGCTAAAAGAGGAAAAAAATGAGCAGATTTCAGATCACCATGAGGAACACACAGCGATTGAAAAAGGAGAGACAGAGATTGTAGACACAGAATGGTGCACGGAAAAAATAAGCAATAGCAACAAAGTGGATTATTTTGAAGAGAAGTCAGATGTAACAAAAAGCAAGGTTGCAGATGGTTTATCTGCTCTGGTGAGCAATGTGCTGCAGGTTGAGGGAAAATATACAAAAGAGGGGCAACATGACAGCATTAAGACAGGTTTTCCAAATGATGCAGATGTTACAAATGACCAATCAAAAACTGTTAAATACCCTACTTTAGAGGGAGACGTGTATGTTTCAAACAATGAACCTGAAAGTGACCAAACATGTCATGACAGTGCTTCAGCAGAGTCAGACTCCGACAACGAGGTGGAGTTGTACATGCACTGTTTGAAGGCCATCGGGGCTTCAACACAGGCTCATGAAGACAGAATCAAAGATACAAGCTTCACTGCGAGCAAACGGCCGTCTAAGAGCAGAGCAAAACCGCTGCCAACACTTATGCCGTCCATCAGGGAGTCGCTGGATGAGGAGCAGCACCTTATTGGTACTAAGGAGAGTTTTGATGACATGAAAACAGCTGCCTCAACAACTCCATCCGTGCTAAGCGGACAAGAAAGTAGCAGCAAAAATGCTATGTGGTGGCAAAATACTTTTTCCTGGAGCAATATCTCTAAAACATTATTATACACCATGCTGTTAGTGATCTTCTTAGTGGTGGCTTACTATTATGATTTTCTAGCCTGCTTTGGGCTCTACTTGATATCTGTTGTTTGGCTTTGTCGTCAAGGAGACAAGCAACCAGTTAAAAACAACAACAGGGCAAATTGAATTGGAAAAATCCCTGTCTAAAGTGGTTTCTGAGGAAAGAATACATTGACCTAATACATATATTTTCCTTTGCAATGATAGATGATTCATTAGATCACACATAAATAAATGATAATGGGCATTATATACACATACACATGACACATATAATACATATTGTATATTCCCTATGGGATGATTTTTAGTCTCTGTTGTCAAGAGTATAAACTTTTGTCTTCATGTCTTTATGCTCTTATGTTGGTAAAACTTCAGGCCATAACAGTAGCATCCTGTTGGACAATTATCAATTTGAATGAGCATATAGTTTGAAGTGTAACTAAAGCCAAGTATAATGTGTGTGCTTGCCAGCCAGAATCTGTTTTGTGCTTTCACATTAATAAAATATACAGCTGCTTATCAAATCTACTGTTTTAATTCGATTGTTTGGTAAACTGGTCAACTCAGAATAAAAATGTACTTACTGAAGTATATAAACATGTAGACATGATTACGATGAGTAGCTGAAGTTCAAAGGGAGTATGAGAATAGGGAAGAAAGAGGAGCAGACAGGCTGAGCATTTTAGAAACTCCTGATCTACTGAAACATAGCACACAGCCATCTGTAGCTTTTACAGAGATGGTCTAAGAAGAGAATCTACCCAGGGATCTAATCGGTACCATGTCTGGACCAGAGAAGAAAAAAAGGCAACAAAAAGCAGATGACAACTGGTTAAAACGGGATATGCGGACCAGGCTGGGCTCTGCGTCCAAACAGTGAGGAGACATTTAACCCCTCATGCTCCCTCCGGAAGAGGGAGGAGAGTTGGGTCGGCACGGTGGGATGGCCAGGGCGAGAATGCCAAAGTAGCTAAATGCTATCTCTGAATTTGCAGCAAATAAAAAATCCAAACAGATGGACTACAGACACTGAAAACCATCTTAAGTGGTACCCCCTGACAAATAAGACCAGGGAACTGTGACTATTCATACTGGTCAGTAAAACTGGGCACTAGGAGATTGTAAAAACATTCTCTACTCTGGGTCTCCATTTTAGCTGCAGCATTGAGAAAGTAAGACCAGAATTTTGTGTACACAACATTAAAAGCATTGGATTCATTATAAAATCAAACATTCTCTCTTAAGTGCTGTTGATGCACAAGGCAACAAAACGTGTTTTAAATTATTAAGATGATTTATGCATATAAAGTCTTCACACTATGTATATCAATTAATAAACACACACCTAATTAAAGTATTTTTACACACTATAACACATTCACACAAATTTTTGATACCCAACCCAACTCCATTTTCCATAAGCTCACAACCCTCGTTGCAGTCTCTGAACTAAATGTCAGTCTGAAATGATCAATATAATAAAAACATCTGTCTTGTTGTGCTGGGACAAAATTATCTTGGGGATCTGACATTATGCCTGTTCAGAGAAAATCTGACCAGTCGGAATTTCTTGCTCAGTATTAGATAAAACTTTTAAAGAGAAAAAATGGCTTGTGATTGTTTGAAAGATGTGTCGTTTTTGGTCATCCAGTATCATTATATGGTTGATTAATTAGAGTTGGAATGTACTTGCTGTAAATAATGCAAGTATGCTGCAGCTAAAACTTTTAATACTGAAGTATATCCCAGACCCTATACAACTTAATTAGGCCCATTTGCACCTCCACAAGATCTCACATGAGACATGATTGAATTCCATCCATGTGGAATAGATGAATGCTTTTTTTTCCTTTGCGGTGTGTAAATTGTTCTAAACTGCTGGCATTTGGGAAGATTTCTTGGCATTTACTGGAATGAAAATACCATTTTTATGTAATGACTATACAGACAGACCCATGGTTGTGGAGACTTACCATTTTCATTGTGAACAATGCAGAAATTTTAGCATAGCTCTCAGAAAAAGGTACAGGACTCAGTTGGTTAATAAAAACTCATAATGAATTAGATTCTAACTATGATTCCTGCTCCTGCTTAAAGTTTTAAATGCAATAATATTGCAAGAAATTGCAAGAAATTCTACTGTGTGGTATTCTATTTTATGAAAGTGATGAACATGCTGTATAAATTATCTGCAAATGAAGTTGATGAATCCATGAATGGAAAAAAAACTGTTCATTGTACAAGTTTTAACCATGTTTAAACTGATGTTCTGTTTTCTTTTTAGGTTTTCTTACTTTAAACTGAAAGATCAGGAAAACTTCCCTTGGAAGATTTTACTACTGTCTGCAGAAGAAAACAAAATTAGAGAGAGAAAAATAGAAAATAACAAAAGAATACTGGCAGTGTTATATCAATTATCCACAGTGTAAAAATGAAGCTTTGCAAAAACACAGAAACCAGAGTGAGCTGCTGCTCGCCTTTTTGTTTCTAGTATGTTGAAATGACTTTATTTGTTTTATTTCGGGCTGCATTCTGATCAAATCAAGTATCACGTTATCAGCAGTTATCAGTTTAAAATATGTTTGGCATCAATAAGACCAACAGAAGCATGAAAATGTATTGTTTTCACTGTTTAGATGCCAGGTTTAGGGTTTTTGAGGTTCAGTCTTATAATCAGTTCCTACTCAAAAACAAACAGCTCTTGCTGAAGAGATTGAATGAAGTTGTTCAGCAGCATTAATACTCTTCCGACTTAGTTTCTTATCTGTCCCGAGTGAGGAATGCAAGACTATTCTTTCCAAAATACACAAGATAAAAATAGTTAAGAAATCTCAAGAGGAGTCTGTGTTCATTTCTCACATACCTCATCTCTCCATAACTGTAAATCTGGTGAAGTGGCTGTTCTTTGGCAAATACTTTGCCTGCAGCAGTTATTTTTCTTAGAATAAGGAGGACAAAGTGATACTGAGAAACTTGAGTTCTGCTCTACTTTCATATGAGGCTTTTTGCTGTTCGGGATGATCACAGCTGCAGGGCTTTGGGGCAATCCAATTTCAAGATTTCTCAGTTTTATAAAGGAAAACAATGATATTTTCAACAAATGACACAAAAAATGCTCCTATTCTAATTATAACCATCAAATAGTTCATGTCTAGATTTTCTTTTGGAAATATCTCAATTTAAATTTATCAGTACAAACATGCTAATAAAAAGGTATTTGTTGCAAAATGTCAAGTCTAACGGATCTCAGATCAAATTCTTCCGCCATAAGAGCAGAACCCAGGACAAAAATAATGATTTGCTTCAACTGTGCAGGTGAGGTTTATTTTAACAATGCGTCATCACAGCCTGTTGGCAGATGGCTGCTTCCATGCTGGTACACGGTGTTTAACACATACTCAAACAGCTGCCAGACAACTGTCCTCACTTCGAAACAAGATATCTGACCTCTTTATTACTGAAATGCAGCAATAAAACAAGCCTTAAAAGCAGGCTGGATGTCAGAAATGTGTTGTGCTGCCTTTAGGTAAGTAGATCAGATTTTTACATTACGGGTAAAATGTATTCAGATTAATAAGAAAAAGTGAGATTTAATGTAAGAAATAACAAAATAATAGACCAGAAAGTTTTCTTGTCTATTTATTGATGTAATCTTTGCATAAGACATCACATGACTCTCAGTAACAACATCCATGATGGTTTTGTGACATTTAATGTATTCTCTCAGGGGTTGTTGCAGCATGAGTGAATATCTGCAGCTAAACAAACAGCACAACAGCAGTCATGTGCTGTTTGTTATTTTAGGAGAGACAAATATTTCTCTATTTAAAACAGCACATTAAATCACTTTAAATACAGTACAGTTGTTTTCACTTTGCGACAAATTAATTTTGTTTCATTAATCAGACCAAGAGAAAGACGGCTTTTGCCATTTTCCATGACACAAATTAACTTTATGTTTCAGGATAATAGTAATTTTTGTGTTTTCTCTTTGTTCTTTTCCAAGAATTTAACTCCAATAAAATAAACCTGGTTAATCTTATGGATGAATTTCAATGTTTAGAAGCATCAACACTGTCAAATAACCAAGTAAACATCTTAGTGAATAACTGTACAAAAAGTAAGAAATTTGTTTGCTAGAATATTTATTTTTTGTAGCAATGCTGATGATAATGAATAGTATATGTTTGGAAATCCTGTGTTTCCCTTTTAAATGGCTCCACATTTTGAGGTGTGCAGCAGAGTCAAGAATATGGGTTGCACACACAAAAAACTTGCCCAATCTTCTCTACAGATGCTAGCATGGACTACAATGACTGCCCCTTACTATTACGTCATTTTTTACTTTCATATTCAACATCTGGAGCCTCGACACAAGAAGAAATGCTCCAGCTTCCTCCTGAGGATCTAGACTGATTGATTTGAAATACTGGAGCTTGAACTCAAAATGACATCAATGAGATAAAGAAAAGATTATGGTAGTATTTACTTAAACAAGGAAAATGAATAATAAATTCTAAATATGTAAATCCTTATGAGTATTGGTGCATAGATGTGTGTGTTTATATTAATTTAGACATGATCTTTTATGGCTTATTTGTGTAAATATTTGTATACTTGTGTGCATGTACTATCGGTACAATAATTATGCATTTTAAGAATAGTTCATTAACTTTGTATGTAGGAGTGTATTGCTGTGTATATGTAAGTGTATTTGTATCTACATGTGCATATATATTGACTGTATTTGAATAAAATGAACAGGATTTATCTAAGAGACTATCAGACTGGTTAAACAAATAAAAAATACTTTCATGATGGTAAGAATTCTGCTTTGACCTATATACTATATTTCCCTTTCTGTCTGAATGCACCACTATACTTGTTTAAAGTTTTTCAGAGTATATGAAGAAAAGAGGGAAAGCCTCCCAAGGTTTTCCAAAGGAAAGTAAAACCATGACTCAGTTCTGTTGAACATGTCCACATGGGGGAGAAAAACCACTGGGTGGCACTATACCCAAATAGTATAAGTCAAATTCATGCCTATCAGTATGGAGATATTTCCAAGCTATTACTAATTTATGAACATATATTTTTTAAAGAGATATTTATGTGAAGCACTTCGAATTGTCTTGTAAATTAAATGTCCAAACTAAATACGTGCAGTTTGTATTACACACTTGTCCGGACATGTTCTGGTGCAAGAGCTTTCCAAGTAGATGAACCAAGTTCAATGAATTAATCTGTTTAATCGTGTTTTTTTTTTCTCAAAAGACATGTGTTTACATTAGTACTTATTATTATTTAGCTGTGCTTAAAACCATATGGGTTACAAGAAATTAAAAGTAAATTATTCAAACAAATAAACCATTATGGCGCATAAGTTTTTACTTTTTTGCGTATTTCCAGCAGCTGTTTATGTGACATTAGCGTACCATGGTATCTTCGCTTTGGCGCAAGCTACTAGCTCTCTGATAGGACGACACAGCAGGTCTGTCAAATTGAACCAATCAGAATGCGTGATGCTGGCAGGCACACTGGCTCGCCGGTCGCTTTGCAGTTTGGAAAAGGGGAAGCGGCTGGTTTCGGCAGCGTCGGCGGAGGAAGCGGAGCTATGAACCCCAGGGACAATCCCGAGACAGAGGAGACTGAAACCCCCCCGGAGAGACTCTATATGGCGATTCCACATGAAGCACCGTGTAAGCAGGAGCAGGAGAAGCTATCAGGGGTTGTCAAAAATGTCCATAGGAAACTGCGCAGGAAATACAGAGAAGGTAAGGCTTGGTTTCTTGTTTGTCTATCGCCCTGCAACATAGTTGCTAACCCTTTACGTTAGCTCAAAAATATTAAATGAACAATGTGTATTCAGGCTTTATGTACAGCTAAACCGGTAATGAGTTGTGGTTTCGCTGCTGCTGCCATTTCCAGCTAACGGGTTGGTTTTTAGACTGGTTAGCTGTGGTAGGCTGCAGTCTAGTGTTGCTTTGAGTCTTCTGGCCCTTTCAAGCCTTTTAACATTTCATGTTTTTGGACTGACATGGACATTTAGGTGCACAGATCTCCTCTGCAAACACATATGATTTCTCTCTTACTCTAATAGGTTACTAATGACAGATTAAAGTACCTGGCCTGTTGACAATAACTGACTTTCTATTGCCTCTTTGTAGCTTGGAAGAGATAACTGTGTTGATAGAGCAAACATTGCTATCAACTTTTACAACCAGACTACTTTAAATTTACTTACTTTAATTTCTGAGTATGGCTTCCAGTCAGACTCCAGCAACTTAAGTGGAAATATTTGACATATCTAGTTGATATCTGGTAATGTGCCAGTGGCCTAGAGATCAATACATTTCAGCCCAGGTAATAAACACAGCTTGAAGGTCTATTTGTTTGTTTTGCTGATTGATTACATATTCAGACTAAACTTGGAAATGATAAGTAGTGAATCACTGTAACTGAGACTAAGGCTGGCCATTTGCTCTGAACTAATGCATACAAGATGGAGTCTATCCCTTTGTCATGATAATCTTAAATTGGTGAATTATTTGCTGCTACATATCAAATCAAACTTTATTTATACAGCATTTTTAACACAATGCAACTTAAAGTGTTTTACATAATAAACACATAATATACCTCCAACCCATCCTTTACATAAACAACCCCTAATAAATACAATAATCTCTAGCATCTAGTTTCTGTCTCTTTAACCTAAACATAAGTTTAAAAACTTAAGTCATAGACATCCGAGGATAAACACCGAACACTGAGGTGAGATCCACTTCAATGAGAGCTTTAGGATCCATTCACACCAGGAGACTAGTTTCACTAGTCTCAACTAGACTAGGAGACTAGTTACAAAAGTGCTAAAATCTTAAGCCCCCTCATTTTTTTATACTTTGTTTCCAGTAGTCAGATTTTCTAGCAGTCCCATAAAGGGAAACGTGAACAATATTTTTCTAGATTATCTGGAAGCCTTATAACTTTATTTGCACATTGACTGTTTTTTTCCTTCTTTCATTTTCAAAGTAATGTGATCTTCGTTTAATTTTAAGACACAACACCTACTTCTGAATAAAGCATATAAATTGCAGAATTTCATGTCATGATTGGAGTTGTATCCAAATAGAACACTTTGGCAGAAAACTAGTTTATATTGAATCTGCATTACAAAAACCACAATTTGTAGAAAAAAACGGTAATACTTTAAAATATGGTACGCAAAATTTCCTTAGTTACTCCCTTTGTTACTAAGGAACTAATCAGGAAGTAATGCAACACAAAATTTTCATTTTAAGAAACTAATAAAAAAAATTAATGGTGCACAAAGTTTCCCTAGTTACTAAAGAACTAATCAGGGACTAATAGCTAGTGAACCAGTACTTACCAAACCTGGGTTCATCATGGACAGGTCAACAATAAGGCTGTAAGTAGTGCTGCACAATTAATCGTTAAAAAAATCGTGATCTCAATTCACACTTTTATGCAATCTCATTTCCAAAGGAAAACGATTTTTTAAAAAAAGAAAAAAATACCATGATTCTACCGCATTTTGATCAGGGACGTCATCTGCATAAAAACAAGCGCTCCCTCTTTCTCTCAACAAATGAACAGCAGAAAATTATTGAAAGGTTGTGTAGGTAAAAGAAGAGAAAAGTTACATTTATTGTTTTTATATTTAGTGTCAGCTGTTGCGAAGTTGATGTGCCAGTGATTTGTGCAATAAATACGTATATTTGAAAAAAATTGTGAGAGAATCGTGATCTAAATTCTTGGCAAAAAAATGGTGATTCTCATTCTACCCAGAATTGTGCAGCCCTAACTGTAAGGCTTCTGCTATTCGATATTCTTGTAATGATATGTCCTCTTAACTTTCCTGATTACTTTGTAACTCCTTAGTAACTAAGCAAAAAAAAAAAAAAGGACCAGTTGGGTTTATGCACTGGTCCACTTGGCCATTGCTGCTGTGGTTACTGAGGTCAGACACACCTGGATTAATCAGTTCGTCCAGTAATGAAAGACAGGAAACAAAGGAGTTGTTCTAAGTTCAGGAAGTAGTGAACCTGTGCAGAAAGCCAATTGGGGTATTTACCTGAAAGACGATGTAAGGAAAAAGTAGGCAAATACAAAATATTAAGACTGTCAAAGACTGAGGTATGCCACATTATTGGAAACTGGAGTGGAAATTGCTTGCAGAATATCTTTTTAGAGGCATGTATTCTCCGCAAAGCCAGAACTCAACATTTTTGAAGAGGTTTGGGATCCTGTTGAAAGAAAGCTGAGATAGAAGCAGCCAAAATCAAATAAAGAGCTTTGAATGTCATCCAAGAAGTCTGGAAAAGTGCTCCTAGAGAACTGGAATTAAAGTTGCAAATGAAGGTTCGGTCTGTCATTGAAGTAAAGGTCGTCGTGTCAAATTAGTGACTTTCAAGCTTGGTATTGTTGCGCAAATTCTGCTTTTATGTATATGCTGCATTTCTGTTTGCACATTTCAGTGAATCACAGCACAGATTTCCTGTTTTTCAGGCAATAAAAACCGAAATGAGACTTGGTTCTTTACTTTTGCTCAGAGCTATGAGAATAAATGCAGTAGTTTCCAGAGTATTGAGTTTCAGTCTGCTGCTGCTCCTTATGCTTTATTCGCCTTTTGCATAGTATTATCAGATTCCTGTTGTCATATTGGTGCAGATTAAATCTTGTTTTCTTGTTTCAAGATTAATGACGCATCTAGATTTATTTTTCATTTCGCACAGTGAAAGTTTGTGTGTCACATTGGGAATGGTTTAATTCTGCCTCCACAGTTTGAGGTAAAACACAAAATACAACAAAAGTAACAAAGTTTATGGGAACAGATGATGATCTGTAAACTGATATAATGATTTCTTAAACAAAACATCTTCAAGACGATGATGTTGTCTGTCTTCACTTAGTGCAAGGTTACACTAGTGTGTGTGTGTGTGTGTGTGTGTGTGTGTGTGTGTGTGTGTGTGTGGTTCATATTTTAAAGCTGTGAAGTGCTGTGTGTGCTTCATGAGAACAAAAACTTTGATTTTGTTAAGACCAAAGAACATTTGTAAAAAAAAAAAAAAAGAACCTTTACAACACAGCTGCACTGCCTAAAGTCAATTTCATGGCAAGTTAGTGAAACATCTTCACTCATCACAGTAGAAACACACATTTCCCTTTCGAGCCCAGATACCAGGTTTCACTCCATGTCTGAGTTCTGGATGAAAGATTCTGGGTTAGAGGGCATCTGAACTTCAAACCTTGTTTCATTACCTGCACAGATTATGAGCTGCTGTTGTTTCACTCTTTTTTTTTCTTTCTATTTTCTGAGGAATGCACAGCCGTGCTGGAGTGTGTGTAGGTACGAAAGAAAAAATAGCAGGTGGAAATTCTTTATCTTAAGATAAAAGTAAACTATGGAGTCCGTTTATAACTGAACAACACTTTATTGGTTGTTTATATGGTTTGTTTAAATTTTCCAGTTCAGGACCCATAAAAGTAATGAATATTGGTTTGCTCCAATGGCTAACTGGGTTCTGTTTTTTTCAAACGAACCAGTCAAGCATTGTGAAAAACAAAACGTGCGTGGTCATTTAATTTTTCTCAAATCATATTTCAAATGTTTAGAAACAGGTAACCTCATTGCAAAACGTTATTTTCCTAAAACTAGTGCATAAAGAAGGTTTTTTTTTATATTTTTCTTTTTATTTGGCTCCACTTTTCCCCCTTTTAAACAATAAATAACCATCAGTGTGTTCTCAGATAATCAGAGGTTGTATTTATTAAGCACATTAAATGAGAGCTTTTACACAGCGGAGGCTGGTTGTTTTGGAGACTAGAATAGAAGTCGTCCTGCGAGCAGACCTCATGATTGGTTAATAAGTAAAGCATGATCTGGAGGGCTTGGCATTTAATCCCAGTGGTCATGCTTTCAGAGCACTGCTGTTTACCACCACTCCTCTTGTTGTTCTTTCATTTCTGCAAATCAGATATGGAGTTTTTCCTCCTGGTCATGGGATTTCTCCCTTATCAGCATGTTTGCTTATGCCACAGGCTGTCTGCTTGTGAGCGGCTGTGTTAATGGGAAGTTTTGTGGACATTATTTTTGCTGTGGGGTGGCTATAGGAGGAGGATATTTTTTTTTCTTTCTTTTTCAGGAACAGTGCTGCCTCTGTGCTGGCTGAGACGTGTTAACTTGCAGTGCTGAAGCAACAAAGTGCCTGCAGCGCTGTGAGAGTTTTAACTAGGTTTTTTCAAAGAAGCACAAATGTTTTGAGGCTAAAGTGGATAACTTATGCTCCAAAGTAGGTTATAAATGTTTGGAAGATTTCCACCGTGATGTTGAGTAGTTTGCTTTGAACGCCTGAAATGAGTCCTCTAAGTTGTAAAGTTTTGTGACTGACCTCTTGATTAATTTCGCTTTCTCTCCAGTGGGTGACTTTGACAAGATTTGGCGTGAACACTGCGAGGATGAGCAGACTCTGAGCGAGTACGCCCTCGCCATGAAGAATCTTGCCGACAACCATTGGACCAAAAAATGTGAAGGGGAAGGTCGCATCGAATGGTGTCGCAGGTGCTTCTGACTTGACTCATTTTAGGTTTTTATTTTGAGCTTCTCACTTCTTACCCTGTGCGGTTTGTTTAATTTTGGATTCCACTTTTCAGTGTCTGCCAGGAATATTTCTTGGACGGTGGGATGAAAAGAATGTTAGAAAAGGATGAGAAAAGTGCCACGCTCGCCATGGGTGTGACTCCAGCATCTGTAAGGACCCAGGCATATAGCACCATCCCGAGGTAGGCTTAAGAACAAACCAGCTTATGTTTTTGAAATGTTCTCTTTTTCTTTTTACCATCAATCTCACTACTGCAAATGCACATTTTTAGGGATGTTTGGTCACATTATATTTGTCCTGTTTTTCATTTAAATGCGAGTGAAGCATTAAAGCAACTGACTCTCTCTTGTTCTGTCAACTTGGAGTATTTTAAGTTTAGCTTTCCTAGAACAAATCCCGTCATTTACTAAATCTAAAAATACTTAATAATATTATTGCTCTATGATTTAGTTAAAAGCGTTCCGTTTTCAAGCAGTAAGCAGGATAATATTCTGTATATGCATGTAAACTTTAGTACTAATCTACATACTTCATGTCTTTCAACTTTTTAAGAAAAATTTGCTGCTCAACAGGTATTCTGTCTTGTTTCCTCTTCTTTCTGTAACAGTTCAATCTCTCAGCTGGGGAAAATCCGCCTTCTGGATGTGGGAAGCTGCTTTAACCCTTTCCTGAGGTTCGATGAGTTCCTCACAGTCGGTATTGACATTGTGCCTGCGGTTGAGGTACATGTGCTTCTTAATTCTGCGCTTTCACATTTGGGTTTATGTAGCAAACGTGTAGCAAAAAAACAGCAGAAATGACTCCACCAGTGTTGCCGTTTTACTGCCTCTGTGTGAAGATTTTCATAAAGAAGAACAACCGAGGCTTTGAGTCCTGAAGTTATTAGTCCTGAAACTAAATGAATGTAGTAAAAGTATTTATGGGTGTGACGGGTGTCATCTGAACCATGATTTGTGTGGCTTTTTTCAGAGCGTGTACAAGTGTGACTTCCTCAACCTTCAGCTCCAGCAGCCTCTTCAGCTGGCAGGTGATGCGGTAGAGGCCTTCCTCTGTCAGCTCCACAACCCCATCGATGCTCTGCCCGCTCAGCTCTTCCATGTTGTGGTTTTCTCCCTTCTCCTCTCCTACTTTCCCTCGCCATACCAGCGCTGGATCTGCTGCAAGAAAGCCCACGAGCTGCTCGAGCTGCATGGCCTGCTGCTCATCATCACGCCTGACTCCTCCCACCAAAACCGCCACGCCCTCATGATGCGCAGCTGGCGGGTGGCGGTGGAGTCGCTGGGCTTCAAGCGCTATAAATACATCAAGTATTCCCACATGCATCTCATCGCTTTCCGCAAGGTATCTGTAGCCACCACCACCGACCTGGTGTCGCGCAACTACCCCGAGATGCTCTATATCCCTCAGGACTTTAACTCCAACGAGGAGGAAGACTGCGCTGACGCGCCAGTGTACGCGCGCTCCGAGTTCGAAGACGACCAGCTGGCTTGGAGTTTCTCCGAGCTCCCCGACACGCCGTACGATTCAGATTCTGGGGAGAGCCAGAGCAGCTCTGTGCCTGGATTTCAAGAGTTGGAGGATCCCATACTGCTTCAGAGCTAGGCTAAACCAGCACATATCCCCTTTTTTTACCTGCCGCCTCCCCCAACTGCTGCTGCGCTGCCAAATTTTAACCTGCTGCAATCTTCTTCTTCTCCTCCCCCTTGTTAGAAACAAAAAAATGCAGTTTGCACAGTGTGAAAGAGAGACGTTTACAGAATATTTTTCTCATATCCACACCCGTCTGAGAGCACACACATACACATACATGCACATACACTGACACTAAGATGGATATATTTTAATAAATAGCTAGTTTTTTTAAAAGTTGGAAACTGAATGCCCCTAAGATCCTAAACTCCCTGCTCCTTGTTTTTAATCTCCACTTTAATAATTATAAGTCGGCCTGCCTGCATTTTGTGCTCAGTCTCTGTTTGAATAAGCTAGTGTCGCAGGCTGCTCAGTACAAAGCCAAATACAGCAACCCGGGCAGTCTGGCGGGAGTTTGATTGTACTGGAGAGACTGAGATGGAATGAGCTGAACTGGTATGCTTGCTTCTGTCAGTCATGCAGCTAGACTTTCTGAAAAATCTTTAATGTGCATTTAAGACAAAAGAATAAAGACAAAAAGTTAATTGTTTGTGTGTGTATACACATACAAACATACACTGGACAACATTGGTGTTGTCCAGTGTAAAGTGTGGCAGTGTCATTTTAACATGACATCCTCTGAATGATTTGTGTATATTTTGCAAAAAGGTGGTATTTGTAGCATTTTAAACATATTCAGTACCATATTGTAGGAGTGTCGCTAGGTTTACTAATGTGAAAATGTGTTTACTTGTCATGTAACATGGTACGATTGTAAAATGGGTGTTCTACCTATTAGCCTCCTGTCACCATTTCTGCAGATAACAAATCAGAGTTGTTAGATTTCCAGTTCCTTTTTTTTTCATTGCATTTTGGTGACATTTTAAAGACTTGACCACAACAGTGTCCTTTTATCGCAGTTCCTGGTTGTCAGAAATTTGCCATGACTTTAGACATTTGCACTAACTTACAGTTTTTTCATACTCTGTAAAAGTATTTTTTTGGGTTTTTTTAAGCACCAGAAAAGGAGGTGATTGGAGGATACTGTACACTCTGTGTAGAGGTTTTAGCTAAAAACACTACCAGGATGGTGTGTATTCCTGCTGGTCCCTTAACAGACCAGTTGTGAGAGTATTATTGGATTTTAATGTGTAATTGAAGGATTTTTTTTCTTTTAGTCTTTGATCAGTGGCATTTTATTATGGAAGCCATTGATCCTCTCCCCCTATATGGCAATTTTACAACCAATGATCGGCCCATAAACATATACCATGAGGTATAAGGTGCCTTGTCATATTTCTTTTGTCCCCATAAACCTATTTCACTCATATCAAGCATTTTCTTTAAGCCAAACTGCACAAAAGCTGTCCAGTTTCCTTTTATTAAACTAATGGAACAAAAAACATTTTGTTGGTGGTGCATTGCAGTGTGTTGTTTCCATGTCTATCATTTCCTAATATTGAGAAAGAAAAGTCGCACATATTGGATAAAAGCGTCTGCTAAATAACTGTAATAATGTAATAATAATAATAATATTCAGGCTTGGAAAGTGGTTTTTGTGATTTGTCTTCCAGTGTTTCTTTTGGCAGTTTGCATGATTCATCATTTTCAGGAATACAGAACAATGTGTGCTTATAGGATGGTTGTATTTCTTTTATAAATGAATGTAAATGTAAGATTTGAGTTTGTGTGCTTACTGCTGAATATTCTGCATGAGGCTTTGTTCACTGTATACTTTTATGAATGTACAAACTGCAGTAGTAGTATGTTCATATTTAGAAAAAGCTGTACATTATGCATTATTTAGGTATTTTATAAAACTGGTATTTTACTTCAAAGCTACATCTGTTTTTAAGTAAACTATACAGTTTTAAAGTTAAACATTTTCCCAGCATAAAAAATATAGCCTTGGATATATTTTTTATGCTGGGGGAAAAATATAAAAAATATATCCTTGGATATTAAACCTTAAATTTGAGATACCATAATAACGATTAATGGTTACATTTTAAAAGGGTCACTTTTTTTTCTTTCCAAAATCATTGTTGGTAGTTGTAAAATGTTTCCCTTCTGAGGAAAAATTAAAGCTTGTGCTATTTAAACCTCAACAACTACACACTTTAATCCGATTTCTCTTAAACATCAAGAGTGATTTATAAATTAAACACCGCTTGTTAATATTTTAGGTTAATACTATCTTATATTTCCACTCAAAACATGAATGCCATCAAATAAATGAAGTTTCGAATAGGCTTTCAAACGCGCAACATATTTTGACCTTACCACTTGCCGTAGCGAAATCCAGTTATGGCGACTGTCATCTGACTAAAGTTTTGATGGGACAAACTTTTCAAACTGATATGTGTCTCGTACCTCTGACAGCTTTTTTTTTATTTTTCACGTTATTCTCTGAAGCCTTTTAACCGCATACGTCAGTAAAAGAAACCATTGGCCTTCAAAATGTAAATGTTAATGTGCTTCGTTGATCGGTGCGGAGATGTATAGCTGACATTTTCGACAGCTAAGCTAGCTACTTTTAACAAGTCTGCTAGCTAAAGTAAAACCCGCGGGATTAGAAGTAACGGACAAAACGTGTAAAGACGTAAAATAATTGTCTGTTTCATTTTCTTTACATAGTTCGCGACAAAATGTGTCGTTTTTTCCGGTACTGTGTCAGTCACTGCCTCCATGCAGCTATGACCCGGCTGGAGGAGGTCAACGGAGAGGTGAGCATGTGGTCGTCAGTCCGGTGGCTCGGCTACCTGTCCGGGCTGAACCTACTGGTGGCCCTGTGTTTGGGTCTATATGCACGGTGGGAGAAAACCGCTGAGTCCACTTTTCTTGTCATTTTTGTTTTGGCCCTGCTTGTACTAGCGATGGCAAGTATACTGCACTACTACTTCAACATGGAGCGGTTCAGCCGCAGCCTTCTCCACCTGTGGTTCGGCTTTTTACTGGGTTTACTGTGCTTCCTTAACCCACCGGACCTAAAAAGCGACGTTAAGGAACAGTGCGCCAACTATATGCTGCTGGCTAGCGTGGTTCTGAGGACGCTGTGGGCGCTGTTGGAGAGGCTGCTTGGATGTACCAGGTATCGTCCCGCCTTCCTCACCGCGGCAGAGCGCGTGGAGCTAGCCGGCTTCGCCACAGCCAGCACGGCGCTGCTAATACAGACGTCTCTGAGCGTGATGGTGCTGGTTGTGGCGTTGGGCACAGTCATGATTGCCCTCCGAATGAAGGCTTTATTTGCTCTTCCTAACTTGGTGTGCTTTTTGTTTATCACTGGTGAAATATTCTTTAAATCTTTGAACATTACCACAAACCCCTTCGCGCTCGCTTGCTTCTTCAGCCAGCTCATTTGCGACCCTTTGCTGGATCTCTACTTCAGCGGCCTCTCTGTGACCGAGCGCTGGCAGCCCTTTCTGAAATGGAGAGGTCTGTGGCGCCGCTTGTCCGTACTGCCCCTGTTAGGGGTGGAGGTGGCCTTCCTCATCCTGGCTGCGCGGAAACTCACCGACTTGGACCAGTGGTACCTGATGATCCCAGGGTTTGTGGTGTGTGTGCTCTTCTGGGCCATTTGCCACATGGTGTTTGTCATCACTGTGTGGGGCTTTCACACCAAGCTCAGTGACTGCCAGAGGATATGTTTGTCCCAGGGGCCAGAGGACAGCAGTCTGGACAAGGTCATGGCGTCAAAGGGCATGAGGCACTTTTGCCTAATTTCCGAAAGGCTAGTACTCTTCACCCTGGTGTCAACCGCTGCTGTTGCTGCTACTTGTTGGCAGGTAGGCAACCTGGGAAATAGTTAGGCTGCCAAATAGCTAAAATTTGTATATCAAATACAGAAGATATTTGCTATTTCTTTCTTTGTACCTGTAGCAGAATTGCCTTGCTGGTGTTTCTGTATTGGTGACTGATATTGCCCACTTTTAAGATGTGTTCTTGTGCTTGTCAGGCTTCCAGCAGCGTCTTTGTGAGCATGGTTTTGCTCATCCTTCCCCTGGAGTCTCTATTCCATGGGCTTTTCTACGAACTGGGGAACAGTCTGGGAGGAACTTGTGTGGGTTATGCTGTGGTCATCCCCACCAACTACTGCAGGTTGCAAGTCTTCTACTTCTGATACCTTTCAGTGTGTTTATACTGCTTGGTTATACAAGAAAACCTTAAATGTTCCTTGTTACCAATGTTTAACATGTAAATGTTCATGTTTGTTTCCTTTTAAAAGATAAGTTTCTTCTACAAGGCTTTAAAAAATGAAACTAAATAAAACTTTAAATGAACGACGTTAAAATACAGTTTGGATCAAGTTATCATTTAAGGCTAAGCTAAAATGCAGAAGCAACATGAAAAACCACCGTAAACCATTAAATTATTCATTTAGAAATGTTATGTCAGGAAAATATGGCCGAGATTTATTCTTTTCCAAGAGAGTGCTGATCCAAAAAAATGAAACTGCGCTTTCGGATTGACTTTTTTCCTCCTCTGTCCTGCAGCCCTGATGGTCAGCCCATGCTGCTGCCTCCAGGTCAGGTCCAGCAGCTGAACAAGCGCTCGACAGGCATGTTGAACAGCGTGCAGCGCTTCTTCGCCCACCACCTGATTGAAAACTTTGGGTGCGACTATTCCACCAGCGGGATTACCCTGGAGGCTCTGCAGGCCAAGATCAAATCCTTCTTGGAGCTTCGCACGGCTGATGGGCCTCGCCACGACACGTACGTGATCTTCTACAGCGGACACACACACCGCACTGGAGAATGGGCGCTGGCAGGTGAGGCGAGCATTTCCCTTCAGTTATTTATCATTTTAATTGAAATGTGAAGTTAAGCTACTTAGTTATACAGTCTGTATTCTGTAATTACTTCCTGTGTTCGTCGTCAGGAGGAGATGTTCTTCGCTTGGATCAGCTCTTGGAGTGGTGGAGGGAAAAGAATGGCGGCTTTTGTTCACGTTTCATCCTGGTGCTTGACTGCGACAACTCGTTGCCGTGGGTGAAGGAGGTTCAGCCAGTGGAGGGTCTGTATGTTGCTGTGCAGGGAGCGACACTCGCTAGAGTGACAGACGTTGAATTGCAGGACCCCCCGCAGCTCGGAGACTTCACCTCTCAGTGGGTGGAGTATAACTGCGATGCGAACAGCGATATCCAGTGGTCCAAGAGGGGGAGGGCTGTTTCTGCAGCCTACGGCATCTCCAAACACTGGGGTGACTACACTCTGCATCTGCCCACAGGAAGTGACGTCACCGATCACTGGAGGATGTACTTCCCTCGCATGACCTACCCGGTGGTGCAGATGGCGTTGTGGTGCAGCAGCTTGAACTTGCTGTGGTTCTGCGGCTCCTGCCTGCGATGTCTGAAAAGAGTCAAACTCACCTGGTTTCCACCTGCAATACTGGATACTGGGCAAGGCTTCAAACTGGTCAGATCATAGAAATGTGAGCAGAGGCGATTTTTATAGTTAAAATATTTTAAGCAGAATATTTT
>JBAMHX010000011.1:14036314-14059060 GCA_037177515.1 Pseudomugil tenellus
ATATATATATATAAATTATAGGCAGCTTTTTGTCACCAAGAAGAATCCATGTAAGTTACAGAAAGAATCGGTTGGACCTGAATTTGTCTTTAAGGACTTGTTTTTATATTCTATAAAGATACTTAAGTTAATATGTGGAAGATTGAACTTGAAGGACTAATTTTCAGTCACTTACAAACATAAAGGCAGATTTCTTTTTCCAAGAACAGCACAATATTTGCACTTTTTTTTACCTTTGTTGTAATTCCACACTGAGTCTATGTGCACTCACACTGCCTTTTATATTAAATCTCCAAACAAACTCACTCAGCTTTTTAACTGTAAACCAAAGTGGCTGCAGCACAATTTCCTCTCAGGCATGCAACATTTTTAAGCAGCCAGATTTATGATGTCTAGCTTTCTGTTAATCTATTTTGATAAAATTCTTCTTCTTATATACTTTTGTATATATTTTTCTACTAAAACTTTATTACATGATGCCTACTTTTGTGTACGAAAGAATGCTTAATAATGCTTTTGGGTGCTAAATATTTTTTTTTACATTTTTCTTTTGCTGCTTCCAACGGTCCAGAAACAAGTTTTAAACAGGAAATGCTCCATATGCAGATATGCAATATTTATCTAATAATAATCTACAGGAAGATCCTTTTTTCCAGGGCTTTTTGTAGTTACTGGGCCGTCAAGTTTTATTCTAAGCAATATGGAAACTTTAAATGATTACTGGGGAGAAATTGATTTAAGGATGGATTTCTATGCAATTAAAGAAATGTGAAACTGTTTCTCAGTCTCTGAATTGTTTCCTGAAAATTTTCCTCAAAACCAGGTTGTCAGAACTTATAAGCTTGTTTTTCCAGTTAGATCAAGCGACAGATTTTATTTTCACACTATGAGCCTTTTTTTTCTTTTACACACCTGATGAGTACCACGATAATTTGGTTAATTACTTGAAATGTAATAAGTTCTTAATGTTTTACCAAATTTGAACGTGTCTGCTGGGACTGTTCACATGCAGGTCATTCCTGTGTTGTCTTGTTAATGTAACCTGCTTGTCTAACCTGTTTGCCACATCAGTAAAACTGGTTACTATGGTGTCCAGATAAACAAGTATTGATATCAATCTGTTAGAACGGCTTCATCAAAGTCCTTTCTTTAAAAGGATCAAATTTACTGTTAACTTGTCACAAAATGCTGCAGAAAAGACAAAACGTATTAAAATGTTTTGTTTTTATTGAAAACATTATAAAATTACATGGAGCAGCAGCATATTTCTGTTCTCTAATCATTAACATTTACACAGACCAGGTTGAAAGTGGCATTTACTGTACAGCAACTTGTCAAGTCATCATCCAGAAGTGACTCAGTAGAGCTAAAGTAAAACATCTACTGCCCCCATGTGGCTACAAAAAATAAACAAATCCTCCAAAAATCATGTTAAGATTCTGCCATTTCTTTTGGCTTATATTTTATTACCTGTTTCTTTCAGGAATCAGGATTGATGTGCAAATTCAAGTCTTGCATTGGTTTCAACTCTTTAGACATTTAAACCAAAGCATTTTATCCAGTTTGATGCCAGGTGCAAAAGCCCCATCCTGCCACGTTGATTTAGGAAGTAAGCCCCTCAAGTGATTTAATGAAAGGAATAAAATACACGCAGTGCTATATCAACATTTCAGGGGTTTTAAATGACTGCGTGACTCAATATATTACAAAAGACGGCAAAATAAGACAATAGTATGATTTGCAGAAGATTAAACCATGTAGAAATGACAAACTTTAGTGTAGTTTGGCAAAATAAACCCAGAATGTATGAGCAGACTGCTGCATTCACCTGAAAATGACTACAGTGCCCTTTACCACCCCCCTCTTTCACAACAGGAACATCTGGAGCTATATACACAGATGTTGTTTACTTTGTCATTAGTCATGTATCAGAGTTGCGATGAGTAGCAGATATTTACAACCGATCTCCGACAGCTACAAAACAAAGACGAAAGGTTTTTGGTTACAGTTGCTGAGAAGTTGCTCAAATTTTCAGCTCGTTCCTGTTTGAGCATCTCTGATGTCTTTTTTTTTCCTGCACCAAAATGTTTGAACATTAAACTGCAGCTGTCAGTGACCAATTATACTGAAAACGATCAGCTAATAACTATCAATAACACATCAGCATTTTGTTCCCTAAAATGTCTCATTTACTCCCACATCCTAATAAATAACAGCATGAAATGCTCTCCTTGGATCGGTGACATACGCAGGTCTGGGTGGCGTTTTTGGCTTTAGCTGGCTGTATGTAAAGCATGATGGACGCAGAGAGCGGGGAAAGACCCAAACAAACATCCATATTAAATCTTAATTTCTTCTTTTAAGTCAAACTGCTTTTATAGATTTGGCTCATTCAACCATAACAGAATATAAAATTATAGAAAAAAAACACACACATAGAAAAAACAAAATTCTATTTGGTGCCTGAATGAGCTGCAAGCGGTCAGCCTTCATCCACATTTCTGCCATTTACTCCCCATTAGTGTGTCCATGAGAGAACCAGACAACTTCCTGTCAGTTTGACATTATTTTTCCCACATAAAAAATCTCCAGCATCATCTAGTGTTTATATTCAACCAATATTTATGATTACCTTAAACAAAAACACCTAATAGAAAAAACACACTATGTCCCCACTTATACTGTATATCACCATTTCTAACTAGAATATGGTACATCTGGGTTTTATTGTTTATTTTTTTTACAAACATCTCATAAAGCCTGAAAAGGGGAGAAAGGCTTTGGCCACTTTTCGTCTCTCAGCCTCGGCGTTCCCAGAGATCAATGAAAAGCTTAAAATTGTGTTTGGCGTGTGAACAATGTTTCATGTACCTGGGACCAAATCCGTACTAAAGTATAGAAATGTGCTGGCGTTTAATCTTACTTTAATATAAAAATGCATCTTAATCAGCAGCCAAACTTCATCACATCCCCGATAAACAGACTCCAGGTCAGTCATTGTACGGACACAAACCCGTTCAGTGATCTCCCTGAATGCAACAGCACAACAAACTATGTACAGTTGTGGATATGATCCCAACACGCTCGTCTCTTTTCTAAAAAAAAGAGAAAAAAAAGTGCAAAAGAGAAAACAAACTGAGAAACACAAGAGTGTACCATCTTCCTCTCTAACCCTCACTGCGCTAATTCTCCTGAATTCAGCTTCCGCGTTGCCGGCCGATGTTCAATAAACAGAGTTAAAAACTGAAAGAAAATGAGGTAAATCCCTGTAGTATGAAAATAACTACACAATTACACCAACTCACCCCCTCCCCTCCCCTCACGATGAATGACAACTCAGGTCATGTTGGCACAAGTGCAGTCTACACAGCATCTCTGTCCATCTGCTTCGCCTCCACATTAAACTTTGTGCAACAACTCCCATTTTGTTTTCCTCAACTCTTTCCACCAAACCTCCTCCCCCCCCCAACTTCAAAATCCCTATTTAGACTTCCTCTCAGGACTTCCTCTGCCGCAGCGTCTCAGAGCTGCCGTTCAGTTTGCTCCGCCCGGACGGGGTGGCCGTGCTGCCGTTGCCCAGAGGGCGGTCCCATTCGACGGGCGCTTCCTGTCTGCGCCGACGGGTCTCTTTGTAGCGGAGCGTAATGTCACTGGAAAGGAGACAAAGCTATTATTAGAAGGAAGGAGTCTTGGGAACATTTCTGCTCTGCTGGGTTTAACTTTACTGCCCAAAGTTTTCGCTCATTTAATAAAGACTTTGATTTTTCTGAGCGGCTGAGATGCAGATGGAGTTATTACTGTAATTAGAAATGGAGTATTTTGTTAAGAGGAGCTGCATGGTGCTTAGCGCCACCGCCTCACAGCAAGAAGGTTGCGGATTCAAGACTCGTCTGTGTAGGATGGGGGGGCTGAACAGTGGCTTTTCCGTGTATGCATGGATTCTCTCCCTGGGTACTTTAGACTTCCTCCCACCATCCAAAGACATGCGTGTTAGCTTAAACTCTCCCTACGACTGAATGTGAGTGCTTGTTTGTCCGTCTGTGTGTCTGTCTACCTGAACAAGAAAAAAGGAAATTTATATTAATAAGCTCCATTTTTAAAAATCTTTCGTTTTATATTGGGATGTTTGGGCAGGTAGAAACTCTTTTCTGCTGTTGTGGAAATCCTACGATCAAAGCATCACACGTCTCTTCCAATTTATCCAGCACTTTGATACTCAGATAGTTTGCAGATGAGGATGCACTGCTGGTAAAAAAACAAAGTCTAAAAAAATGTCTTCCCTTTGAGCCAAAAATCCATCATCCCATTTTAAATAATACTTTACGCGGCGCCAGACAAATTCTGTACCATTTATATCCCAAACCAAGTTTTCTTACAGTGCAGCATTTTAAACATCCTTCATCAGACTCAGTTGTCTCTGCTGATGCTTATTGGTGCATGAGGAGAGCGTCATGACACATCAGAGTGAAGCGTGAGCTCTGTACGTTTCAGTCACTAAGTCCTAAAAGAGTCCTAAAGTCTTAAACTTTCCACTATTATATTTCAGTTGCTCTCCTGTAGCTTTTACCATTAAGAACAAAATTCTAAAAAACTTTTTTGTTGACAAATAGCTAAACTGTTTGCCAGCAAAGCAGTTGGAAAACTGCTGATACACAATTTAACCCAGATGTGAAAAAGTGCAGTGTGACATGCTTTTAGTGGTTGATGTCTCTGAAGCACTGTTCACTGTGACTGTAGGGGGGTGCACCATGAGACGTGCTGGAGCTGATCTGCTTGGGTTTTAGGTTGCTAAGAAGGTTTCCATGGAGAAGCTGACATGCTAACTAAAGGTGAGTGAAGTGGTTGATCTCAGGTCAACAGCAGTGGCACAAACAGGATTTCCTCAGTATCGCTAAACTGTGAGTACAAATGGCGTGGTGGGAAATGAAGACGAGAAATTCATCACAGCAAGAAGATGGTTAAGATGAGCAGAAGGTATCTAAAAAGAGTGAGCTGTGTTTTCTACAGAATTAAAAGACTGATTATTCAAACCAGACAATGTGTTAAAGGCAGAAAGAACTACAAATAAAACAAAGCATCATCTTCCTAATACCTACCTCTCCTGATAAGGACATTACTGCATTACTGCTGAGCGTGAACAGGAAGGAGTTGGGAAGGAGGGAGGGGGGAGAAAGCAGACATGAAGCTTAACATGCTGGGGGAGAGCTGCATCTAACTGGACTACTTAATACAGGGGTGTCGGAGTCCGGTCCTCGAGGGCCGGTGTCCCTGCAGGTTTTTGTTGTCTCCCTGCTCCAACACAGCTGAATGAAATTAATGAAAAGTTTGACAAGAACCTGTTGGATCCATTAGATTTGCATCAGGTGTGTTAGTGCAGGAAACAACAAAACCTGCTGGATGCCGGCCCTCAAGGACCTGACTTTGACACATGTGACTTAATAGATTAAAAAATAACAAGTCCTGCGGGAACTGAAACATGTAAACCTCGATTACAAAACCAACTCAGGAGCTCATACTGGAGTTTACACCCCCCAGTTCACAGCAGCTGGAAAGGAAAATAGTTTTTCCTTAATTGAGTTTGGAATTTAAAAAGAAAGATTCTTACCGGAGGAAAAATCGCCATACGGTCCAGATAAATATGAGTAAGATTCCTAAGAGCCAACACTGCGTGATGAAGAAGGGGATGGGCAGCATGATGGTGTTGGGGTCATACTTGACCACTATTAGAAACTCTGTTACTGTAATAGCTGACGCCAGCCACGCCTGCTGGCCGAGCTTCTTGTGGAACTTCCTGTTGGGAAAAACCACATCGAATGACAAACCAGACACTGTACAGAGTCACTTTATTCACACACGTGACAAATATATCAAGGAGACCAGCTCATTCAGCACTGATACGTACGGGTGATCCATGAAGTCATAGATCTCCCTCATGGCAACGCCTCCCACATTGACGAAAAAGACGAGGCGGAGCAGCACTAGGTAGTGTTCGGGAGGCATCCACAACACAAACTTCAAGTAGAAGGTGTTCAACTCTGCTAACAGGAACTGGAGGAGCACAAAAGGAAAACCAGAGACAAAAGGTGTGACAAGTATTATAATACTGTCCTGTAATTTCATTCTGTGCTGTTATTACGACACAAAGGTCTTTTTTTAAAAGCAGCCAACGCAGAATTGTTTATACTGGAGCTGTAACAACACAAAAACCTACAAGGATTCAATAAATTAGTGGTCAAAAGTAAAAATCTTCATCAATCAAATGTCAACAGTCATCATTTGTAAAGAAATGAGAAAAATATATAAACATGTTCCCATTTGTTTTTTTTCCCACAACTTCAATGTCTCACTTTCATTTTAGGAGTAAGTTAGTGTTGAAAGTTGTGTTGTGCAATTCTGATCCTTACTTATTATGACTCAGTTCCATAAACATGTTGTTTGAGACTCTAAACAAGAGTTACAACACATCCCACTTTTATGTCTAAAAATCGACAGTTCAGCTTTACGTGATGTGAAATTTGAAACGCTCTGTATGTGTTTTATGTATGAGTAATTATGTTAAGATAATAGGTTGGTTTTATCTAAAAGTTGCTTTTTTATCTTAGATGTGAATTAGATCCTCTTAGTTCCTACCATGAAGATGATGCCCAATACGGCAAGCCAGCGCCGAAGGTTGGAAGCTGGTTTCCACTCAAACTTCACCCAGCTGTAAGGAGTGAACTGGAATGCAATGCGTTTGATCTTCCCCCTGTGAGGAAGACAATGCTATGAGTACTCACCAACATGTACATCTTCATGTTGGCAGCAGGCGTGGAGCCGTTTAAGGTTACATTTCCTTTCCTTCCTTTAATAAAGACATACTTGTATGTAGGAATATTCCAGAGGCCCTGCCACTGGTACGGCTTCATTGACAACCAAGCCAGGGTCTTCATGCCACAGTAGATCCCCAAGCCATTGCACACCAACACATCCATGATCCACTAGAAGGAGAAAAGGATTTTATTTAAGGGAGAATGAGCTCCAGAAATCCTCCTACAGCTTATGAGACCAAACCGTTTCTAAAGACAATGACCATGATTGGCCATTTCATTTTGCTTTATATTACAAAACTGACATTTTGTCTTTCTTGTCAGGTTATAGAATTAAATAACGTAACGAAACTCACAAACAAAAAAGAAACAACCATACTCCATTTGTGTTTATCTGCGTATACTCCCTCTGAAGCACCATGAACTCTTGGATTTATACTATTTTATTTAGATTATAGATCATCTATATCATATTTACAATCTAAATGTATAAACATACAGTAATTCATATTTAATATATTAGCGTGCAGCATCTTAAACTGCAACTAGGGCTGGGCGATACGGCCTAAAAGTAAAACCTCCGATTTATTTAAACCAAATCCGATTTTAAATCTATTTTTTTCTCCCTACTGTTAAAAATAAATAAATACAAACAACAAAAATTATTCTTTTTCAAAAAGGCGTTTGGTTGCAACAGCCCTCAAACAGATTTTGCAACGTAGCATTTGTTGCTCCAAATCCATGTTTGCAAAACCAAACCAGTTCCAAATAATAAAGGAAACTGGGAACTTCATAAGACTTTCATAAAAATAAATCTTCCTAAACAAAAAATTCAGATTAATCAATTAAATCTATTAATCACCCAAACTAAACTGCAACATTGACCTGAACCAATTTTATATTATACGGTTGATATTTCCTACAAAGTCTCATTTTATTGCTTTATTGAGTTTATTTAATGCTAGAATAATATAATATTGTTACATGCAAACATATGAGTACTTAATTTCTACCATAAATCTCAACAGCAAGATGATTTTGTCCTTTAACCTGCAGCTGTGCAGAGCAACAGCTCGGGACACTTGCAAAGTGATTACTTTCTTTTTCTTGTTTGTTTTAAATATTCAGCAATTAAAGTGTCATAAAGCTTTGACTTACCCTCAGTGATCTGCATGAATATTTTTCCATAACAGCCCATAACAACAGCAGACTGATGTCTACTTACTGCAGTGTAAACATCTTTAAGAGCAAATATGCAGAACAAAACCACAGGTGTTTGGCCTTAAAGAGCAAATACTGTGAAGCTGAACTACTCCCACTGTCTTCTTGCTAGATAGTTACATGGTAGATTATGTTGGGAATTAATTGCACTCACATGGTCCCACCAGCACTCTGAGAAGTTAGGTAACTGATGCTCCAGGCTGTATTCCAGGAACTCAAACATGACACTGATTATCATACACATCCACCAATCCCGGATCATCAGGGTCTGAGGAAGAAAAAATAAATGAAAGTAAACGGAGTGGATGAATGGAAGAAGAAGGGTGTTAGGTTGGAACGCCAACAGAAAGCGATAAATTCACAGAAGCGCTACTGAACTGACAGGTTTCCTTACCATGTGGTTTTACATATCAAATCAAACCATTTCTAAAACACTTTTCACGCCAGGGGCAACACAACCTGCTTTGCATAATAAAAACCAATTCATGCCCAGCAAGATAAAACAAGTCTTCATGCGCCTAAATACATAACAATACAAAAACAAACTCATCATTTTCATACACACACAAATCACAAAGCATCATTTGTTTAAAATGTGTTAGGAATTATTTCTCTGCGTACCAGAAAAAACAGATGTCACTTTACACAACCCTCTAGAATCACCTGATCAACTTCTCTTACAAAAGCAAGAACTGAAATTATTTGGGGTTTTTTTCAGGATGATTGTCAGAAACTGGCCAGTAAGCAAGCGAAGGCGTTTAGTATTGAGCAATGCAGGTCTTTCCAAACATACCTTGATATACCATCCCAGGAAGTGAGCTGGAACAAAGCCATCCATCTTGTCCTGTTATGATAAACAGATAACAATTAAACTACAAATTCTGCTCAGTAATATGTTTTATAGCTTTATTCAGTGTAAAATCAACATCGAACACACAACATTCATCACATCAAACATTAGACAATTTTTGGACAAGCTGCTACTCATGTCCCACCATACTTCAGATAAGTAAAGCATCTTAAACTGCTCGTTTAATTGTTAGCTGTTATATGAAAGTGGAAACATGTGACATACATGTGAAGTAACTGGAGCGTGTCAGCACATTTACCGACTTACACTTCTCCCAACACATCTATGTGGTATGTTACAAGTGGTGCACGGCAGGGATGGAAGCTTCTATGCAAACAAATTGTAACTTTACTGACAAAAACTGCAACAAAGGTCTAAAGAAAATCTAGAAAATTGTCTGAATTAATTCAACATTAAGGAGCTTCACAAAAAAGAAACAGATCATCATTTATTTGAGAAAAAATATGAGTTAATGTTGTGTTTTGGGGTTACAAGAACCTCCTTGAGCTAACTTACATCCTAGAAGCTTCTGAGAGGACACATGAAACGTTCAGTCTTTTTATTTGACAGACGATACATCGCTTAACACAGCTCGACTGTTTGCTGTGTTTACCTTTGTAAACAGACAAGCAACAGGAAAATGTGGTATTAAGACTGGTTGTTGAACTCTCAGCTCATAGGCATCACTGACCACTGTTGTTATTAACACCCCGCTCTCTACTTTACCAGATAACCCAGTTCTTTCAGAACCTCTGTATGCTGCACTGCTGCACCTGTAGATTAAAACAAGGTTTTATGCTTGGTAATGTTTGTACACTCTGTGTGTCAAAGACAGCGACAGGTGTTAAAATGAAAGCCACTATGTTGAAAAAAAAAAACAAAAAAAAAAACATCTAGTTCACACTCATACTGCACGTGGAAGAAATGAGCCCAGTGGATACTGGCTCACCTAGAAAAGACCAAACGTAGCTGCGCATCAGAAAACACTAAGAGAACGAACATCTAAAACCACTTCCGCATTCACATTTACTTTTCCCACCATGCTGAGTATCATTTTCCCCAAAGTGTGCAAAAAATAACTTCCCAATCAGGAGAAAAATGATAACTAATCATAATTTTTTAAAGAAATATCCAGTCATCATATAACATTTTGCTGTGGTTTTGATCCAAAACTACCCCAACAATGATTCGGACCCAGACCCAAACATTTGCAGCTAATTAGCACATATAAAACCAGTGCCTGTTCTGGGTCATTTCCTTGTTAGTCATAATTGAGGATGAAGTCCCCATCATGGCTGCAATTTTACTTTTTTGGTCCTGTTAATAAGCCGTTTTCCACAGCGGATTACAAATCATAAATGCTTCCAATTATTCATTCCATTTAAAACTGACACAAACGTATTTTTCTCACCCAGACATTGTGAAAGGGATCCGTAGTGTTTCCCGGATCGTAGATAAGGCAGGTTCCTCCATAGTCGCGTTCTGGGAGTGGTACCCCCAACTTGGGGTCAATGTACTTCATGAACTGTCGCCCATCATGCACCGTCTGAGTAACGAGTGATAAGTGTTAATGAGGAGAATCATCATTTACTCAATTACCTCACAGTTTAGTTGCATAAGAACACAGTTTTAAAGGTTAAAGCTACAAACGGAACATTTCGCTCACAAATCCACAGAGAAGATGGTTTAAGTATCCGTCTTCCTGAGTGACATTTTAATTAAACTGGAGGAAAGAAAAGAAGCTTGCAGGGACCGAAGCAGAGAAAGCACCGCGGACTGGAGCAAAAAAAAAACCCTGGAGTTTGGCCTCTAGTTTTAATCTCTTTATGGCCTCCATCTGGACTTTCCTGAAGATTATGTAGTGTAAAATTTAAACTGCAGAAAGCCCATCTTCCTCAGTGAAGAAGACGTATTCCTGCTTTGCTGTGTCTGCATACAGTTTATTTTAATAATGCACCGACCGAATCAGGAGGATTTCAGCTCAACTGGAAGGATTCTTCCTGTAAATTGCTTTTTGCTTGTATTTAATTTAACTCATTGAATTTGTGTAGTCTGTGTGTTCTGGTTCTGACTCAGGTTTGGAGTCTCAGAACCTTAGAGCTTTCTGGTGAACCGGCCCACATTCACACCTGCTTTGCTACCAGCTCTCCCTTCAGCACATTGTGATTTGTTTTGTACACTTTTGGAGGCTGATTCATTCCTATCAGTTTATTTATAAAAACTTTCATTGGCAAAACCTCCACTGACCTTTCAGTGTTTACACATAGCAGTGATAGCAAGTTTGAATCCACTAACCACATAAACGTACCATTCCCAAAAGCAAACACAGCTTTTGGTCGTTTTGTACTTTTAATAATTGGACTCAGTTGTAAATTGTTCCATTTATTTCCTTTTCCTTTATTTCAGACTTTCACTGCTCCTGTTAAATGTTTCTTTACGTTTGGATCTGTTGCTTTATGTTGCTTTATTGCAATTTTTAAATTTTATGAAACTGTACATTTTATTGACTAATTTGGAATTAAATGCATTCAGAATGCCCCAATGTGTGCTTTTACTGTTGCCTTTGGCCCACATAATCAATATTGAAAAGGTAATTGGTTCTCAACTGGCATATTAGGTGAAACAGTGGTTAATTAATCTCTACATGATCAAGACAATTTCTGAATTGATTGACTTATTTGACCCAGATGCGTTTGAGGTGTTGTTATATGTTCCATGTCCAAGATTGAAAACATGTAAACAATAACAGTGTCTTTTTGGGAATGAAGTCCTCCTTACTAGCACTGGAAAGGAAGTTAATAAACCACAAATTAAAATGTATATAGTTCACCCACTCACCAACAAGTTTCAACACATACCTGAAACAGGATGAAGATGAGGAACAGTTCATAGAGGACGGTGACACAAAGCCAGAACCGCCAGTAAGCTACAGGAGACAGAAACAGATTACACAACATATGAACAAACTAAAAAATGTTTTACTAAATACTAAAATTAAAAACTAAAACATGTAACATGATTTTATTTTATATTTGATATTTTATTGATTTTATTTTTTTTACATGATTTTACATCATTTAGTATTCATACTGATTATATCATTTTAGTTACATTTATATGTATTTCTTATCAACAATGGGAGAATAAAAAGCATTTTAGTTCCACCTGAGACACTATAAAAAAAAAAAAAAAACAGAATATTTGGTGGATTAAAACATGACCTCATCTCTTCAGGCACTCCCAGCCTGGGATCCAGCAGGATAACAGGCTTCAAAACCGAAAATCACACTGGGACTTTTATTTCCACAGAATATAAATCTGTCAGTTGTGAACTGAAGCAAACCAGGAAAAAACAAAAAAAACATCCAAGCTTTAACGTCTTGCTCGGCGGTTCAGGGAGTGCGATGCAATCACATCAAGGTAAATTCACCTGAACATTAACCAGAAAAATCAGTTTGACTGACTAAATAAATCATGCAAGAATAGCAGAAATAAACGCTTTACATTAATTTGCATCTGTACTCCACACCTTTTATTGTTTTCCCACCTTCTACTGTCGCTCAAGGGTTGCTGTGTTGCGTGAAAGATGACACGTCTTCTACTTTGCTTAAATACCCAAAAAGATCACTTTAAAGCAAATAAGTATTAAAAAAAGTAAGTATTAAAATGTTTCCGCCATTTTATACATGGTCCGCTACTTTACACAAACCCAAATTTCCACTAGTCAGGTGGCAACTGAAAATGTCTCCTTATGATTGTGAGCCGCCATTCTTACCTGCTAACATATTCACATCACCTGCCAATTAACAGGCCCACACAGCAGTTACTTTAACATATAATCTGATATTACAAGCTGCTACAAGCCAATAAATACAACCGTCTAAACTTTTATCCATTTAGATTTTTCTTTACTTGCAATAGTCTATCATAGGAAAAAACATGTCTATGCTGCATGTCTCTAGGCAACAGCCCATTGCTGCTAATCATACAAACATATTAATGCTGGCACATTGAAGCATAGCTGAGGATACACCGTCTCACACTAACTAGCATACTATCATATGTGTTAGATTAAAAGAAACAACATAAGCGAATAATCTTATCAGTACTATCACACAGCTCTCTGATCAATAGAAGATGCTTAATGTTTAGCTAAACTAAAATAAATCTTTACTGAAAAGTAGACATTACATTTGTTTAACTAAATCTTATTAGCCAGAAAAAACACTGTCTTTACTGTATGCTTGTGTTTATCTTGCTCAGTGTTGCACTTGCTTTCAACATGGGATTATTAGTCGTCCTTTGACAATTAAATGCAGCTTGCATCTGACAACCGGCGCTCAGAGGATTTATATTTCATACAAGATGCGAACAAGTGGTTTGAAAATGTCCTCATTCGTTATTAGATTGCCAGCAGTAAAGACACTGAATATAAATAAATAGCTGTTCATACCTGGGTGTGGTCTGGTGAAGGGTCCATCTTTGGCTTGTGTAACCCCAAAACAGAGGAACACCAGGATGCTGGCCACAATACCCCTACAGCAGGAGACACAAACATTAAGTTCATGCTGCAGTAAACACATAAAAAACTACTCTTTAGCGTGAACTGAGAGCATCTTAAAGGACTTATAGATCCTATCAAACCTTTATTAAAATATTTATTTGCCAGGGATTCATATAAAGCGACACAGAGCAGGAGAAGGAAAGTAATGGAATATAATTTGATTTCAGCCAAATGTTGAGGTCTCAGCTGCTGTCATGAATTTTTACCTTATTGCATTTCCTCTAAGTTTATATGGAGAATGGATTAAATCAAAGCCTTGCTGGCTTCCATCACTGTTAACATCTGAACTTGTGAGGCATCATAAAACACACACCGAGTGTAAAGCTTGGAGGAAGAGGCCTGTGTGAAGCGAAAGCACGATGTAGAGTGAATGTGTAGGCAAGATTTAAACCATATACAACCCCAATTTTACAGCATTCAGACTCTTATGATACAAAGTGATGTTGCCAAGATATATAGATGAAAGTCGTAAAATTACAGCATTGAACTGAAATTTGCACGACCTTCATGATTAAGACAGTATCTGGTTTGGAGCATGTATTGAACACCATACATATTTATATAAAACATGCTTTTCACCACTGATGGTGTCTTTCTAGATCTGTAAGTTGCCAGTAATTTAGTCACCAAAGCAGCCCCATACTATCAGTAATGCAGCATTTTGAAGAGAGTACTATAAAAAGCTTGATAGTCCCAGTTTTCTCTCATTTGAAGGATACACCATCTGGAGGTCCATCTCAGGCACTGTCCAAAATTCATTTCAAATCTTAATTTCACTGAATAGTTTCCAATATTTCAGCTGTTCTGCAGCATTTCTGAACAAATGTTTTCATGACTTCTTGATGATAGAGTATTAAGCTACATTTGTGGGTGGCACAAACAGCTATTTTTGCCAGTCGTCTTAACCATGTGAAGTGATTTCCAGGTCAAAATGATGCCTCTTTGTAAACACAGTGCTGCATTTTGGTCCAAAGGTCATTCAACAGCGATTTTATTTTCACAATGTCTCTATATTTACAAAATATATATTATTGGCTGTAAATGATTGACTGAATTAAGTTCTCATAGATTTATATTGTGAAAACTGACTTTGTTCCAAGCTTGCTTCACAAATTGTAGATGCCGTTTATTCCAGAGTGCTAAACCCCTACCTATTTATACTTTTAAAGAGTTCGGCTAATCTGATGCATTTGGTTTATACCCCCATCATACTCACCTGTTGCCCGTTAAATTAATTAGTTGCAACATGTTCATCCAGCTGTTTCTTTTTGGGACAACCTAATTACAGACCCATGTCTTGAACGTTAGATATTCTTCATGAAAGCAGTAAAAAATCTTGGTGTCTTCACTCCATTTTAAGTTAAATATTGGCTTATGGCATTTGTAACACAATTGGATTCTACTTTAGTTTAGATTTCACACCGTCAGAACGTTTTGGGGAATCAGGATTATCTGTAAGTGTGTGAGCGCGCTCCACTACCTGATGGAAGCTCTGGGATCTTTATCCCAACGAGCTCAACTGTGCTGACTGCAGCAAATCCTGTTAAGAACCTTCCCACAATCTCTCGCACACACCAACACACAAACACAACTTGGGCTCGCTCACTCAGTCTGTAACAAACACACAAATTGTTTAAGGAGCTTGCTTGTGCTTGGCTTTCCTTGATTATCTAAGTCAGTCTCCCAAACACACACGGCCACAGCGGCATAAAAGCAGAGCAAAGTGTATGAAATAAAGTGACTCGCCCGATGTAATGCAACGAAACCCTGCAACTAATTAGAGGTAATACCACAAGGGATTTGTCCTCATATTCAGAGTTGCACACAAACCAGCTACAACCACGAGCAATTACTGCATATCTCTGTAGCAGATCTGTCTTTTCAGATGCGGCATGTGAAAAAGCTTTAAGCAGCTTAGATGTTCAACTTCGTATCCATCATGTAATACGAAGAGAAAGAAATCTGATCAGGTCCAAATTAATTCTGCAAAATCTAATCAAAATCTAGAGTTTCAAAAGTTCAGTTACAATAACTAAAAATTCCTGCAACAAGGTAATCCGATCAGTACTAAGATCATAATCTTTTATAAAGTAATGCAAGAGGAACATGCTCATTTTAAACTTCTTTTATGATAATGCCTCCTAAAAAAAGACCAAAAGTTTTAAGTAGATTTGTTTTTGTTGTTTGTCCTCCAGCACTTTGGTTACAGAGACACAGGAAGTGATAAATGCAGCCTACTGACCTTTTGGTATTGTAAGCTGTGTCCTGAGGAGTCTCTTCCAACAGGGTGACGTAGACCAGAGCACAAGTCAGAATGAACAGAACCGTCACCGTATGAGCTCGCCTTTGGAAGAAGAGGGAGAGAACACATGGAGATGAATATAAACGCTAGTACAGACGGGGGGAAGGTCAACAAAATCCAATGAAAGAGAGCTTAAGCCAAGCCAACTTTATTTATAAAGCACTTTCTGACCAAAGTGCTGACACATAAAATGACTACAAATTATAATATTAAAAAAAAAAACAACAAAAAAGAAACATTAAGCAACAAAACAATAAAAATGTAATAAAAAATAACAATAAAACCAATAAAAAATACAATAAGAACAATACCATCAATAAAAGCAAACACATAGTGGGTGAAACGCAGATGACTTAAGAGATTTAAAAAGGAAAATATGTTGTTTAGGATTATAAAAAGGAGAAATGGTTTTAAACGCATATTCCTTATAAGATTTTAACAAGTTTCCTTTGTACAAAATGGTTTAATTGAGTTAAATACAGTAAAGCAAAACTTTCTTCAAATGTCAGCTCAAATGTTTCATTTAACCAACAAGAAGAAATTAAAAATGCTTGTGAAGGAGTTTACAGGGCAGCATGTCAAACTGAACTATAAAGATCCTAATTTCTGGTGACATACCAGTGAACATTTACCGTAGTCCTGCTTTGATACATCAGAGTTTAGAGGCTATGATGTTTGCCATTAGTTGCTAGTTAGATATCTTTAGATTATCAGAGGTCTGGGCCTTTAAATGGTCTTAGGAAAGCTAAAATAAACTACAATCAAGTGGCAAGTTAAAAAGAAAAACTTATGCTGGACAGGGAACATGTGACTAGTTGTATCACCCAGATTATTCATTATTTATGTGTGGTACCTGCATAGTGAGGAATGTACTGAACTGGACTACTGTCATAATAAAGTACACCTGTATACTGATCAGAGGATTTTTGCTTTTTCATTTCTTTACCATCTGACTGATTCAAATAATCAATATCTGCAACAAATAGGTTTGTGAAAATCTTCATATTCTCCATAAGCTTGCAGGAAATCGTGATTACTCTGGAAATGTTTCCATTACAGCATCTTAAACACTTGTAACCAAGAGTTAGGTCCCTTTTAATGCCTTAATAATTGATAGGTCAGTGACAAGTGACTTAAAGTGCAACATGTACAAAATGAGGTGAAAGGACATGATCTAACATGGTGGAAAAAGCAACCAATGTCCACAGATAAAGTAACACACATACATTTAAAATCATACTATGAAATAAAAGGAAAATCTGGCTTCTTGGAGGCAAAGTACATTAAAATGTTAGTTTCACTTACTGCCATACAAATACCTTTCAGTGTTTTACACCTATTGGCTACATTTTTAGCAACTTTCTGATGATTTTACGACACTGATGTCCATAATTAATTCCTCAAGCTTTGTAAAACAAACATGGCTGATGTAGTTTGTTCTTTTTATCACTTGCAACCATAAAATGGTGTAAAGAAATCACTTCATGTTAGCAAAAGAGACGCGGTTGTCATGTTTCAACATAATTATGTTTGCCGTTGGACCAAATTCGACTTGCTACAACAGTATGAATCTGAAATGTATTCAAAGTATTAAAGATAAATAAATAGACAATGTTTAAGCAACTCTTTAGTATTGCAAATTAACTTTGTGAAACTGGCTTCTTTTTTATTCAAACTGAGGTCACTGCAGAGAGTCATGACAGCATGTGTCATTAACATGTTCTCCTTGTTCTACCTCCTTATCCAACCTGTTTAGCAGGAGACAGGGGAGGGACTGGCTTCTCCTTCTTGCTTGACAACCAAACAACATTAAGAGTGAAAAGACAAAAATACAAGTCTGATTAAAGGGACAGACAGATTTGGACTTGAAATGCATCTGAGTGCTTGAACATCTACATAAATCAAGCAGCTAATTTAAGACAACCCATTGGCAGGGTTAGAATATAAGCAGAGTTAAAATGGGCTGACGTTAAGTTTGCTTGGTTGTCATTGTTTTTTGTTTTGAACTTAACAAGAAATTCTCCAGATTGTCACCAGTTTGAGCACAAAACATCAAGGTTTTGGCGTAAAAACTAAATTTGGTTTAATCAGATTGGTGTTAAAGCGCAATTCTTGAATGAAATGACACGTCTTGTGTGTGTGCCGACAACACAGGCTGCATGCTACATAGACGTCTCCCTCACCAACACAAGGATGATAATATCACACACAAACAACTCTTAGATATAAGCTGCAAGACGTTAGAGAGTCGCACACCAAGCCTCACCGCTTCTGCGTGGTCTCAGTTATCAGGAACACTTTTCCTACTTTCTGCCTGCCTTTACAAATCCCTTTATCGTTGTCTAAAGTCAGCTGTCAACAAGTTTGTGGAATACTTTGATTTGAGATAAAGGCTGCTAGCATTATTGGTGTTTTCTTTAAAAAAAAGAAATTAATAAAAATTTCAAGTGACAGTAAAGAAAATAACCCAAAAAGTTGAGATGCTGCACATTTTCAGTGGCATATTCTTCGATTGTTTTAAATAAATAAAAAAAAAAACTGCTATAACCAAATTGGTAAATCTTGTGAAACCAAATAAAAAAAAAACCATTCCCTCTAAAAAGAAACCACAAGTCCTGATCTGGTAGTACTGAGTCTGCATGAGCTACAGTTTTAAAGAAAACAACCATTACACAAAAGCATTAAACCGCTTTGCTGGTACATCCACGCTAGATGTCTAATCCCCTTTGCTACCAAGGTTGTCAAACATCTTGGCATGGCACACGCATCCCGGACTCAGGCTAAAATATTCCTAGAGCGACAAGTAGACGGGCTAAATCAGCGACTCATCCGAGAAGGTTACAAAAGGTGAATGCTACTTTTCCAGACCAGCTGGTTACTTGCGTAACACCTGCATCCTGCACATCTCAACACACTTTTTATGGCGTTGTATTCTGCATGATAATGTCCGCCTTCAAGTATCCCATGGGATATATTAGTGCTGATGGAGCAGGTTGAGATATTAGCTGATGTCTGGTCAATAACTAGCTCTGAGCTGGATGTGAAATGCAATCATCCATGACAGCAGACACTTTTAAAAACTGGGAACAAGCCTTTTTTTCTTTGCAGGGGAACTCATTTCACTGAATTAGATCACATTTGCAGATTTGTAACAAAGTAGCATTTGCTGTGATTAAAAGAAGGTCATCTGGGTCTGTCTTTCAGATAACCTTGATAGAGACAACACACCCTTTGCTGAAAACAACCACATGGATCCCTCCTGAATCCCAACTCACCAGAAAAACGTGTTGGTCCCGTCGTCATAGACTTCGCATTCAGTGTTTCTACGGTGCAGACTGTCCTTTGAGGTTTGCTTCATCATCTTTGCTTTCATGGTGGTGCTCTGCTCCGGACACCCGACATCTACTGAGCCGTTGTTGACCTGCTCGGCGGCGGATGCGCCGGTGGAGTTGCTGCCGGTTACGCCGCTTTTCCTCGACTCGGGCTTGGTCATGGCTTAACCGGTTAATCGCCCACGGTGTTTTCAAAACGATCCTGTGCGCTTTTGGTTTATCCCTGAGCTCTGCCCCTCCTCTGTCATCCGCCCCACCCAAGTGGTTGTCAGCATCCTGGGGTGGTCGGAGGAAATGAACGTTAGTGGCAGGGAGGAGAGAATAACCTGAAAATCACGTCCTACAGTTCTTGTAACCGGTAACGGTTGACCTGCCAACCACAGATACCAGACATAAGAAACACATGTGAAATATAACCGATACTTTTCTTTAGCAGGACCTACTTACAGTAAATAATGTCTAAATAGCAAACTGTGCTAGAGTATGTCAGCAATGGCGACAAACGTTTTTACTTTGGGGACATTTAACAGTGTTGTATCTGCAACGCGTTAATGACACATTGGTTACCCACGTTAGCTACTTGTAGCAGACTTTCTTTCTTCTAATTGACCTTGTCCTCGTCGTAAAGTTAACTTTAAAGCTGCTGTTAATTAACTAACCTCTAAATTATCATTATTCAACACAGCGTTTCACCGTGTAAATGGAAAATCTGTCTGTATACTAGCTTGGAAGTGGCTGGCTGCCTTTAAAACGTAGCTAACGCTACTTACCAGCTAAATTTATGGGATTACTTGCTGCCGTCCGGATGAGGTCAAGGGCTGCTACATCAGTACAAACTTTTAAAATCCGCTTTGCTTCAAGATAAAATTAATTAATGGGCTAAAGATGTCACAAAGCTGGCGCTACAAACACACGGACCTCTTCAAGGCTGTACATAATCACATGGGTGAAGGGTTTGTCAAAAACACAACTGTGTTTCTGGTCCACTTCCTTCAAAATAAAAGCCCCTTTTTCTTACACGAACTTTAGTTGTTTTACTTTGTAATCAAAATATTAAAGGCGGAAGTTATAATTGGGCTACTTGCTGTAACTTTAGTAGATTGACAACCTGATCTTTCTGGCGGGTTTAGTGTAAGAGGTTATATAGGCTTTTGTTTGTGTGTAAATTAACAGGTTTTGAAATCCTGCTACAATTTTGCTACTATCGACTGACTATTAGTCATTTCACTAAGGTTTGACAATTAGATTGATAAACATCAAGAGCATGCTGTTAAAACAGAATCCTTAAGTATGGATATCATTGGGTAGTTTAAATGACGTCACATCCGCCTCATTGTATACATTTTTTATTACTCTTTTGTAAGTTTAAATAAATACAGCTGCATCATTTTCTACAAATAAATTTAGCAAAACCTAAATTTTGAAATAATCTTCCTTTATACAGCTTCCTGTACTTCACATTTTTTTAAAAGTAATTTTTTTATACCACCATTGTCCTGCAGTTATAAACTGTTTTTACCTAACATGTCTTGAAATTAAATCCAAATAGGGAATGAGGTTCTGTCCCAAATGGAGTTCAAGTACTTTGGGATCTTCTTCAGAAGTGTAGGAAAATTGGAGTGGGAGATCAAAAAGTAAACTGACATGGAGTCTGCAGTGATGCAGACTCGGTTGTGGTTAAGAAGGAGTTGACCCAAAAGGCAAAGCTCCTGATTGACCAGTCAATCTAAGTTCCTACCTCAGCTTTAGTAACCAACTGGGGTTCAGAATGCAAATACAATGGACTATAAAATGAGTTTTCTTCTCAGAGTGGCTGGGTTCTCCCCTGAATGAGAAACCCGGTCATTCAGGAGCACCTAAGAGCAGAGCCACTGCTTCTCAGCATCAGTGGGAGCCAGATGTGGTAGCATCTGGTAAGGATGCCTCGTAGACGTTTTACTGGTGAGGTGTTTCTAGACACTGGGGAAGAGATTCATTCTGGAAAATCTCCCTCAAAATCTCCGACAACCTCAGACAACAGAATAGAATATGACAAACATTTATTGTTCATTTGTGTATTCAATCTGTGGCTCAAAGTTTGAGATAAAATTGAAAAAAGCTTGTATGTAGGCTACATATAATTCAGACAAATGTTGTTATCGTTTTCTCCATTAAACATATTCAAGTCAAACGTTCATGAAGCAATTTTTATTATTCAAGATTATAACCAATGTTTATTGGACCAAATGGGTTTAGAAGATAAATGGACAAAATGGATGGATGGATGAAGCTTAAACAGGTAAAAATGAGATGCTATAAGATTTATTACCTTTAGCCTTTACTTTATGATATTATCATTTTACTAAGCAGCCAATTGTATGAAATGTCTTTAAAATTGCTTTTTTATATCAGCTTTTGGTTTTATTTTGGAAGATAATAAAGGGCAAACAAGTGTTTTGAGTGTAAACGTGTGTTTGTGTACTTGTCCGTGTGTGTTTGACAATGCAACACCCACAGCTAAAAGTCAGTCCAACCTGCAGCACAGATTAGGCAAAGTGGGCAGATGATAAACTGTAACAAAGGTTTCGTTTTCAGAAGGTAAATGATTGGCTTGTGTCTTTAGGAATTTATCCAAATTCTGTCTGAACGTTTCTGTTTTGCATGCAAATTCACTGACATTAAAATAGAATAAAAACATAACATTGTGCTTTTTTAAGAACATCATTTTAATTAACTATGATTCAGCACATTTCAGTTTGTTCCACTTAACTGTATGATTGGGATGTAACTTTAAAGACCATTAAATGTCTCTTAGTGCTGAAATGACAAATGTAGAGAGTTCACATAAGTTAAAAATTGATCAAGACAAAAGGACATCACTGTAAATTCTTACTCCAAAAGGAAAAATACTTATTCTAATAAAGTGTAGGTGAAGCCTATACCAGCAGTCAGCAGTATACTGGGCGAGAGCCAGGGGACACGCAGGACAGGTCGCCAGTCCATCACAGGACAACACAGAGAGGCGAACAAGATGACAAACAACCAGACACTCACAGTGACTCCTGCGTACAATTTAGAAGGACTAATCAACATAACATGCATGTTGTTGGATAGTTGGGGAAAGCCGGAGTAGCTGGAGAGAACTACAAGAACTAACTTTACTGATGCAGTCCTTAGAAAAAGAAGTAAATACTCATTCAATCTTAATGCTTTATATAGCAAAACACAATTCAAATAATGTGTTTGCTTCTCACAAGCAGTGCAGATACAATCTCATAAGAATGATGCCTCGTTCTACACTACACTGTGTCATAAATAGCTTTGGTTTTTAATATTACTGAGGGAGAAATTTCCTGAAAAATGGTAAAATGCTTATGTTTTGAAAGTAGTAGAATACTAACCTTGTATGTGTGAAAGCACTGTATGACAAATGGTAGCAGCCCACCGCCAGAATAGATTAAACTGCTATTATTTTTTACCATAAAATGGTATTTTTATTATTGGGATACAGGCAACGAAATAATATAAATATCACAATTTTTTGTAGTGTATTATTATTTGTTTATATTATTACATTATATTTTTAGTATTTTATTATTTAATTTCAATTTATTTTATTTTATATCTATCTATCTATCTATCTATCTATCTATCTATCTATCTATCTATCTATCTATCTATCTATCTATCTA
>JBAMHX010000011.1:14059160-14084762 GCA_037177515.1 Pseudomugil tenellus
CACCCACTCATGGACAGACAGGCAGGCTGTCCACATGTTGCTCCTGATGCGTTCTTTTCTTATTCACTTTGATTTGCATGTTTTGATTTTTCTTTTGTCTTGTTATTATCACACAATATTACTCAAGACCTTGACAATATATACATAACATTACATTATTTTGTTGGTTTTGTTTTCTTGACCTAAAGCTTTGTGATTGTATAAACATTCGATGAGGGCATCATCTTCACATACACACTTCTACACCTGCCTTTCCTTTTTTTTGCTCTCTGGCTTCTCCATCAACCAATATTCTGTTTAAAATCTGCTCAGTTTTGTGAGCGTTTGCCATGTGGTTTAGATATTATCCTTTTTTCATAAAACAAGCTAAGCTACCTTTTTAAAAGTATTTTAAAGATGAAAGAATAATACTCCAGCTGTGTCCACCAGGCCATGGATCATGCTTTGTGGTGACTGACGACAATATTATTATTATTTATTAATATTATTCTGAAGGTGAATGTTTGGCTTCTAAAGCTGCTGTTGAACAAGCATGGCTGAAGAAGTGTCTCCCCTTCTAAATCAGAAACCAGTTTAAAACAAAGTGAAAAGAAGTGACATTCAGATGAATATATTTTTGAGCAAAGATTTAACTTAAAAAGGTGATGAAACTTAAACATCAACATAGATTATATTCATCCCAATAACTGTGATTCCCTCAGTTTAAAAATGTTCAAGCACTGCATTAGTTATAAATTATGATAAAATACAAATAGATGAGTTTAGATCTGAGAAAGTTAAGTGATCTACACCAGTGATCCTCACCGTTAAAGGGCCACTATCCTGCAGGTATCCTGCAGGGACACAGCTGATATACTGTGGCAGTGGGTCAATAGCAGACCTATACACAGCTGGTCAGAGATCCATGTAATTTGTGTTAAAATTAGCAGGACAGTGGACCTTGAGGAATCCCTGATCAACATTGCTTTCATTAAAAACAGCCATCCTGTTCACCACCAGAGGAAGCTAACGAGCAACATAAAACTTTATTCCTGATTCTTTGACAGCAGGTTGATGTTTGGCTTTCTGTCCTGGTAATGTTTTATATTTCTAATCTATTTTGTTCTTAATGTTTCTTAAGTTTATTAAAATATTTATATTTTAGTTTAAACTCCAATGTTTTTTTTCATTGGGATCCTCCACACTGGTGCTGCTGCCTGCTTGGTCTGGGAGTTGGTGCCATTGCGGGGATCCAACACCAAAGCCTCATGGCGTTGGGGATGGACTAACCGAGGTGTTTGGTGGTAACCATAGTGGCGGATCCGATGGAGTTCGGGGAACAGCTCCTGCTGTGGATGGTTCCCAATCATATTGTTTCCTCACATCAACGTATGTACCAATCCAGATGTTTTTTAACTTCTATTTTTACATATTTGTTTTTAAAATCAAAAGACAGAAGTCAGGGAGTCATGTTTTGGGTGCTGGGGGGTTTTGTGTGTATATATGTTTGAGTGTGTATGTCAGTGGTCATGATGGCTCTGTGTTATGTATTATGGTGTGTAATACCTTGTTTGATTTTAAATGATTTTATCATGTAAAGCACTTTGTGTTGCCATGGTATGAAAAGTGCTTTATAAATAAAGTTTGATTTGATTTCTCAAAATGTATGTACTTTTTCTGATAATGAACTTGCAAGATCACCTACAATTTAAAGATGTTTTACATATATTTCCTCAGCTATAAGAATGAATAATATACTAAAATAACTTTGTTTATAAGTGAAGTTGTGCTGGAACTGTAGTGTATCATGTCAAGTCCGTTTTAAACTACAGGTTACAGAAATGCAAAGTGAATCGTGGATGGTCAAAGAATAACATTCTTCAATGTTAAATTGCAAGGACATAGTAGTAAATCGCCATTGGCTTAAAGTGATCTTTAGTAAATAAAAAAGCAGAATTTTATCATGAATGATGGGTTTAACACTTCCAGAAATCTATGTGAAGGCTGTTTACTGTAGGACCCACTGCGAGAGGCTGGATATACCCCTAAACCAAATCTACTGTTAATGCTTTCTTATCAATGAGTTTACTTTCTAGAGCTATTTATGACACCACAAATAATTTAACTATAAAAAAAATGCTCTAGTCATCAATCAAACAAACACAGAGAAGTGATTATTGTCATAAATGCAGGATAATTTCATCCCATTTTGTGAAACGTCACTCATTCATTTGAAGAGAATAAGTGCTGAAATGTACAGTTTGTCATCAGGGCAATGGAAATGGAGGCATAACATGGTGAGGATTCAGTGTAACAGGTGTGCAGTCTAAGTGGAGTTCTACATATGAGGACATCCTTGTCTCCAACCTCTCTATCACATGAATGTGATGACACCCATATGTGAGCTAAACTGCGACTACACATGTTAAATGAAAAAAACCCAACCAGGTGGTCATTTCGCTTTATTCAGATACATGGTTGCTCTCTCACTAAAGCCTTAAAAGACCCAGCTGTGTTAAAGAATTAATCATTCTTACTTATGGCATGACTATATGGCAAGAGTCAACCAAGCCTCCTGGACTGGCTGTCAGGAGCAGTGGGGCAATTTCCAGTGGCCTGGCTCCTCGGTAGCAGGCCTGACTGGCAGCAAAACACAGAATTTAACAGTAAAAAAAAGGAGAAACACATTGGTGCAGCTGATTTGCCTGCAGAAAATAACACCCACTGAAAAATAACATGATTTGAGCTAATCAGTTATCACTTATTCAGTATTGTGTCAGTATAGTTTTATTTTTTAGACTAATCAACATGAGAGCGCTTGAATGTAGCATGACAGAGAGACAGGGGAATGTGGTGGACAAAATAATAAATAATCAAAGAAAAGGTGGGCGGAGAGAGACTTTATAAAAAGTTAACACATGAAGGTGTCAAAGAGGACGAGGACAAATGCCAAAAATGTCCAATATTTTCAAAACCTGCAGTGGTGTTCAGTCACCAGCGATATTCCATGATGATACTAGATGCAGAGATCACTGGTTAAAATTCTCCATGAGCCTGGTTTATAATAATGACCCTGGTACATCCTCCTGTTAAAACTTTATTCTATTGTAAATGTTGACGTGGTTTATTGTTAGATTGTTCAACTTCACTTCACTAAAACATAAAACTGCAAATGGAAAGTTACATAATTACAGTTGTGTTAGACTGACAGGTTTAAATACTTTGCTGCTTGGCTTTACCAGTCTATCCACATATTCTGTCCACATGTCTCCCTGTCCAGCACAGAACTGACATGTCATTAGTCCAGTTCAAACAGTGACAAACGGATTGGATCTGGTTTTGCTGTAACTAATATGATTGCAACTTTTCATACTTGCTGGTTACCTAAAGATTGAACAGACACAAATATTGTGTTGGTTTTGTTTAACAAACACACAGGCCTGAAGGCATGATTCCCAAACTGACTTTTTGTCCTTGTCCAGCCCTGATATCAACAAAGAATTCCTCCCTTTAAAATAATCTATATTACATGGATACAAACATATCTGTGTATAATAGGATGGAGGTCTTTGGTCAGAGTCTTGTAGGTTTTCCTGCTGCAACACACCAGATTCAAATACAATGGTTCTCCAGCAACTTGTTAAAGTTTTACTCAAGCTTCTTCATGACCCAGTAGTTTGACTCAGATGTTTTGCAGCGGCAAACATCTAAAGTCTGTAGGACAGAGGTCCAATACCTGTTTTTTTTATCCTCGCTTTATATCTTGTGTTGAGAATTTCTAATACAGTTGAAACTTTGATGACGTGCAGTTTCAGTTGTACGCCACTAGAGGGCGGTACGCACCCATAACACCCAGCAAAGGAGTCCTTTCCTCCTAACTGGTTTCAAACCTGCACTCTGTAGACACTGTCCAGTCCGTTATCACTGGCTAATTTTCTAATGACGTTCTTGTATTATCAACTGTATTTTAGGCTACACTAAATTCATATGGGCTAAATACATCTTAAATTCGTAACATATCTATGGTAACAGATTAAATACGTTTACTTTTAACACTTCTCTCTGACTATTAATAAGAAAGTGGCCTTTTCAATGTCTAATTACTTCTGTCACCTGTTCTCACTGCACAGCTGTGTTTAACTTAAACATTCACAACTATCACGTTTTACTTTTCACCTGTTCAAATCCAAAACAGTTCTTTTAGAAATGAATGAAAATATGAGCCGAAAATATCATCATAGATATGATAAAATACTGAAAATAAATGAATATTTGTGTTTTGTCTAACATTTTCTCCCGAATGAGATCCAATGTCCACGCGCCGCAATATAACGGATTATTTCGAAGCCTTTGAGCACCCGAAAGGTGTCTAATACGCGCGCACTTCAGCGCCAAATCCTTAACTTTGCGGACTTTCCCGAAGGTTTGACTTGAAATGAGAAATCTGAACGTTCCGCTCCGCTCGACTCATAAAGGACACAGGGGTCGATGGGAAACCAGGGTGGGGGTTGCTTGTGTATTTGGGGAGGGTTGGACTTAAAGACAACCAATGAGACAGTCGTTCGAGGGGCCCGAAGTGACTCACGACACGTTGGGAGGTTATATATATCTGCGGACTCAGTAGAAAAGGTACATTTAAACTCAGCTGTGAGGGAAAGGGGACTGTGAGAGTAAGGAGAGGACGCACGCGCTCCTAATTAAACACCAAACAAGATAACTATACATTCAGAAACCAGCTACTCCTCTTACTTTAGTATTTTTTAGTTGTTTTTCTTTTTTTAAAAGGGTCTTGGAGATGTCCCACGTCCAGTTATCGAGCAGTGCGCTGGAGAGGTTGGTGGCCCGGAGGACTTTTCCCCTTCACAGACGGACCAGCGTCTGCCGCAACCTCTTCGGACCGGTGGATCATGACGAGCTGAGCCGGGATATGAAAGACAAGCTGCGGGAGATTTCCGAGCGGGACCAGCAGAGATGGAACTTTAATTTCGAGGCCAACACCCCTCTGGAGGGGGATTATCAGTGGGAAGAGGTGTCCGAGGATAAGACGCCGGTGTTTTATCAGGACTCTGTGCAGAATGGAAGGACCCGTGTGCCGGCGACGCCCGTGAAGCAGAGACCGTCCTTGGACTCTGAACTCCCGGAGACACCTAGTGTGGATGTACTGGAGCGTTTAGCAGCTCCTGAAAGCAGCAGCAGCATTCCGTGTCCGGTGGAGGTGAATCAGGAGAACCGCAAAGACAAACTGAACTCAGGGGCTTCCAGACAGGCGCAGTGTGTTAGACGCAAGAGGGCGGCGGCTGGTAACAACACGCACATCACAGGTAAGAAATACACATTGTAAGGCAAAGTGTGTGAAGTCTTAAAACGAATTATATAAGTATAATTCGTGCTTTTTTTTATTACAGACTTTTTCGTGAAACGAAAGAGGGCTACTGATAGAAAATCTAATGACATGAGTGCTTGCCATCTTTCCATGTCTCAAATCCCGGTGGAACAAACTCCACGAAAAAGGATTCGTTGAAGGTAAATCAAATGTGACTTTCTATCAATGTTGTAACTGTTTTGACGAATGACAGTGTCGGGATTATTTTCGTATGTATTTATTTGTTATTGCGAGTGATTACAGGAATCTTATCACGGGTGGGGAAGTGGGGGATGTTTGTGGTGGTGAAATCGCAGTAGTAGTGATAGTAGCAGTAGTAACACCAGCGGTTGGGGGAGGGGGGAAGTGCGTCACAATGTGGCGGGAAAAAGCTCCGCTAAAGGGTGACGCCTGCGTCTCCTTTTGCCGCACCTCCTTCCGCAAAAAGCTGACTCGCCGCTGTCTTTCTCCGGAATAAGTGTTCTCCAGAACTCACTGGGTTTTTTTTAATCTTATGTCATTTCCTCACTAGGTGGTTATTGCACTATATCCCTGCGCTTTTTTGCGGATATCTGGAAAGCTGTTTACACCCACCGAAGAGGAAGAACAAGAAGAGGAAGAGGGGATAAAGCGGTGCGGGACAAAGAGGTCCGACAGGTCGCCGGTTCGGTGCTCACCGGCCGGAGCCCCGAACAGACTCTCAGGACTGAACGGTTTGGGGTTGTGGGAGGGGGGGAAGAAAGAAAAAGTGACTTCTATCCAGTACAAATGTAGCATTCATTGTTGCTTTTGCATACAGCCACTCGACAGTGTTAAATGTTTTAACATCTGTGCAATCCTAAAATTTCTTTAAAAGAATACACTGGCCAAAAGTGTACAGCTTTATAGAGACAATAGCATATATTTTTTTATTTCCGTTCTGTTTTTTCTGTAAATTTATAATTTTAAGTTTATTCTAACTTATAAGTTATTTATGTTTCTCTTTAATTGTTAAATGCCTTGATTTAGCCAAAGGGCATATTTTCTATTTTATTATTTACATTTTTGTATTGTGATATATTTTCAATCATGTAGCTTCTCCATAGTTGACCACACTTGAAAAATAGATTTTTCTTTGTGTCTCTGAGCCGTGTTGTTATCGTTTGTTTATTTTCATACAAGTTCTCTAATTATGTCTTATTAAAGATGGGAATAAAAATAATTATCATTCACTTCAACTTAAGAATGGTTTGTTTTTCTTTTGCTCCCCTTTGCAGGGAATAATGTGAAACTGTGTCGGACTTTCCAGATCTACACCATGTTTAAATACAGAGTTATTAAGCATCACCTGCCTTTATAATTTATAGTTTAGTTGCACTTTAAGAAACAGGATTAGGCAACTTTCTGCGTGTGTGTTTCTTTCTGTGGACATGCAGACCTTGCGGGGGCAACGCGCATTCAGACGTAGGCCTACAACTTTAATGGCAGCTGCGGGGTATAGGCTCGGATTTAAAGGCCTTTTCGCCCTTCTAAAGAAGCAGCAGCTGCCTTTGGATCCCCGCTTTGTCCGTCACGAAGACACCCCCACATCCACCCGCACTCAACAAGCTCTCTAAAGACACACACAACACACACATGCGCTGTTTACCCTACTGCAGATACACCGGGCGTGGAGGCCACCTGCCAGAGCTGAAAAAAAAGTCATTGTAATTGTCCCCGTCTTCTGAAACAAACCATTCAGCAGGTCATACTTGCAAGTTTACCTTGTAGCTGAAAGAAACCAAACGCAGCACGTGAATGCGCTTCGGGCCTTTTGCCGCCGCCTGTGAGCGCGCACAAAACAAACACCTTTCATAATTTTCCAGAGTTCCTCTGTGCTTTTCATTAGGTCTGACTGTCTGACATGAGTGTTTAAATAAAAATGGAGACTTTTGATGGCCAGAGTGACTTTGTCAGTTCTATGCAGCCATAAGCTGTGACGGAGCTTGTTCTGATTTCCAACACAAAGCGCTCTTCGGCTCCATTCTTTCCTTTTTGTTGCCATATGGCAAATCCATGTAGACATAGCCAAGACCTATTCAGTCAGCCACAGAATGTCCTGCATCGGAGAACAAAAGACACTTTGTCTGGCTGCTCTATTGATACGAATAGAAGAAAAAAATATTATAATTAATCTATGGCTATATCCAGCTAATTAACGCCCATATGCCCACGGGGAGCTGAGAGGCCATTCAGCGCACTTTTAAAATCTCAATAGTTTACATGTTAAAGACAACAGCTGTTTATGTGTTACTTTAATGAAGTCTCTACATTTTCGGAGACTGGACACATTCAAGGGGCTCCAGTCTCCCATAATACTAAACGGATCATCTTCTCCATTTGTTTCTGCAGCTGTGTAACTATATAAAACTTGTCCTTGTAAATGGACTCAGAGCCATATTCGTTTTCTTGAAAAGGTATTTAACGTGAGCCATTCTGGGACCGGTCATAGGTTAAGTCCTGAAAATAAACTTATCAGCTTCTATTGAAGGACAATCATATAAGGCCTTTGTATTGTAAACTATGTTACCTGCAAATTTGGAAAATTATAGAGAAACTTGGACATTTTATGAGCTTTTCAGTGACAAGTCTTGCAGTTAAGTGTATGAGTTGTATAACGTATAACTTTGTTTCACCAGGTAGTAGGTTAAGTGTGATGGGCATAAAGGAAAGAGATGACAGCGAACATACAGACCTCATTAACATGCTCTCTACAACAGAATATAATTCAACAAGCAGCTGCTGATGGAGAGAATCAGTCTCATGGGCCCCTCAGACCCCTTCTGACCTTTTAACTCACAACCAAGATTTCGTTTGTCTCACTCATCTGCACAATTAGCATCTATTTAAGAGCTAAATAAAATGTAGTATCTGTCATTTGTTGTATATGCTGATATTATTTAATAAAGAGTCACTATATAACTTGGGGCAAACAAAAAAGAGACAAACAAAACTCCAAAACAAAAGCTGCCCTTGATTAAAAGTACAAAAACGGGCATGTATCTCTTTAAATTGACCAATCTTTAATTTTTATGTAGTTTTTTTTAATTAATTCTTTCTTCTTTAAAGATTTAACTGTCTGAAAACAGTTCATTTACACTTTAATTTTGATGTAGGCCCAGAAAATGTGCTGTTATTGGTAGAAATAACCAAATATTTCTAAATTTGATCCAGGATAATTACTTGTTTTTCATTCTTAAATAACCTAAAAATATAATAAACGTAAGTAAGTAAATGTATTTTTTGGCGTGCAGGTTAAACCCCTGATTATAGAAATCCCATTAACTGCTAATAAAATCAAATGAAAACTGTTTCCATATAATGCAAAGCTCTGTGACATAAAAATATGCTTTGACAGAAGACATTTTCCACTCAAACCCCGCAATTAAAGGGTGTCTGGGGAGACTACAATTAAATCTAGAAAGGGAGAACAATCAGCCAGGGGTTGTGTGTATGTGTGTATGTGCGTGTGTGGAGGGTGGGTGAAATTAGCATTTTCCATGACCATCTGGCATCGGCGCAGGCGACACGGAACAAAGGCGCGCTGGATGGAGAGGAGAGGCGAGTGTGCCATCGCATTGACCTGCAAATGAGGCTTTGTCACAGAGTTAGGGCTCCCTGACCCCCTTTACCCCCCCACCCCCTTTTCATTTTTTTTCAAGAGAGAGAACACAATTTCCCTTTTCATTTTTTCCTAACTAATAACGTGACGAATGGGAGCCTGACTCCAAATCTGCATGTTTAAAAGTCCCAGAGCAAAAAAAAAAAAAAAACAAAAAAAAACCATAAAACATAAAAAGACACGAGTTACCTGAGTCCAGATAATATTTTAGCCTTTATATCTGGTTTATAATCTTGGGGTGACGGAGTTAATTGATTTAATTGATTCTCTGTTACCTTAAAGACGTTTAAACGACATTAACTTTGTGTTTCATTGTAAAATGGTTTTCTAGAAAGCTAAACTAGGCTCAATCCTACTTCAAATCTACTTCAGGTGCACGTGAGATATTCTCATTGCTTTTATTAAAGGGTTTCTAAGGAAATTTTGGAATTAATTGTGAAAGTCTGTTAAAAATCTTACACAGTCTCAGCTTGTCTTTAATTAGTGGCATAAATGACTTGCGTGTGTGTGTGTGCGCGCGCGCTTTTGTGTGCGTGTGTGTGTTTGTGTGTGTGTGAGAGAGAGAGATTGGTGTGGGGGTTGTCGGGGATGTTGGACACCTGTCCTCCTCAGAGGGTTTAAATTTGAATGAGTGGGGTTTACGCTGCTGTATCTGCAGAAGACCTTTGCTTGCACGCACGTGTTTAGTGAAATAATCACGCAAACCAGAAACTGAAACCAGAAAATACTTTAAGCTGGAAAGGGCCGACATGCTTGGTTCTGGTTGTTACATTTCAGGAATTAACACTTATAAGGAAGCAAAAGCACCACAATAGACTTTCCTTAAATGTGCAGTGATGATTAAAGTCAAACTAATAAGGAACTTTTACTCCCGTCTCATCGGGATTTTATGGCAATAAAATGATCATTTAGGACAATTTGCTGCCATAAAAACCGCATAAGTGAAATAAAAGGTACATAAAAAGGTAAAGTTGCTTTTTTTATTGGCTTAGCAGATGCAGATTTAGCCTACTAAGATTTTTTCTTTCTTTTTTCTGTTGGTCTCTTGAGCCTTTTTTTTCTCTTTACATCCACTCAGTATTCATGCTTGTGGATAACAAAGAACACGGCTCAATCCACGCAGGAGGCGGTGTGACAGGGAACTCGTGGCAGCTTTTCAAATATCTTCTTTCTGTGTCTCCTCCTTTTTTCTATTCTTCTTGTTTTTTTTCTTTTTTTTTTTTTGCATCTCGACTTTAGTCTCGGCTGGAGGGGGAGAGAATCCGCCTGCAGCCGCAATCTCTAATTCACTTTGCTCTCCCCACGCATCAAGGGGATCGGATTTAATGCTGCGCAAGTAAAGACAGTTCCTTTCTGACCGTTTCACTGCGCATTGACGCGAGCGGCGCACTGCGGTTCCTTTTGCAGTCTGGCCTGAGCTCGTGCGCAAAAATGATCCAGAAAATGATCCTGTTCTCAATGGACAAGTTCGACTTTCAGCTTTATTCTGTTTGCAAACTGTTAATCTAAACCCGAAAAATGTTAAACATGTCTTTTAAATAATGATCATGAATAACAGGTTTCTTTAGTTTTATTTAATTTGATTCATTTGTTTGCATTTTGGTTGTGGTGGAGCTACTTCTGCTCTATACTTGAAATGTGAACAAAACCTCATTCGTTGGTTTGTTTAGAGCCTTATAATAATCAGTGACTGTATCTATCCATAACCTACTACAAACGACTTCACCCTATGAAACAGGAATATTGCTGAATGTATTTAGAAGCATTTATCAGTTTGCTTCAATAATAAATTAGCTCCCAAAACCATAATCTGACAGATCAGATGAGACATTTGCGAATAATCGACTTCAGTTAGAAGATCTTCCTCTCAGCTGTGAAATTTGGTTACTCAATTTTCTAAGGTCATTTTCTTTTTTTTCTCTCTTTTTAAATAAAATTTGAAGAGAATAAAAGTCAAATTGGGTTACAGAGGTTTTAAAACTGGAGGGCATTCTTAAAAAGATCCATCATGCAACATGTGACACATTTTCACATATAAATTCATATAGCAACACATGTCTCAGTAAACAAAGTTGTAGCAATGTGAAAATGTCAGTTTGTCATAAAAGATCATATGTCTGTGTTTTATATTAGTTAAATGTTTATTTAAAATGATCCAAAATGCCTATTAAATTAAAAAGCAGTGATGTTGTACAGCTGTGATCGCACCACTAAAGCTACTTGAACTGCTCAGTCCATGTTAATATATATTATTGTAACTTCAAACATGTGTTTTCTTAATAAAAAAAAGGTAATATTGCTCTTTATTTTTCAATCCTATCCACAAATAAACTGAACTGCTCCGCAAGTTCTCTGAAAGTCTGTTAATTAGCCATTTATTTAGTTGTGTGATGAAACCTCCAAAACATGCAGGACACTGGGAAACACTGAGGAAACTTTGGGTTGTTTTCATGAAGGTTTGAAGAGGTCAAATGTTTGTTTTGTGCTTGTGGTGCTGCATTAAAAATATGACTGTTATGTTACAAAAACACGTTGAATCAAACTTGATTTTAAAATTACTTTTTATACAACAAAAGTGCAACACGAAGTGGTTTACAAGATTAGATAAAAAAAAGGATAACTGCAAATAACGAAAACATGTCCCTCCCAATCCCATAAACACACGTACAGGACGTAAGCAAAATGGAACAACACCGAGGTGAAAAAAAACCACCTACAGGTGGTCATCCATGTTGAGGTCTTCCAAACTGGGTGCCACCACAGTGGCCCCCCTGACCTTGATTGACCATCACATGGTGTGGAGTCCCCCGCGGTCCCCCAGGCCCGGCAGATCCCCACGGCAACATCCTTGTTGGCACACACCAGCATGGAGATGTGAACAAACACAGTCAGATTTATTCAGTGCAGGAGGATGAGCATCAAATTAGTTTGGATTTATTTTATCTATAAAAAAAACCTGAACAGAAAAAGAGAATTCATTTCTACATTCTTTTCCTCGTATATCAAAACCAAACATATGACAAACAAGAAACTAAAAGTAGAACATTTTCAAGAATAAAAAGCAGTAATTAAACATTTTTTGCTTTCTGTGGATCCCCCCCCCCCCTCCTTATTTTCTCTAAAAAGGTGAAAAGGTAAACCATATCTGGCATCACAACAGGACAATTTTCCACCATTTCTCCTCCACAAGCAGAAAATCTAAAATATCTCAAGCTTCTAGAAAAAGAGGAAATTAAAAAACTTTGAATTTCCTTCCCAGTAGTTCAGAAAATATATTAAATCAACATGGATTGTCTTTCGTTAAACATACCTTGAAAAATTCTGATTTTATTACAAAACGAATGAGATATTGAAAGTTTTATGACTTTTATTTGTGCGGCTTGCGTTGTCACACTTATACACAAACCTCTTTGTTACTACAAGACATCAAACTCAACTCATTTAGCAGAAAAAGCAGGTGTAACTAATAGCATGATCAGTTCCTCATTTCCATCAGATTATCCCTGAAAACCACGACAGGGATTAACAATACCACTGCTGTTGTACAGACACATCTAACTGGACCCATATTTCATAACGTTAGCTACATCTGCTGAGCTTTTTTTATCCAATGTGTCATAAAATCTGATAATCTAATCACACCTACTTTCATTTATTCCATGAAGACCTCGACACATCACAGAAGCTTATAAGTCCAATGTTTTAAGTGGTGGTGAAACATTAACATGTCAAACAACAACTGAATATATAAAAAAAAGGTTTTGCTGACTCGACACACAAAAAAGTCAAGATTAGCTGAAACATGTGATCTTGAGCTGCAGAATAGATCCTTAAACTGACCCTGAGCTGCAGTTCACTGGTCTCCATCAATACATCATGAACATATGGTGAGTGTTTCACCCCCACACAGGAACACAAGCAGGCAGTGATGCTATGTGGAAACTGAATACCTCCACAGATTTAATGTTACAACATTTGGCTCCCGTTGTAGAGTAGTTATTATTTTATGCAAACGTTTGTTTCTTTCTATTTTGCCTCCAAGCAGCCAGATTGTCTTGTAATCCCTTAAAGTGCTTGGGTCACATCTGAGAGTGCTGACACTGGAATAAATTGACACGTGTGGGTTTTGCTGAGGCAGAAAGCAGATGACTCCACGTCCGACTGCCCTCTGTGACTTGCTGGTCAGACTCATGTTTGCATTCAGAGCAACTTGTATTTAAATGAGCCGTCTCAGCAGCCAGTCGTGCTAACTCAAAGAAAATCCTGCTGCGGCCCCTTTGGGCTTTCCCCCCCATACTGTACCAATCAGAAACTTCCTTGCCTTTCTGAGTGTGATGGTTTTACAACTGGAGAACCATACGCAGCACTGCAGGAACAGTACTGGCTCATTGTGGCTGTAATTGGTCGGAGAGGAGCAGACACAGATAGTGCGATGACACTTGAGAAATGAGATCTAACTCCATCCCAGCGCCAGTCCTGACAGCCAGAGTCCTCCACCTCCATTCTTCTCCCTTTTCTCTTTTGTGCTAATCCTTTTCAGCCACTCTGAAGCAAACCTGTTCCCCCTCACATCCCTTCAAACCCAGGATGAGAGTCCTCTGTTGAGCTGCTGCTGTCTCTGCTTTATCTGTCTATCCATCCATCTCAGTGACGCCTCTTCTTACTTGCTCCTTTCCTCCCCGTCCCTCACTTTTCCTCTCCTTCAATCATCTTGGCTCATAAAACTTAGGGAGGAGGGCTAGCAGGCTGTGTTTTCAGGGCTGGCTACACCGCTATGTGTGCACTGACTCGGACTAATGTTATTCACGCCTCACATTTGCTCTCCAGGTCCTGTGAAAAGGGACGGCCACGGTAGCCTTTATGGGACACGCAACAAAGGACCATCATTCATCCAGGAGTGGCAGAGTTTGGGCTCATCCTGCTTGGACTCAGCTGCTTGCGCTTGCCAGCATCTCATTCATGCATGGATTTTCAAAAGGATCTGTAATCTTGCCGTTTATGTTTGCTTTTATCACCTGGTTTTTGTGGTCTTGGGTGAAATAGGAGCTTACATGCTGATGAAGAGATGCTGAAAAACTCCTACAGTTTGAAAATGTTTTCGATTTTGCACCTTAAGTGTCACATAACAATGTCTATATGTGTGTTTGTGTGTGTGCAACAGACAGAAAGTGTCTGGTGGCTGTATAGATCTATAGCTACACTCCAAGGTCAGGAAGCCACTATTAATCTTCACCTTTCCTTGGCTGTTCTTTCACTCAGGAGTTGAAGCTTTAGATGCCTGTTGGCAGCACACAACAATACCCAGAATGCCGCAGGGCCTTGTCAGGCTGCCTTAATTTGTGGCTGTGGTCTTGAGGTTGAATTCAATCACTGCTGGCTGCTTGACCTGGCGGATTAGCAACATCTTTTTGTCTCCACACAGGGCAGTGCCAAAAGGGGTGATACGCAGCCTGCAATTACACAGCAGGAAAAGCTTAGACACACATCCATATGAATTCATGCATTAAAACGCACACATATCTAAAAGTGTATGGGTGGACAGAGGGTTGGATGAATAGTGGACACAGAAGGAGAAAAGCAGGTTATGAGCAGCAGGTGATGAGCGGCTTCACAAATTCAAATGTATGGTAGACAAAGTGAGCTGCATCATTTCCATATTAAAAATTACGGAGCAGAAATGAATTCAAGAATTGGAAAATGTTCATAGCAGTGTTTAGATGGGTCACTTCTAAGCAGATTAACATTATAATCTGGTCAAAAACTGTTTGCAAATAGTTAAAACATGTAGCCCAAACATGTCACTCAGGTCAGACTGACCTGATGTGGCTCAAAGTGAGCTTTAAATCAAATCAAGAGCTGATTGAGCAGTTAAATACTAATCTGAAGAGCAGGAAAAATTCTTCTTGCAATGCAAGGTGGTACAAAGAGGAGTCCGAATGGCATCTTTTACGTCATATTACACTCAAACCCTGCTTGTTCTGCAAAAATAAAAAAATGAATAAAGCAATGGTGTACCTCTGTCATGTTTCTGCATCTTTTTCAGTTTGGTCTATTGAAGCAAAACCTGTTTATGACACATCTGATAACTAGCCGTTACCACACAACGCTTCTTTATTGTGTTTCACTGCCCACTAGAGCTCTGGCATGCACACTTAATGGTCCTGTTTGAATTGTACCTTGCAAAGAGATAACTGTCATTCCTGCATTCTGTAAATGCCTTTTTCTTTCTTTACTTTCATTCTTTCTTGAACATGAAACCAAAGCTCAGACTCTCGTTTGATTGTGAATTAAACCCACAATATATTAAATACCTTGTAGAGCAGTATTGTTTTTCCTCTATCAGATTTAAAAAGTGTCATAATATATTATAAATGATAATAAAGCTAATGTTTTGTAGTACCAGCTGGCTGTAAACACACATTTACTAGCAACTTACATTTGCTTAGGGGTGAATTCGGTATTCTTTTTGTTTTATTGAGGTCATTACATGGCTGTCTTATCAGCAGATATATGTTTGTGGATGATGCGCTGGAAAAAAAAAAACCAGACAAACAACATTTGCATCTGCAGACACAGAAACTGTGCTTCTCTGTAACGCGGTTTGATCCAGATTTAGACAAGCACAGACAGATATACAGCAGGTTAAGCACAGATCCGACCTGGCACCACGCTGGTGCATCTTACAATGCGCTCAAAGCCTCCAACGATGGGAATGAGAAAATTGGCAAACCTAACGTGGTGCGCTGCCATCATCCCTCGCTCCCTCCCTCTGTCTCACAACAGATGCTATGTTCTATGAAGACACTGTCAGCTGCACAAGAATGGCCCAAAATTTGTCGACAATGACAGAGGACAAAAAAAGAAGAAAAAAAGAAAAGAAAAAAAGTGTTCCCAAAGTCAGCATCCCAAGTTAACAATGACAGCAAACCACCATGGAAGAGGAGGGAGCAAGTGTATGCACAGACCTCTCTCCAGGAATAGGACCTATTGCTATGGAAACATGCTCCTACCCTTCCCCACTACTATTATTATAGTATGCACGCACACACTTGTCAGCTGCAGGCCAGGGGCTGTCTGAGCCCAGATGGTGGCGAACTGCATAACTCACTTATCTGTCTCTGGCCTCTAAAGGAATGCTTAAAGGCCTCTCCAATTCCCAGTGGACGTCACCTAAAAGAGAGTCGGAGAGAGGCACGCCATCTGCTCCCAGATATCACGGACAGCCTGTTTTCCTGTCCGTCCCTCAAACCCTTCCCCCTCGTTTACATCTTTCCCCCGACTAGAAGTGTCCTGTGATCTTCCATCCATCACAGTGATTGAAGATGGGCAGTGATCAGAGTCAAAACCTAGTTCCTGTTTTGTTCCGTAACATAAAAATATCAGTGTTGGATGGGTTTATTTACTTTACAGCCCATGAGTGCATCAGTGCATCCTCAGATTTTTAAATAATGAGAAATGACAGAGCGATCAGTAGTCTTTGTACACACTACCCATGGAATAAGTCACACAATCTCCACAGCATTCATTCATTTCTTGCATGACAAACATCTCAATATAAAATATTTCACTTCACACACACCAGAACGTCATGTCTGGATTCTATTCTAGGGAGTAAGTTGGTATTGAAAACACAAATGCAAGGTCTCAGGAAAACCTTGCATACTTTTATTCAGACATAACTCAATATACAGCAATTTTCTCAGCCTACAACATCTGTATTAACTGTCCTGTTGTTTTTCTTTTCAACCAATAATGTTGATACATATTTCTGTCTCCTTCTTTAGTAGTAAAATATACTCTTGTGAACTTACTAGTATTTCCAATTCGCTATAGAGTTCATGTTCAACTGTTTATGCAGTCTTACTTGAGATAAAGCAAAATAAATCGAAATGTACTTTCAGGTCACTTTAGACCTATTTGAAAGTGTACGTCTGATGTTTAAGATGCATAAACAGAAATCTACTGATAGTGCAAAAATAACAAATATCAAGCTATAATTTTTACTATCTAACTTACAGAAACTTGTCGCAGTATAAGAAAGGTGTGTTCAGTGTTGGGATTTATGGGTTATTCTTGTACTTTTCTCCTGGTCCTGCTAACTCATTCTGCTTGACTGCTCTGATGCCTTGTCCACACATAACTGGTATCTCACAAAATGAAAATATTTTTCTCTGATCTGGTATAAAAATATAAAAATGCAGATTTACATAAAAATTTAAAAAACGTTTCTTTAAAAACCTCCAACCAAGGAGAAATTTTTTAAACCTCCATTTATAGATCTGTAGATATTTAAAACCAGGGTTTTCAGTTTGGAAATGTCACTTGCTGCGACAAAAAATACCATGATGTCACATGTGCAACATTTGTTTTCCACAATATGGATTTCTTCAAAACTCTGTTAGCTTTCCCAGTCGTCCAGACGCTTGGTGTTTGTTAGTTTTTAAAAGAACAAATGCTGCACATAGATCTCCATCCTCCTGGAGGAATGGCGTGAACATTTCTGCATGTCCTCACATAGAAGAACAGTCTACTGTCAATGCTGTAAAAAAAGTTGCCTGCACACTGTTAGCTCTGTCACTGTCCCTTACAGACATAAAGATATAATAACATCCACGCCAGTTTGCTGTGTTCGGATTTTTATTATATTACCAGCAGCCAGTTAACAACAACGTAACAATCTGTAACATACACCACTCTTCTTCTGGTCCTCTCCTCCGAGCCTATAACTAAATATAGTGCCTCCTATGGGTGAAACCTACCATAGATTATCTCCTGTCATTACACACACTGTACTATTTAGCTGAGGAGGGTAGATTACAAAAAACAAAGGTTTGATATACTTGAAAATGTGTGTGATTATGCGGGTAGGTATTAGAAACAAGGTGGTGTGGACTCATTTTTTGGACTTGCCAGAGGGGGTTAGATATACAAAAACAGGGTTATGTGTGTACATGGGCTGAGAGACTCCTCCTGAAAAGCCAGAGGCTGCTCTCCTGTCAGTACTAATTTGTCTGCTTTCATTCAGCTCTCCTTTAAATGTCCTGTTTTTATAGCTACTCTGTTTGGATCCAAGCAGTCCTGTGCCCTTTCACTTTTGAAGAAATCCATTTCCAGCCATCAGACAGTCCTGAGTTGCCCACATGCCATCATGCGACTCTACAACTCCAGTTTTTTCTCTTCTGGAAGGTCAAAGTTTCATGTTTCAAGTTTAAAACTCTGCTTTTCTTTGGACCTCGCCTGCCAAGAGTATTTACCTGTAGACTGTTGTCATCCATCCTGAGCAAATCATCCTCTGCCCCAGCAACATCCATGCTTTAGGACACCTTATAAATAAATTCTTCACAGAATAGTCGTCTGTTCTACTGTCTGTTTGTGGCTCTTGTCTACTATGTAAAACCTGAACAAAATTTCATAATCTAACAGTTTTTTAAAGCATAAATTAATATTTACAAAAATGTAAATGAGTTTAAGTGCTTAAATGCTTAAATTATACTAGTCAAGTATTAGATTTTTAACAAAAACTGTTTGTAGAGAATATTTCCCCTTTTGTATCTTTTAATGTGACCTTAAGGATCCTTTTTTTTACCATTGATGTGCAGGAATTGCGCAAATTAACGTGATGCCAAATATGTTGGCACTTAAATTAGTAGAATTAAAGTTTGTTGTTGTCGTTGTCATGTTTGCTTGTGTGATTTTTGGGAATATTGTAACTTTTACTTGGTTTTACTGTGAGTCATTAGCAGCTAAGTATCTGTACTGTAAAACATGTAAGGAAACAATAGTCAACACCAGAAAATAGAGACTTCTGAAACAAGTTTAGTGAGTCTTACCTTTGGAAAGATACTCTATCTTTCCCATTGCAACGACTGAATACGCAGTACATCCCTCTCTATCTTGTTCTTTGTGGATGTTCTGCTTCAAGGCCACGAAATCTGGCCGTCTCTCCACCACACAGTAAACTGAGTGTGGCTCAGGTGTGTGTGAGTGCTCACCACATGTGCTTATACGCATACCCTGTGTGTGGTCCAGTTCTTATAGGCATCTTATAATGATTTTCTCTTGTGGACGGCTGTGTGTAGCTTGGAGTAGTGCAGAGTTGTCAGTGTGAGGGCCAACAATGCAACATCCACTCAATCCAAAAAGCACCTAATTAGATTTAGCAGAATCTGGCGCATTAAGACTGTCATCACTGTGGGCTGTAGGTGATGCAGTGGTCGCACTTTCAAATTTACTGGTTTGATATCTGAAACTCAACTTTGTTTGCACTAATCTCATCATTTATCCAGAATTTTGCAGCATTTGAATGTAAACTTTTAAAGCAAACAACACAAAACATTTCGTTAAAAATATGATCTTTCTATAGCCAAAATTTCCTTTAGTTATAAATATATGTGTGCATAGCTGTAGCAGGGATCAGCAAACCAGGAGAAATTGTTTTCTTACATTTGGTAGTTTGATGATTCAAATTACTGCTGCATAAAAATAATAAAAATACACTTTTTATGGGCTTAAGTGATGAAAATATATGTCCCATTCCACAGATAAATGCCTGTCTCAGTTCGCGGCTTCAGTTTTTAGCGGAGGAGACTTCCATCATGCGGCCTAACCGCAACACCAGCTCTTAACAGCTTTCCGTCAACCAGTGACAAAAACTGTGGACTAAATGGCACCAGCCAAATGGAGAGCCAATAAGGCGAGGGGCCCTTGTTGAAGTGAGCGTGTTGATAAGAGTGTGTGTGCATGTGCAGGAGCCCGTGCGTGTTGATGGAGTGTACCCAAGCAGACAGGACATGGTGTGTGTGGATTTTGCAGAGTGAATGCCGATTGTGCATTTTCAAAAGACAGGGGGTGTCGCTCTGCGTGAGAGTGAATGTTCAAACCCTCTGTGAGCGAGGCCATGTGCATGTTTGTGTGTATGCATGCGCAGGGGTGTGTGCGTCAAAACAAGCCAGAGTGGATGAGAAGTAGAAGTATGTCGGTTTAAGTATGCCCCCATGTGACAGCTGGTAGAAGTAAATGCCTAAGTTTAGATCAGAAGAGGATCTTTTTTTTTTTTTTTTTTTTTTAAATGTAATATAATACAATTAATGTAATATGATCTAAAAAAATAACAAGAAAAAATGCATCAGTGTTTTTATTGTCTTGTGCAGGGATCTGAAGCTACTTTTTTATCACCAGCTACTCAGCTGACCAGCAGATGGATCCTAAAGATACCAGCCAACCAGAACGTAGAATCTTTACAAGAAGATTCTTTCAGGAGGGGGTGCAGATTAATTAATGCAAATGGATTTAACCAAATGTGCTTTTTTGAATTATACTTAATTGATAATATTTATGAAAATGCCAAACAGCATTTGTTTCCAACAAAGGAATAAAGTTACTTTTTCACTTATCTGATTAAATTTATGCAAAAATGGGATAAAACATCATTGGGTTTTCTTTAAAAAATTGTGGACATAGGAGATTAAGAAAATAGATGTAAATTCAAAAAGCTGGGTGAAGATAGGATAAAGGTTTATATTTAAAAGAAACCACAAATGCAAAGAAGATGACAACACTAACACACAAATGAAGTCTGATGGGATTAACTAACACACACTATAAAATGGCAAAGAAAGAATACGGAGCATGCAGAGGTGCTGATGATGAGATGCAAGTGTGACAATTTATGACTGAGAGCAGAGAACAGGAAGTAAAACACATGGAGCACATGAGGAGGAACAACTCTACAAAAGAAAACAGGAAATAAGCCAGAACTCAAAATGACAAGAGACCAGACAACTTAATATATGAGGGGTGCCAAAGTCCGGTCTTTCAGATGCAGCACAGATCCAACACACCTGCATCCAATGAATGTAACGTTACAAGGGCTGGATGACATGCACCACACACCTGAATCAAATAGGTGATTTTGGTGAACAGATGCATCTAAAAGTTGCAGGATTAGATTTATGTTGTTGCTTTTTCTGCTGCGATCGAAGTGCTTTACATTTAATATATTATTTGTTCACTCCTTTATAGTACTTAGTGGAAAACTAAACATGTGGGTACACTGGGGTATGCTGCAATCCGTGTAGTATCAGTGGCCTCTCCTACCACCATTTTTTTAAACTATAAGTTTGGGCAGAGGCAGGCAACTCCGGTACTGGAGAGCTGCGCTCCTGCAAGTGTTGTGTGTTTCCCTGCTGCATCACACCTGATTCAAATCAATGGGTGATTAGCAGAATTGTATGAGTTTGATGTCAAGCTCTGCACGAGTCTGCTATTTAAGTCTGATGTGTGTCAGGTGTGATGCAATAGGGAAACTGCCAACACTTGCAGAACTGGAGTTGAACTTCCCCTAACCCTCCATGGCACGATATTGCCCTCAGGCAACAAACCACTGTTTTAGCCTACACACCACCCTTTAAATTTTTTTGCGTATAACATCAAATAAAAGGTCTGATGATATGTTTGGGACCAATGAAATTTTAGCTGCGTGTGGCTTTGACCCTTCGTCTTGGGGTGAAACAATCCTTTATGTGACCACACCCAACATGGGCACACTGCAAAACCGGATGTATGATAAATGAAAATTTTTAACAAGTTTAAAATTAAAACTACTTTGTATAAAAATATATTTGATGTGGATGAATAAGTAAAGAAGCATATTTGATTGAGTAAAGACATTTTTTGTCTTCACTTCATTTATATACTAAAACTGCAGTTGTCATTCGTTGTCTCAGTGAAACATTATACAGATATGGGCTCGACACACAGGGAGCGACATTTTCTATCCTTTATTCATTTTCTATGGAACCTCCATGACGAGGCAAAAATCACTGTCATTTTTGGCGACAGTCGTCCATGTGAAATTTCAGTCTTGTTCACGTACGCGTGCAGGTGGAGGCTTGCAACACGACAAAAAACAAAAAATTGAAAAATGTTCAACTTTTGTCGCATCGCATGGCACTACAACCAATCAGTGATTGGTTCATTGACTGAACAATGAGATGAGCGCAGATTTGGCAGTGCCAGTGCCATCTACTCTGTGAGCAGTTTCAACAATGGTAAAAAAGATCATTTTAAGTGTGCCCCACTTTTTTTCTATACTTCACGGGTTGTGAGATTGTTGTCTTATTTTGTAGAGTGAAGTTAGCAGCAAGATTTCTGTCAGTCTCCTGACAGAATTGGAAGAATCGTCATGTGTGATGACTGGGTCACTGTCTCTTGTATATACATGGTCTGTGGTCACAGATCTGCTTTGCAAATGCAAAAATTCCATCAAACATAATAACCAATCAAACTTCTCGGAGATACAACTGCTGTCGCTGTAGTTTGTCGCTCCCCGTGTGTTGAGCCCATTAGACAACTGTTGTGTGAACAATAACATACTTATACATGGAGATGTGTAGGGATGTATAGTTATCAACATTATCATTTCTTTGCTGTACTATTTACTATTACTTTCAGGAAAATTGATGCACCAACATTTTATGTTATAAAGCAACTGCTTCATGAGGTTTCATACAGAATAATCCAGACTGAGCTTTGTAAAGAGAAACTCAGTCATTCAGTATCCCACAAGAGCACACATTCAGAAACATAAACACACACTGCAGCTAATCTCTCATGCACTAATTGAAAAATCTGTGGCTGTTTGTTCAAATAAAACTTGTTAAAATTGTTTTTGAAAGAAAACTTCTAAAGGATTTGTTGTTTAATTGTTCTTATTTCAATTTATATACTTCCTCAAAAGGATTTATTACTTATTTTTTCTTCATTCCAGTTAAATTTCAATGAAATAATTACACTTACATTAAATCATATTGAAAGCCTTGGCGTGTTCTTACCCTCATAGCATGTTGTTGCCAAAACCAAACTAAAACCTGTTTTATATGATGTTATAAGGAAACCCCCAAGCTCCCCAAACTAGGCTAAAATATATATATTTTTCCTCATAAAATAAAAATTCATGCCATAGAGGGCTAACTTGGACGAAACAAGGGCTGATACTCAAATTCTCCTTAGATATACCAATGATGGTCCAGAATGAAATAGACCCAGGGCTAGTGTATCTATAGTCTATATGTAACCTATATCTATTTTTCCATTACAACCAGAATATCACAAATCAGATTGTTTCAAAACACCATATGCGTCACAGTGTTGTCCTAAATCCATATCTGTTGTTTCACAGTGACCTTGGTCTGAACAATTAAAATTGCATTTCGTTTGACTTTTATGTTGCTGAAATGAAACAGTCTCAGAGATGAAACAATATTCTGATGGAATTATGATAAATAAAAAGAACTTATCCTGCATTTACCAATAGATGAGCTAAGCCAGTTAATCATGTGACACATGATTTAAAAAATAAAAGACGAGCCTGTTTTCCCAAACAGCTGTAAACTGTGTCAAACTTCTCTTTTTAAATAAAAGACATGGTTCTGCCTGGCTGTAAGCTCCTTTGTTGCTAACTATTTAAATGTCTGCCTTGTTTTCTGGGACAGAAAGTTGATAAGACATGCACATTAAGATCAATACATTTTTGGCACCCAGAGAATGGATGATTTTATTGCAGTTTGCTTTTTCCAATAAAAACAACCACAGTGAGTTGTGCTAAATAAGACAAGTGAACCTAATTAGAATATGCAGACTTTCCCCATTACAGAAAGGAAACAGATGGAAACTTGCACCCTATGCGATGGAAAGCCATAAGAGCATTTTTCAATGGTAAAAATGTTTAATTATACAAGTCAATTGATAGCCAATAAAGCAGAATTTCTAAGGGCAACTAGAGGAAAATGTTTATTCATAAGTCTAAAACCAAACTGCAGATAGTCGCATCTTCTCCACCTTAGTATAATTATTTACAAAGAACTTCAAAGTTTACAGAAGAAAACACGCTTAGTTTTTAGTGTATGAACATTTCTGGAGTTTCAGTGATGTATTTTTTTTTTAACTTTGGAACCTGTTGAAATGCCTTTAGAGAGACAGCCTTTGAATGTTGCACGTGTAAATGATCAAGCTGGAAAGTGCCAATAACGGTCCACATGAGAGTCCGTTAGCCATAGTAACCATCTCACCCTGTATTTTCTTCAGGGAGGAACAAATAATGTCTTTTCAGTGTGGATCAGAAGGTCTCACTCATGAGTAGCTGAGAGGCCTCTAAGTCTCACTAACAGTCCCAATCCCTGCTTCTGCTGCGTCCAAGAGGATTTTTGCTCCTTTCATTAGATTCTTTATTCAAAGAGGCAGTGTTGGGATTTTAAAGCCACCCAACACTATCAGCTTTAAGAGACGGGGGGGCTGGGTAAGCAAAGTAAGCAAACAAACTCACTTGGATTAGGATTTTATGTGTTTATCTTTTGTCAAAAAAACACAAACCTTTATTGTTTTTTTTATCAGATGGCCATAATGAGCTGATGTCTGAATAGTTCACTAAGGAGGCCTCATGATCAGAGGAGCTCTTATCGTTAACAGAAAACTTCAAACTGAACAACAATAAACACTGAACTTCATAGCCAGCCTTTTTTTTTGCCTCCCCCATTTGGTCTTTATAATGGAACTGTAGCTCTGTTTCAGAGACTAGTATTAGTACAACCATTATCGTTAGGAGTTATGCCAAGATCTTTTATCTCTTTTGCAAGACTCCTACTTGCTCTTTGCATCAATTGATGGAAAAAAAAATCCAATAAGCCCTTTCATCTGCCCACAGCGTCACATCTGGGCTGGTCTCTGACATCAGTAAGGAGGCCTCTTGTCAGATGTGGGTTCCAATTAGCAAACATGGCTGCTTCCTTGCCTCCCGTCTCTCCTTCAGCCAGACATGAAAAGGCCAGGGGGGCTTCAGCGTTGCTGTGCCGGAGTGTAAAAACACAACTAATTGTGCTTGGCTGATCTTTATGAAGTCGACGCCCACCTCTTCCACTCTAAAGTCTCACAGAGGCGACAACTACACACTATAAACACTGCCCCAGCTGTATTTGTGGTCACTGCGATCAAAGCCACAAATGGGAATGATAGACTTAGTACTGCATGTGTGTGAGTGTGTGGAAGTAATGTATGGCTTCTCTTGTAATTCTTCATGACTGCGAGCACTTGATGACAGAACATGACGCTAACATGCTAACCCTCTGACGCACTGAAACACCGTGTGTGTTTGTCTAAGGGCATGTGTTTCCTACCAATAGTGAAAGTGTAACAGCTCTTTCTAATGCCTGGTTCAGGTTTCATAATCAAATGCTTGAAAAGCCTACTGGAAAACTTTAATTCCTTTTTCGAGGAACTGCATATTAATCAAAGCTGTGACATTTCTGACAAGCCCAATCTTTCTGACATATACTGATGCATGTCAGGATCACACCATAAAACATCCTGTGCTTTGAAGTGTAGCTTTAACATGCACAGTTAATATTTGAAAATAAATATTTGAACCATATATATGTCTGTTACCTCCAGTAATTGTTAGTTTTTAACCTGAAGCAATATCAGTGTGTCAGGATTCGTTCCTGATCCGGGACTTTTTCTTTGTTTTTTTTTTATATATTTTTTTATATATTTACTGTTTTTCTTCTGTGTTGTTGTTAATGATCCTTCTGTTTGTTTTCCCAGGTCTCTCGTCTGGTCCCTCCCTCGT
>JBAMHX010000011.1:14087663-14105711 GCA_037177515.1 Pseudomugil tenellus
TCCACAGGTCTTTGGGGAATATTCTCCCCGGGTTATGACCTTGTACCATGTCTGTATGTCTTAATGTTTTGTCCCTTTATGTTTCAATGTTAACTGTAAATGGAGCTTCTTTTATCTTCATTATTAAATTTATATTCTTCTCAATCTAAAGAAACCAATGTCCTCGTCCTTGACAGCAAAAATGGACTCCTACAATATTATGAATATCTTCCCTAAAAGTCTGTGGATGTTTTAGTACAACTATACTAAACTTGTATCACATGCAGTAATGTGACCTCCCAGATATAATGTGTGTACTTCTGTGTTCAGATCCATTTAAAATGGAAAATGTTTTGCACATTATCAGAAAAAGGAGAAAAACTGCAAGCACAGACAACTGATTACCTTAAATGTATTAAGCAAAATGGGCCCAGATTCTCCATTTAAAAATTTCTTATCAGTTCATATGTGGTTAAAAACAGAAGGGTTAAATAATAATAATAATAATAATAATAGATACTTTATTAATCCCCGCAATAATTAATTGCCGCAATACAGCAATGCTTTGAAGAAAAACATCTCAACATTTAAGCAGAGTGATCAGTCAGTGATGGAAACACAACACATTGTGGGAGGGAGGGGGGTGGGGTCTCCTGGAACCTCCCAAGCGGTCGCAGCCAACTACAGCGCAGTTCCACCCGAGAGAGTCCGGAAGTGGGGAGGATTTGTGAACAATCCTTCCAGCGGGGAATTTTCAAGGCCGTAGCGGGAGCCAGATTAGATAATAGCATTCTTTTAGCTGATCTCTCAGAATCCAAAACAACCGAATGATGGTCAATTTTCAATATCCCAGCCAGCACCTCTCCATTGTTTTTACACACTGGACAGTTCAAAAACCCTCGCCAGTCTGCCCAGTGGCATCCAGCTTGCAGTTCAGCTCGTTCAGAGCAAGAGTTCAGTGTTCAGCATGGTTACATGTGTCTGCGTCTGTCCAGCAGCTCCAAGTTGGGACTCACCTGTAATCCACTAAATTTCAAACAGTGGGAAACCGGTGGTCATAAGCCGATAAGATAATCATCCAGAGACATCACCGTAAGACACAGGGCTCTCCATGTGGACCACAGATCCCACCTGTACCCAGCCGGGTGTCTCCTTCGGACATGCGGGGTCCCCATTCGGCGCTCTCCGGGTGAAAAAGTTTTGGTCAATTTCGTTGTTCGACCAGCTGACCAGATCCAACATGATTTTATCAGGAAGAAGTGCAGAGACGCTCTTACTAGAGAATACACATAGACAGTGCAAATGATCACAGGGACGGGAGGGAAGAAAAAAAAACCATCTGCCTCGCTCAGAAGCGAAGAGAAGAGAGTTATGTAATAGATCGGTAAACATCCATCTACACTAACTTTGGTTGCTAGCATCAACTTTTAAATTTCTTGGTAGTTTCTAACTAGAATTCATTTAGTCACTGAAGACACTGGAGATAATTTCTTTGGATTTTTTTTACTATTACTTTAGAAAATGTCCCAGCTTTTCTGAAAATCAAGTTGGTGTTATTGTAATCTAATGAGAGCTAGGCTCATCCAGACAAAACAAGAGCAGTAAACTGCTATGTGGCTAAATGGAGAAAATGGTAGAAAAGTCATTAAGTTCCCTATTTATGAACCAAGAGTCATAATCTCACTTCCTCAAATGGGCCTATTATAATCTTTTTACATCTTTTTTTTCCTCTCCAAGTTTGTTGTTTCCTCTCGGCTTTGCTCATGCGTTCTATGCCAATGCTGATGTTTTTAAGTGCTGATGGCTTTGTTGTAAATCATTTTGCCATGTTGTTTTAAAATGAAAAATCCACTCACATTTTAAGAAATGCAACTTATCTTATAAAGAAAAAAGTTTCTTTTGCTCTGCCTAGTGACAAAATTGAAGGGGAAAATCTAATTCAATTCTGTTTAATTCAGGTTTATTTGTATAGTGCCACTTCATGACAATGTTGTCTCAAGGCCCCGACTCATAATAAATAGCCCATGTACGGGAAACTGAAAGGATTGCATCAGATTTTGACTTCGACAATATCTCATCCTCAGCATGCATGAGGCGAGAGTAGGAAGGAAAACTCCCTTTTAACAGGAAGGCAAAACCTCCGGCAGAACCCGACTCAGAAAGGGCAGCCATCTGTCTCGACTGGCCTGGGGTGGAGAGGACAGGAAAGACGGATCAATATACACTTCAGCTGTTATCCAGGAAGACCTGCAGAAAAGGAGAAATATGTTAATGATGTCATTTATTTATACATGGAAGCAGAAAAAGTAGCAGGGAGTGCTCAGTGCATCATGGGACGTCTCCATGGCTGCATAACTAATGGATGTCTAGACTATCCCTAACTATAAGATTTGTTAAAAAGGAAGGTTGATTTTAAAAGGTAGAGAGGGTGTCTGCCTCCCGTACCGATACTGGGAGCTGGTTCCATATGAGAGGAGCCTGATAGCCAAAGACTCTTCCTCCTATTGTGGTCTTATAGACTAAGGGAACCAAAAGTTGACCTGTAACATAGATGTTTGAGAGCAAAGTGCTATGTTTGGAACATATAGAACTACAACATCTTTGATATACAATGGAGCTTTGTCATGGAAGGCTTTATATGTCAGGAGAATAATTTTAAACTCTATCCTAAATTTAACAGGAAGCAAATGAAGAGATGCTAAAACTGGAGAAATATAATCTCTTCTGCTAGTTCTCGTCAGAATTCTCGCTACAGCATTTTGGATCAGCTGGAGACTTTTCAGGGCATATTTGGGACAGCCCACAAATAGAAAATTGCAATATTGAAGTAACAAAGGCTTGGACTAATTTTTCTGCATCACTTTGAAACAGGATGCCCCTCATGTTTTTCAATATTAGGTAGATGGAAGAAAGCAATTCTAGAAACCTGTTTTAAATGCGAGTCAAAGGACAAATCCTGGTCAAAAATAACTCCAAGGTTCCTCACTGTAGTTGTCACACCTGCAGCCAGACTCCTGATTACAATCATCTACACCTGTTGTCAATTCCCTCTTCAGCCACATAACCAGCAGTTCTCCAGTCACTTCCTGACGGACATTAAACAGCACTTGCATTTCTTTGATTTTTTTTTTTTCAAAATATTATCAGAAATATCCACGTTTGTTTTTTTCAGCACTTTTGCAGGGTTGCTTCTTGAAAATTAGAAATGCACTCGCAGAGAGAGCGCAGACCTCTGCCAAGCTTATTATTTGGGCTTATTTTAGGGGGATACATCTGTCAGAGCTCAATCACACATGAACTTTGTCAGAGTGAAAAACAGAAGACAGAACCGGACTGTAGGAGGTGTCTACACATCCATAACTTTTTGAGTTATGCTGGACACAGACAAACAAACAAACAAACAAACAGACAGATAAACGCTGACGATTACATAAGGTAATTGAGAAACAAAGTGACAATCACATAAAAACATGCTGTTCAGACAAAGTATGTCGCAACATGTTGCATTTATTGAAAAAGGAACAAAAATAAATGTTTTGTAAGGCCACTGCAACAAATAGTTTTTTTGTTTTTATTTTTATGAAAGAAAATGACAGAAAAAGAGATCAACAAGAGTTTTGCATTAAAACCAAAATAGTATGTATGAAGCATTTTCATCAGCTGAGTTGAAATTTCTTCAATTATTTATTTCTTCCATTAACTGTACCACATCAGACTGATGCTCAGACTACATCCTGAACAGTGTTTTTTCCATATACGTCAGCAAGTTAAAAAGTGAGACTCCAAAGTCCTGAAGCAATATATTTCCCTAAAAGGCACTGTTATTATGTTTCCTGCTTTTTAAACATGTAATGCACACATGTAAATCATCCTTTAGTTGCATACTAGGCGCACACATCTCTGAAGATAAACACACATAGAGATAAACCTTCAACTATTTCCACATACACACACATCCAAACACATGCTGACAACTCATTAATTATAGGTAATAAAGGTTGTGTAAACAGATCTGTTGATGCTGGGTTAGCACACAGTAAAATGCCTTTTCCCCCTAGCTGTAAAACTACAGGCAGAGCAAAGAGTGCCCATTATTTTAGCATCCAGCTCTGAGCACCAACCCTCATTAATAATTCACTGGCTGTTTGTTTCCTGTTTTGTTTCTATTGTCAAACCTACTTGGAGCGATATGTTTGAATATGAATACATCCTTTTAAGTTTTTGAAGTTTTATTTATATTTGACTAAAAAAGACATCAACAAATGCAAGTTTATTAGGTATTTGTAGAACATTGGATGAATCAGATTTTGCTAATGGCCTCACCCATTGATAGGCTGCTGGACAGGAGCTGCTTGTTCTGGATTAATAGGCAGCTCCTGGCCTCTTGAAACTCATGCTGATATTTCAACTGCGAATAGGTGTCACATGGCAGATAACCAGATATACCTTAAATGAGCAGATTGCACATGAGGGAATCATAATTATGATAATGTGGGGAAATGATTAGTGATTGACTATTACCAATTACAGAGATGAAATGAGATTTCATTCAAAGAAAGGACAAACCCAGAGGCTGAGACAGAAGAGTAAAACATGTCCCAAAACACCTACGTATTTAGGATCTGTGCAGATCTCTACCAACCTCTGATGTAAATATGAGACAGTTTTCATGGAGATCAGACTTACTTTAGTTCTTTTTCTTGCAAATACACTCAATATTTTTTCCTTTGAAAGTTTATCAACCTTTGGGGAATTTTTTAATTAATTAATTAATTCATTCATTTTTTTAAAACGCTTAGTCCAATTAAGGGTCATGGGAGGCTGGAAACTATCCCAGCAATCACTGGGCAAGAGGCAGGGTACATCCTGGTCAAGCTGTCAGTCCATCACAGTTCATTATTTTCTAAGTCAAAATAATGAAACCAAAATCATTGCCATCTTAAAACTTGTCTACTTAAAAAATAAAAGCACGGAGCACAGATATCCTTATATTATAACATTATCTAAGCACTGCACCCCAGCGGGAGCTTGTTCATCATCCACCACGCCCCTTACAACAACAAGGCAAATTCTAACCCTAGCTTGACTCATCTGAGGATGTTAATGTAACAAACTATAAGAATGAGATCAACACATGAAGCAGTGGTCAAACAAAGGCAGAAGAAATAAATGCAAAAGGCAACACTTTTTCTTTACTTTGGTATTTTTCTTTTATATATGAAAGGGGATATAAATGAGCGTAAAAAAGGTCCAAAATGTAAATGTGTTAGCCTAGCAGCTAACTTGCATCTGTTTTCCCTAATACTCCTACCCTGTTATCTGCTATATCACTGCATTGGGGGACCATTTACCCAAACTTGTCAGATTACTGTTTTACATGTTGTACTTTGTAATTGCAACAAATATAATTAAAACTCTTAAAGAAAGATTGTGTGGGAACATTTTAATATATAAATAACTGTTTAGTGACCTGTCCAAGATGTACCCCGCCTCTCGCCCTATGTCAGCTTGGATTGGCTCCAGCTCCTCCGCAACCCCATTTGGGAATAAGTGGTAGATAATGGATGGATCCATGGAAAAGCTGTTTAGAGCTTAAAGAAATGATTAATATCCAAACAACTTGGAATTATTCTGCATTGAGGAAGAAAGTAAAAAACATTTAAACTAAAATGACATCACACAGAAAAACTATTACTTCACAGCTTTATTGCAAAGGCTGGTTGTTTACAAGCTATTGATTCATGGTTTTCCTTTTAATATGTTATGTATTGTAAATATTCTGTTGTATTTACCAAATTTTAAGTCATGGAAAGTACCAGCTAAGATTTATTATGTCCTCCTCTGAAAAGTATTACAACTGAAAAAAGGTGCGTGTCTGTTTCTTTGGTTTATATAGCCTACATTTTTTGATGATATATAAGGACTTAGAAAGAACTTCATGAAAGTTCTTTTTATAAATGTGCAATATTACACACAATAGGACCCTATCCCCCTACTCAATACAAACACAATTGTGCACTAAATTTAGTGTGAGTGACTCATCCATCTCATAACTTTTCCAGGTGTTCTCTGGACTATGTCTTAGAAATATATTTTTTTAAAAGCCCAATACACCACATATGGGTTTAATAAAAATCTGGCTTTAGGGGCAGGCATGGATGATCAAGAAGAACCATAAATGACAAAGTTTGCTTTCAGACATGTATTTTTTATTATCATTTTAGTACTTTTTGCATAATTTCACAAAATTTTCAAACTTGCCAGGTTGTGATTCAGTGCAAATGATAGAAGAATCTGGGACACAAAGCAGAGCCTGAAAGGCAAAAATAAGCAGGGAGATGTGTCCTGGCTTGTTTACCTGCAGCCTCTCCGACCTGGTTATGTAAAAAAAAAAATAAAAAAAAAAAAAAAATCAGCAAAGCTGCAAATGGGGGCTGGGAAACACATACTATGGCATGTGAATTTTTGGCAGCACAGATAAAAGTTTGGAGAGAAACAAGTGAAAGAGCGTTTTTGCCATTGTGATCATGCAGAGAAAACATGGAAGTTGAAGCAAAATTCAGCCCAAAATAAAGGAGAATTTATGAAGCTGAAACACATGTAAACAGTTGTGGTCTGCATTTCTGAGGTTATAAATGGGATGTATTTGCATCCTCGCTCTGTTTCCTCACATTGTAACATTGTGGAGCTGTTAATTTTCTTCTGATTTGTGGGGAAAACTTGAGTAAATCTAATGCATACTTGGCAATATACTGGAACAGGAATACAAGAGCAGACTCTCCTTGGAGCTTTATCAACATATTGCTTTGATTGGTAACACATTTTAGCAGCCTTACTTCTTGCCAAGACGTCAGTCAATACAGTCCCATCATCTGCTTTCAATAGACAAATGAATTTATGCACGCTTTTTACATTTCTACAGAGGCTGTCCAGCTGGATGCTGCTGGCTAGTTGCTTAAAACACCTGTTTTATTAAAAGTGTTTGCTTTGTGGTTGGAGGGGTGTAGGGGAGGGATGGAAAGTGAATGGAAGTAGGACACTATTGCATTGTCTGAAGAAGATAGATAAGCAGGTATTACTTTTTCTTTGGGTACGGTTAAATAATACTTTTAATTTGAAATTATTATTTTCAAATTAATTATTTATTTAATTAATTTATTCTCCTTCTCTTAATTCTAATATGACAGAGGAAGTGACGCACTGACGCATACTAGAAATAAACAAATCTCTTCCTGTTTTTAGCCTTATCTGCTACTTGGAAAACAATCAAACAAAAACTGTTTTAGCTTCAATTTTGATTACATTTTCTAAGTATTAGATTGTCACAAGTATACAACTACACTTTTTTGAGTGAAGAAAAATACCGAATATATCAATGAACGGAGGCAAACCTTTTTTGCATTAACAAAACAGCAAGACGGGACAGAAGACTGCACATGTGCGTCATTGCAGTGGGAGAAGGTAAACTTGTGCAGAACGACCAGTATTAAATGTAAGCGCCATTGAGGGTTTATATGAGAGAGGAATTATTTAATTTGGCTTTAAAATTAGAATAAACCATCCACTTTATTTGAAATTCAGCCTAATTCTGAATTGTCAAATCCACCTGGGATTAAGTGTTTACATGGTTACTTTTCATCTGTTTAAAGCAGATATAACTTCTATTTGGAATTAAAGAGGAATTAAAACTCCCATGACACTTTCTCACTTTTTTTTAGCAGCAGTCAGATGAAATTTCGCCATTTTATGTTATTAACTTTGTTCTAGTCATGTCTCTTAATGTTATGAGCAGGACCAGGCCTGAAGCATCTCCGGATGACACGAGCTATCTGTTAGTGCTCCTTGTTCTAGCTGTTCCTCAGGATTGCACCACAGGCTATTGTTGTCTCAGTAGGGAAAAGACGGAGCATGTTCACACATAGATACATAATCAATCATGCTGAAAGGATGATTGATTGGGTACAGTGATTTAGTTCAGGGAATTGCTTAATCAAGATACTTATTTTAATTCAAGGACATTTAAAGTATTTTTTCTATTTTTCATAGAATTCAATTTAATTGAATCTAAATGATTAAATAAATAAAATATTCTGAAAATGAATGAATTATACAGAATTATGCTGAATTACTTTTCTGAAGTTTATAGCAGCTATCGAAATAGAACTAAATTTGTTGAGATGGAAAGTTAAAAAATTCAGACAGAAAAGCAGCAGTACTGGTTTTTTGTGCTTAACAGGTTAAAAACTGACTTTAGACGGTTTTATCATTTTGATTTGATGAAGCTAAAGATATCCAAGTTCTTCTGCTTGGTTTTCAAATTTAGTTCTGAATTAAGGTTTGTGGCAGCACCATGACAATAATGTGATTATAATTTATTCTGTCACTATATGCCTTTACTTATCTCTTCAGATCAAACTCACAGAATTATTCGGGAACCTGAATGAGCAGTTTATAAGTAAAGTGGGCATACGACAAGTTGGGACAAGACAAATGGTTTCACTTTTTACACATAAGCAGTGTTGTAAATTATGGGGTGCCGAGTGTAAAAATTCAGTTAATACTGACAGGTTTTCATTATTCATCTCACTTTTCTCATATTTTCGAAAATTTTTCAGTATATACAGACTTTCACATAAACAAATATGTAGAATGTAACATGTAATCTAAAAATTAAATCTAAATGTTACATATTATATCTAAATGTTTAATCCTATATCTAAATGCTAAATATTATATTTAAAGGTTTAATCCTATATCTAAATGCTAAATATTATATTTAAATGTTTAATCCTATATCTAAATGCTAAATATTATATTTAAATGTTTAATCCTATATCTAAATGCTAAATATTATATCTAAATGTTTAATCATATATCTAAATGCTAAATATTATATAAAAATATTTAATCCTATATCTAAATCGTAAATATTATATTTAAATGTTTAATCCTATATCTAAATGTTTAATCTTATATCTAAATGTTTAATCCTATATCTAAATGTTTAATCCTATATCTAAATGTACAATCCTATATCTAAATGTTTCACCTAAATGTTTCAAATATATGCTAATTAACTCCGCCCCTTTTAACCTCAACCAATAAGCAAGCTAAGACACACACACAGGCACATGCACATGCACACGCACACACACACACACATACACACACACACACAACTACTTCCACACAGTTTAGGTGAGGTGGTGTTAATCATGGCAAGTTTTCTCCCCGCAACGGAGATCGAGCGCGCAGTATTAGCAGGAGTAAGAACGGCACTTCAGGCCACGTTAGCTACACAGCCTGTCACACAAATTGCGGTAAAATATATGAAGTTTAATCAAATTTTTCAAACTACATTATAGTAACTTTTATAGGTAGCTTGCTAGCTACTTTGTCAAAATCAAATCACATCAGGTCTGTGATATGATTTCATATATAATTCCTTAGATGAAAGGATTACTATGATGTAAATAATGTAAGCACGTGTTCTATGTTATTAATAGACACATTTTCCTGACTAGCTAGCTTGCTAGCTACTTTGTCAGGGGTGCTTCAAATTCCGTTAAAAATCAAATCGCATCAGGTCTGTGATATGATTTCATATATAATCCCTTAGATCAGGGGTGTCAAACTGCATTCCTCAGGGGCCGCAGTCCTGCAGGTTTTCAATGTATCCCGTTTCAATGCACCTGGCTTGGATCCAGCAGCCAATTAAGTTCTCCACAATGATTGGCTGATTAGAGTCAGGTGTGTTGGAGCAGTAATACATGGAAAACCTGCAGGATTTTGGCCCTCGAGGACTGGAGCTTGACACCCCTGCCTTAGATGAAAGGATTACTATCATGCAAATAATGTAAGCAGGTGTCCTATGTTATTAATAGACACGTTTTCCTGACTAGTTTGTAACCATAATCATTCTTGGCAAGTGACTTTTTAGAACAGTGTTTTTAAAGAAAAAAGAAAGTAATGTAGATAAAAAAAAAAGATCATGCTAACGTGCTAAACCTTTGCCTGGAATACAGGATAACTTGCAGATGCTTCCACCAATGCAGCCAGGGGCAGTAACCCGGTATTCAACCACAGTCACATCACAGAGTGAGTATAGCATGGATTTATTAATCTTTAACTGAACAAACGTACCAAAAGTTGATGTCCAAACATCATTATTAAATTATTGATAGGGTCTAGGTCCCTATGGACCGAAAGAAATACTTTTAAATGGATAACAAGAAATTTTTAACTGTGTTAATATGGTGATTGTAATGTGTGCCTATGGAGAGATCATGACAAGTTGTTGCATTATTACTTTTCATTTTAGATTTTTGGCTGTATTGTTTATGTAAAATGACGCTATTTGTATCTGGTCCACTAACTATATATTTTTATCCCCATTAGGCTCCTCTTCCATCTGTAACTCAACAAGATCTGATTACTTATGCCGAAGAAATGTAAAAACATACACATAGGAAGTTGTGTGTTTACCTTTTTCTCCAGAGGCATCAGTTTTTGTGATACGTAGAGGAGAAACAAGGACCAGGTTAGCTCAGGCTGGTCTTCTTGGAAAAATATATTTTTGCACAGAATAGTCTGAAGCTCAAATAAGAGCTGAAATAACTACCATATTCACAGGAGCTTTTGAGCTGTCAGAGCATCAGCCATTCCCATTTCAGTTTTTGAGCACCATCAAAGGGTGTAAAATCTGATGATTCCAAAGGTTTCTTCCAACTTTCCATGGGGTGGTAAAGAAGTTGCCTCAGTCTGTTCCAGCACTTGTCTGTAAATCATGGCAGGGATGGAGGCTCCAGCACAGGTGAGTTTCCTATTTCATATATTTGATTTAGACTATTTCAACTGAAAGAAAGATTTGCATTGTGTTATTTCAGATTATTTGTTTGTCAAGATCATTGAAGGGTCAGTGCACCCAAAATTGTATTAGCGATAGTAGGGACAGTTCAGTGAGTTCTTTTAATTTGCACCACTTGGTTTTTGCTACCCTTGTGATGGAGCAAACTGTCCAGGGTGTACCTACATCTCACCGATGACTGCTGGGGTAGGCTCCAGCTACCTACGACTTTAAATTGGATGAAGTGTTTAAGAAAATGGATGGATGGATTTAGTCTCACTTGTTTTGACATCTGAGGATATAGTTTACCTAGAAGAGGCAAGAGAAGAGCAGGTGTCTGTAGCATATTTAACAATAAAGCGAAGTCTGAGTGGGAAGGAAGAGTTAATGGTGGTTAATGGGGGTTAAATTCAGAAAGTTTCTTCATTCAGTCCAAGGTAACTTTCTCGTTATTTTCCACTAACAATTGTGGAAAGGAACACACCGTTTTGCAGGAAATGCTCTCTTCTCGAGTTGGCATTGACAAGTAGCTACTTCATAGACATCAACTATTTTGTCCGACTCTGTCTTCATTCCTCTGATTGTCCTTGTTTGCAATGTTGATAGTTGGATAAGTTAGTGGTTCAAATTAAAAAGGCTGAATGGTATAATCACTATAAAATAAGGATCACACAATAAAAATAGACAGTCAACACTGAAACTTTTTACTTAGAACTTTACTTAGAATAATGTAAAATTATATGCTTGCCTACTATAGAAAGAATTGCCAAAACAAGAGTGTGTGCATGATAATTCTGTTTTGTACCCCCCCTTTTGTCTCATGTAGAGAAGGAGTTTCAAGAACATCTTAATTCCAGAAGCCTCACTGAGGCAGAAAAAGCTTTAATCCAGCATTTGAATCCTGGACACATCCTTGCTTTTGCAACTGGGAGTAGCAAAGTTCCTGCTGTTGGATTTAATCCCAGTCCAAAACTCACTTTTGTCCATGAAGACACTAAACACCTTCCTATTGCTCACACATGCTCAAATGAGATTCAGATATTTATAAATGCAAAGATTCTGGCAGATGATGATGAATTTGAGTACCACTTCCTGGTGGCTCTCATGAATGGAGCAACCTTTAATGCAGTATAGACTACATGAATGCAAAAGCTTCTAAACCAAGACCGAACAAAATATGCATTGTGAGAAAATCAGAATGCAGAGTATGCAAGACAAAACACATGTTTGAGTTCATGGAGTGTTTACTGCTTTTTTTTTTTTTTCTTAGATCTGTTTAATGTTACCAATGTTAATGTTTGCAGGACTCATGCACTTTAGTTGTATTCATGGTAGGCTACAGTATTTAACACTACCACTTTTTGACATTTTAATTTTTCATATTTACAGGACAGTATTTTATATACCACTTCTTAAGGTTTTATTTACAGTAGTGGTGAATCCTGGTCCTCAAAGGATAAAGTATTGCAGGATGTCCACATTTGCCCTACTTCAGAACACCTACTGTAATTTGAATCAAATGGTTATTCAACATCTGCACAATCAAATTAAAATCAGGTCCATAGAAACATAAAAAACTTTGATTAAGACCACGGTTCCCCACCAAATGTCTATGCAATAGTTAAAGATTATTGATTTTAGTGAACACAAATTCCTGAACAGTTTGATACAATGTTTTTCCCTTGTTGCCATCATTCTCAAGTGGGTTCACTGTTACAACCAGTTCTTGCAGGTCCTCAGTATTAATGGGGCAAAAGGAGTTTTGCACCTCCTGTGTTGATACTAAGTCCAGTCTTTCTTCGTCTTGAGCTGCTGTATTGTTTAATAGCAAAATATGTTGGTCTTATGTGAAGAGCTGAACAGGAGTTCTCAGTAGAAATGGAGTGATTGTTAAATGCAGTTTTAAACTTGTGTAGTGTGCGATTGATCCTCGGGATGTACACATAGTTGAGACAAAATAAATCTTTTTCATTTTCTATATCTAAGGACTCATTTGACTCAAGCTCATAAAATATGGGGGCAAATACATCATGGCAGTTCGTGTTCAAGTCCTAATTGAATCTCTCAATGCGCTGGTTATGCACAGAGCTTCCCGTCAACACAGAATTTTCACCTCTGTGCAACCTCATGTCTTCCCACATCAGCACATTCTCTCCCCCATTATCAGTTTGAATATGAATGGGCCGCTCAACTTCCCTGATGGCTGCAGTGAAAAGCCACATCACAGTTTCAGCCTGATTGTTGCTGGAGCATTGGAGGAAAGTAACCATTCTGCTGTAGCCATCCATTGAACTATGTACTACTAGTTAGTGGACCAGATACAAATAGTGTCATTTTACATAAAAAATACAGCCAAAAATCTAAAATGAAAAGTAATAATGCAACAATTTGAGTCATGATCTCTCCATAGGCACACATTACAATCACCATTAACACAGTTAAGAATTTCTTCTGTTATCCATTTAAAAGTATTTAATTCAGTCCATAGTAAAAAGAGATCTAGACCCTATCAATAATTTAATAATGATGTTTGGACATCAACTTTTGGTAAGACTAAAAGAATCTATGCTTCACTCACCAGTCACTGTGATGTGACTGTCAAGAATGATTACGGTTACAAACTAGTCAGGAAAATGTGTCTATTACTAACATAGAACACGTGCTTACATTATTTACATCATAGTAATCCTTTCATCTAAGGGATTATATATGAAATCATATCACAGAGCTGATGCGATTTGATTTTGACAAAGTAGCTAGCAAGCTAGCTAGCTACCTGTAAACGTTACTATAATGTAGTTTGAAAAATTAGAATAAACTTCATTTATCTTATCGCAATTTGTGTGACAGGCTGTGTAGCTAACATTGCCCTGAAGTGCCGCTCTCACTCCTGCTAATACTGCGCGCTCGATCTCCGTTGCGGGGAGAAAACTTGCCATGATTAACACCGCCTCACTTTAGACCGTCAAGACATTTGGTGAGACGTGTATGGAAGTAGTTGTGTGTGTGTGTGTGTGTGTGTGTGTGCGTGTGCATGTGTGTGTCTCTGTGCGAGAATACGCGCATGTCTCACCTTGCTTATTGGTTATGGTTAAAAGGGGCGGAGTTATTTAGCATATATTTGAAACATTTAGGTCAACCATTTTGATAGAGGTTTAAACATTTAGATATAATATCTAGCATTTAGATATGGGATTAAACATTTAGATATAGGAATAACATTTAAATATAATATTTAGCATTTAGATATAGAATTAAACATTTAGATATGGGATTAACCATTTAAATATAAGATTAAACATTTGGATATAGGATTAAAAATTTAGATATAATATTTAGCATTTAGATATACAATTAAACATTTACATATAATATTTCGCATTTAGATATCGAATTAAACATTTAGATATAATATTTAGCATTTAAATATAGGAATAATCATTTAGATATAGAATTAAACATTTAGATATGGAGCTAAACTTTGACTTTTAACAATTTTTGGACAGAAAATCAACTTGCAAAGCCACATGGACAAAATACACTCACAAAATGAGTAATTAGAAACAATCTCCACCACATACACACTTCATTGCTTGTACTGGGTGCCAACACATGGAAAGGGCCACCCAAGAAGCAGCCAGTTTGGAAATAATGAAAATTCCGCTGCAGCCTTGTGCTGCACAGCAGGCTGAGGCAGTGCTGTGTCTGCATGGGAGAGACAGTGGTGTGAGGGTTGCATCCCACCTAGCTGAAGTGGCTGCAGCGTAAAGCCAAAGGGCAATAATGGTAAACAGCCACAGTTTATCCATCTGTGAAATAACCTCTGTGGGGTCTTGGTTGTCTTTTGGCCTGTGGAAGCCTTCAAAACACACACATACACATGCACAAAGGTATGATTTGTAAGGAAGACAAATTCCAGTGATCTTCCACAAAGTTAAATTTTAATTTAAATAAACATGCAATATTTGTTCATTAGGTATCACCAATATATTCCAGTGTGGATTTCATCTTTAGATGAAAAGTTTTGGTAAAAGGAAATAAGTAAAACTTTTTACATCTGGAAACATTTTTCTTCATCCTGTTTTCTGCTCGATGAGCTTGATAAACTTAATATTTTAATGTTGATGTATTTGAAAAATGAACATTTAAAATAGTCTGGAATAAATAGGAGTATGTTGCTGTTGTATGTTGCTGTCAAAACGCTCTGTGGATTCTGCTTACATCTCTTCCCAAGATTTTACCCTTTTGCTAGCATGAATAAAATTGTAGAAAGTCTCTTGTCTTCATTGATCCTGTCTTTTGTTATTCAAAGCTTTATTCAACCTAATATATTGGTCCGTTTGAGCCAGAAACCGGAAGTCCCTTGCCCGGGGCGGGGGTGACATGCTGAGTCTGTCGGCAGCCAATCCCAGGGGCTGGATTGAAAGTCCTACCACGTAAATTCAAGGGTAGGCCAGTGATATATTGAACATTCGCGCTGGACAAACATCTAGATCGGATTCGAAGCCAGCGAGAACATTGGGCAATGACGACACAGAGGAGTGAACATGGTTCTGTTAATGTGTGTGCATGACAGACTGCCTTCACCTTCAACGAAGCGTAAAGGGTACTTAGGCTGACTTCAACTGAAAAAAGAATTAATAAAAAAGAAGCAAATTAGAATCAATTAAGGCTGACCCCACCTCAAACGGAACGAAATTTGTAAGGCTGACTCTCTTTAAACAAAGCATCTACTATAAATTTATGGCTGAAAAGTACTTCCTTTGGTGGACTCTACCAAAAAAGAGTGGTGTGTATGAGTTTTGTAAGAATGTTTTTGTGTAAATGTTGCTGAAACTGAGAGTTAAAAATGATGATTCAATGCTCTCACCAAGCAAAAGAATGCATTACGTTCTGTGCACTTATATATATATATATATATATATATATATAATTATATAATAAATACATTTGTAAAAATATGTTCATGCTTTTTGTGAAAGAATAGCACCACTACTAGGCAAAGGAAGACTAGAGCATTATGGGTAATTCTTCTGCACTTTTTAGACTCATTTAACCAAAGGTAAGCACACTTGTGAGCAGACTATATAGAACACTTAGTAGCTTGCACAGTCTTCACACTCCAAAGTGTGTAGATCTTTCATATACAGTCTATAGTGTAGATCCTGAATTGGGACAAAGATTTTAAAGGTCCTACACTTTCTTAAATTTACCATTTCCCAGTCTATCCTATGCATAGTTATGATAATATTATGCATTTTGCAACATGTACCATACTATAGTTTTGCCATACCACTCATTTGTTGCTGTGAGGTCTATTCCCAGGACTGAGGAGGCTTAATTTGGCTTGCTCCCAGCTCCTCTCACTCATCTGACCCACCCACACTGAGCAGCCAGAGAGGTTCCCCCATTACCCTGCCCTACCCGTGATGTTGCCTGAGACAAAGCACTTCTCCCCCGCCTACCCTGTGATGGAGTTTAGGTAGAGCACGAATGTTTTCAAGTAGGGGCGGATGGAGTCTCCACAGTGCCACATTGGAGCTTTATGGTCAGGCGTTGGACTTTTTGGAACTATTTATTTAGTTTTAAATTTATTTATGAATCTATTTATTTTGCAGTTTCTGAATATGCCTATATATACTAAAAATGGCCTTATCTCGCAATGATGAGGATTCTTTCAAAGAGTTCCTAGTTCCAGATGGTGATCTGGATCACTTCCAAAATTTTATGGAATCTGAACAAGACCCATTAGGTGTCCATCCAGAGGTTTTAGTGTAAAGTTGCAAACAAACAAACAAGCAAATACATAACCTCCATCCCCTCCTTGGCAGAGATGATAGCAAGTAGTAGACCTTGCAGGCATAAACATGTCAGTTATGTTTTATAGGCTATCGTGACTCATTTCACTGTGCTGGATGACCCTTTTCCCAGCTGCTAGTCTAAAATCCAAAGTATAGGTGGAAGAGAGTGAGTAAAAGCTTCTGACAACAGAGTAACTCACAACTGCTGCTGGAGCACAGAGCCCTGCCAGTGTGCACAACCCACCCCGCCACAGACAAAGTATCTTTTTAAATATGAAATAACTGGGTTCATTGCACATAAAAGTTCCTCTGGATTCTCCAGAGGAAACTCCACCAGTTTTGGTTTCAGTAATGGCTGAATGCACTTTTTTTTGTTTAGTCCGAGCTTTTCCAATACAAATTTACAAAACAATCTTTGAGGCAGAAAAGTTTCCCCTTCCAGAATCACCTCTGATAGACTATGCAGAGATGGAAGAACAAGGCAGTCCTGAGATGTATTAGTCGGAACAGTTAGTGTTGTTGTACTGGCTTATGGCAACAGCTCTGGTAGGCCTCTAATAAGCTGTGGCAAGTTCTGGCAAGCTAATGCAATTCCAAGAAGTGCTGCTGCAACTTGCCACTGCATAGATTTGAGTTTGTCGCCAGATGAAGCTCAGCAGGTAAAGAAAATAGTGTGTTACTTTCACACCCCTTAAAACACAAATTGGTTTCTATGCCTGTAAGGCACCTTGTTTTTGGTATATTGAGGAAGGTGTGAGTTATTAATTATTTTTCATGAAGCAATGGAGCGCCTAACAACAAGTTTACCCAATAACGGAAAACAAAAGCTGCTTAACCTGTAGGATGCATTTAGAGGTTTTTTTTACCCACAAAATCACAATTTTGAAAGAAATTATACAATATACTCATTTAAACAACATTATGAGTGGTTTTCATCACAGAAGCAATTGTTTTACAGCTAAAAAAAACCCCTTTTATGGTGCACTGCCCCTTTAAGAACCGGGGCAGACGGTTGTCAACTTTCATATTGACTTGGAGATCTCTCTGGCCTAGGACCCCTGACTGCTTTAACCAGTTCCAACTGTCTGAACAATAAAACCTTCTATGATCCCATTCAAAGTCTTGTCAAAGTGTTCTTTCTGGGTCAGCTTTTTAGTCTTGGTTCTTTCTCAAACATAATAATCAGACAAAGTTAAGTATGTGACTGACAACCTCAAAGAATACTGGTCAGGCTCCATGTCTGTGTAATCCATAAATGATCTGAGATCCAATCTCTAAGTCCAGGAAGATAAAGGCATTCCTAATACAAGCCAAGTAATATTTTGGCTGAAGCCAAAGCCAGTGCTTTAAAGGAGAACTTCGCTTTTTTTTAACCTGGGGTCTGTTGTCACCTTTCCTTCCATACATGTGAGTGATGTAGAG
>JBAMHX010000011.1:14135903-14149224 GCA_037177515.1 Pseudomugil tenellus
ACTTTGGTCACATGGTCACAATCTGTTTCTAAACATTTCCCTGATTGAGAGATGCTGGCCTTGCTTTGACTACAACATCCAAGGTCTTAGCAGATGGTTTACTAAAGGTCAGAATGACATCAGTTTAAGAGCCTTATGGTCGGATCTTTCAGCTAGACATTAATTAAGAGCAAGGTAATTAAGCTAATACATGAATTTCCTCTACAGTAAGAAAAACCAAAAAGACTGCATCAAATCTTGACTTGGATCCAATCTCCCATCCTGAGCAAGCATGAGGCGATAGTGGGAAGGAAAACTTCCTTTTAACAGGAAGGCAAAACCTCCAGCAGAACCCGACTCAGGGGGAGCAGCCATCTGCCTCGACTGGCTGGAGGTGGAGAGGACAGGAAAGACGGATTATCACTGCAACTTTTATCCAGGAAGATCTGCAGACAAAGGAGAAATAAGTTAAATATATTTATACTTGGAGGAAAAGGAGCAGAGAAAGTAAGAGGAAGTGCTCAGCGCATCCTGGGACATTCCCATGGCTGCATAACTAATGGACAGCTACACTATCCCTAACTAAAGGATTTGTTTAAAAGGAAGATTTTAAGTTTGATTATAAAGGTAGAGATGGTGTCTGCCTCTCATACCCACACTGAGAGCTGGTTCCATAAGAGAGTGGCTCTTACTCCCAGGAGGGTCTTTAACCTGGAAACTAAGTTTCTCTGCTGATCTGAGGCTTTCTGGGAGTTTGTTCCAGATATGTGGAACATGGAAGCTGAATGCAGACTCTCCACCTTCTTGGTCTTGGTGAGGACTCTAGCAGCAGAGTTCTGGATTAGCTGCAGGAGTCTAACTGATTTGTTATGAAGACATGTAAAGACACTTTTAGGCCCCTTTCAGACTTGCTCTGTTACCTGGACATTACACAGACCTTTTGACCTTCATGTCTGAAAGGTACAGTTCTGACATTACTCGAGTAGATCGACGTGAACATTACCGGTTGAAGACCTAGGCTCTGTCCTAATGTGCACCCTATGCCCTACAAAGTGTCCTATATAGTCCTCACGCCATCTTGTAGGGGTGTCCAAATGTACTTTGGGAAAAAAGTAGAGCACTCAAAATGACCCACATTGCACCTTGAAAAGTAGTGAACATCGATGGTCACTAGACGGGTAAATATAGACCACAATGCATTAAAGGCCGGAGCTTAAAATGGTGGAAATGGTACAAACATCAAAAACATTCAACGAAACAAGAATAAATGCAATCTAAGTAAATAAGACATTTTCACACGAAATTAGATTGGATTTGCGACGTTTTCTTCAAGTCTGTCGTTGTTGCTATAGTTACAGCTGGTAGTCACGTGATGTGCAACAGGGAGAAAGTAGTGAGCTTCATATCTGAATCGCCAGCAGATTGAGGGCACTATATAGTGTACTATGTAGTGTAGCCCTACGTAGTGAAAGAGGGGTTAGGGCATAGGATGCACATTCGGACACAGCTCTAGTACAATGTCCACTAAATTACCAGGTAGACTATCTTGTTTAGACAGGTTAATTTGCAGATGGGAGGGCAGATGCTACCGCATGAAGCGATGATATATATCAGCTTAACACCATTTCCTACAAAACATAAACATGGAAGAAGCCTAAAACCTAACTTGAGTAACCGAGAGAATTCCAGAAAACACGAAAACAAATATGGAGAGAAGTGCTGCATCATCAGTCATGTTGTGTTTAGGGAAGTGTAATTTTGCACAATGGTACATCATATCTGGTTTCCAGAACGACAGTCTTACTCAGACATTTGCCGCCTATGTCTAAGCGCAATCTACCGGGTAATCGCCAGTAACGTGTCTGAATAGGCATCTTCATGTAAATTGCGGGAGGAAAATGTCCAGAATTTTCCCGGTTGCTATGTCTGAAAGTGGCTTTACAGTATTTACGCCGACTAAAGATGACAAAATGGACTAGTATTTCTACCTTTTTCATGTGATCCGGTATCATGCAGTTTCTTTTACCTTTGTTATATTCTTAGGGTGATAGTAGCTGATTTTATTATTACCTTAATATGTTTTTAAAAATTTTGATATGAATCTATCACTACACTCAAATTTCTGCCTTGATTGGTGGTTTTTAGGTGCACAGAGTGAAACTCTGTGGTGACCTTTAATTGTTTCTCTTTCGCACCAAAGACAATAGCCCCGATTACATGGGACTTTTCACTCCTCTTTAATTCCGAATAAAAGCTAATTCCACTTTAAACAGACTGAAAGTAACCATGTAAACACCTACTTTCGAGTGGAATTGTTCGGAATTAAACTTAATTCCTAATACACTGGCTGGTTTATTCTTATTTTAAAGCTGAATTAAACAATTCCTGTGTCATGTAAACTTTAAATTCCTTTCGCGGTTAATTCCGGTCGTTCATGCTTACCTTCTCCCGCTGCAATGACGCAAATGCGCAGTCTTCTGCCTCCCGTCTTGTTGTTTGATAAATGCAATAAAGTTTTTTTTTTTAAAAAGTTCGCCTCCCATCTTCGATATATTCAGTCAGTCTATTTTTCTTCTGCCCCTCAGCTGGTCAATATAGTGAAGTCGTATACTTGTTACAAGCCAGTAGTTCAAAAGTTGAATCAAAATTGAAGCTAAAATTATTTATATTAGATCATTTTCCATTTATCCACTAAGGCTACAAACAGGAAGTGAGTTGCTGCGTGATTACGTCACTTCCGCCATCACGTCAGAACTAAGAGATGAGAATAAACCTGCTGCCGTATAAACCTTTTAGTCGGAATTAAAATTTCCATGTAAACTTGAAGCTTCATGAATTTAATTCGGAATCAGTTAATTCAGAATTCGGAATTAAAAGCATCATTTAACCATACCCAATCACCTCAGTCTTGTTTTTGTTTAGCTGAAGAAAGTTCAATCTCTTCAATGCATTTAACAAGATCCTGTACAGGGCCTTGGTGTCTAGGTGACACTATAATATAAATATAAATATAAAATATATGTGTCATCTATGTCGCTAATATTAATGGAGATAATATTATTCTGTATGACTTGTGTCTGTGGGATCATGTAGATGTTAACAGAAGATAGGTCAAGTTTATTTTCATTACAACTGTCAGAAGGTGAATTATTTTCTAACTCATCCATTTTATTTATCGTTTTATTTTTATTTATCCATTCCATATTATTTCATCTTGAAATTTGGCATGATTATGGGTGAGTCCTTTGCTTTTTTGGCATGGATATTGAATGCCTGCCAATTAAGAGTGTACCACAACTATTATTTTTAGCTGCTAACGCTGCACCTTAGCTTTAGCCCACTACCCCCATTACCTGGTTAGGTCCTGTTAAATACGAGTTAGCTCAATTAGCTTTTAGCTGAAAGCAGCTTGTTTGATAGACATCAATCATCCACCTGCACATTCACAGCCCCCCTCTCAACTCTATATCTTTGACCATTTTTGTATTTTCGGGAAGTGATGGAAGCCATGAGGCTGCCAAGATAGTTACGATAGGAACCGCCCATCAAGATTCATTTTTGCTTTTCTCACACCTACTGGGAGGCCCCATCCATCTTTTATATACAATTTATGGTTTACACATTCTTGTTGATAATTACAACCCTTTGTCTATGGTGTGGTACCTGTGAGTATTTACATTTAAAAGTGATGGAGATGAGAGAGGGTTGGAGCAAAGAATCGTAACAATCAGAGCAAAAAGGTTATCTGAGGGAAACCTTCTACTTATTTTCTGCTTAGAGCAGCAAGCTTCAGCAAAAAAAAAAAAAAAGAAAAAAAAATGCTACAGCGATCACAAATTGATTTCCTTGTGTATTTTCCAACTGCTGTGCTTAAGTCTGATAGAAAATCTCCCAGTAGCAAGAACTTGTTTCTTTCTACCCCTTTTAGGTTTGTATTATTAACCAGAAACTGGAACTGATGAAAAAGATAATAAAAAATAGGAAGGTTACATCAGTGTGGAAAAGTAACATCAATTTTCAGATCCTTGAGGAAACTTAATAAAATTTTTACACTAAATAAAATGTAACACTCGCAAGTCAAAACACTGCCAAAACAGATTTCTGAAAGTTACTTCAGGGAAGTCAGAATGAGTGTTTACAAGGAAATACATGCATTTCCCAGAATGCAGAACTGTTTGTTAAGGAGTGGCCATAAGATTGCTCACTTTGATACAAGTCCATGATTCAGCTTTTCTTTCTTGCTCCTGATATTTGTCTTTTCATTTGAGGTTTCTATAACCTCAACGCCCTGTTTCTCACCTGTATGAATAAATAATAATTTAGAGATACAGCCTCATAAAATTGATGCCTTCAACTGTAAGGTCATAAAATTAGCTGATGAGTACACAGTGAATGAAAGATACAATCAAAGTAGGTAATAAATGGTTAGTCTGAAAGTAAACATTTTGATCAGGTGCTGTATCTGTTGAAATTGTTAAAAGTCTCTTATACACTTTAAAACAAAAAGTAAAAAGAAACAAACCAAAACAAACATTCAAACAAATGTGATCACAGAACTTAATGGAATTTATTGTAAACAAAAATAGTTTTGAAGCACTAAAAATATGTTGAAAAGAGGAGTCAGCAAGGATAGTCATTGAGTCACTCTGCTTAGTCGACATCCAACAATTGAAGATGTCCCCCTCCCTAACAAATTTACTACAAAATTAAATTCTTATACAATGCGGTCTTTCTGGTACTTTGTGGTGAGTAATAACAATCTGAGCCCAATAGCCAGCTTTTTCCAGAAACACAAGACAAAATCACTCGTTCATCCTTGTGTGACTAACAACCTTCACCAAGCTGGGAAACAGAAATCTACAATGTTGTGTAGTAACAGGACATACAGGTCCAGCATCTTTAGTGTAACTGTTTCATTTCAACCGTTTTAGTTTAACCGTTGGCCTTTTCATTCCTCATGACATGTCACGTAGTAGGGCACTCCACATTATCTAATAAAGATCCTATACTGCACATACGTTGGTCTTCATGACATATAAAATAAAAATGTTTAAGGATATTCAAGGAGAGTTTTTTTATGTTTTGCCCTTTTAATCTAAGTTTGTTGGAGCTGCAGATGCTTTATCAATTATGATTTATCACTATAAAATCACAAAACTACTCAGGATAATTGGTTTTATTTTTTATTTTAATTGTTTGATTATACATGTATATACTGAAAATATTAACACTTCTCATGAAATGTGTTACAGAATAGGCAGCGCTGAATCAAATCAGATGCAAAACTCACACACACCACCTACTGTTACTGAGCACCACTTGAATACATCAGGTACATTTTAGCATGCTAAGTGATCAGTGCAAACAAATTCACTTACATGCAGTATAAAAGGTTTGTATTATGGTTTTACTTTCAATTTTATTGAGAAAATGTAGGTGTTTTTTTGCCTCTGTCTGTATTTTCTGTTGCACTTTCTTATTCATTATGACTAAATATAATTCCATTATTTTTCCAATATTTAACTTTCTCTTGTAATTTTTCTAGTTTCTAGTGTTAACACTACAAAAAATCATAGTTAAATTAACAGTAGTTAAAAAATGAACATTGACGTGTATTTCATTGTACTTGTTAATGTAAATGTTGTACCTCTGGCAAGTTTGGAACAAAATCAAGTTAATAAAAAGAAAACTTCTCTTTACTTCCCGTCTTTGTTTTCATAGTTTGGCCCCCTGTACATATACTGCTTCCTGGTTCCTGATCTATTGTCACACCTGGTTCTTAGTCTCTGATTACCACATTTACTTATTTTCTTTTTCTTTGCCATCAGTTCCTCATTATGTTGATGTTGTCCTTCTGCTCATCTGTCAGTCCTGTATCTGTGTTACAGTATTTTTACTCTTGCAAATTTTAAAACCAATAAAAAAATAATAAAAAAAACAAGCAAGCAAAGTTACATGATTGATTCTGTCACAGTGTGTTTTCCACTTTGAAACAAATGAAGACAAACATCCAGATGAATCGGATCTTTGAACATTGTGAGAAGTTTCTGAACCCTTTGACCACTTGTGAAGTGATCTGTGTGTAATGCTGTCTGCGAGTACCGAGCAATTTATGTGCATTTAATTAATGATTTGTTCACATGAAACTACTAGATAAATTGCATTAAATGTAAAGAGTTTTTTGTAAATGTCTTTAGTTATGTGCAGTTTAGTAATTTGTGCATATGGTTTTCTTTTTGAGTATGTGTGTTTCTAGACGTTTGCGTGCAAATTTAATTCTATAAAGCCAAACGTGTCATATTTGATACTGTTTCCAAGACACCAGTTATGGTAGAAACTGGGCTCCTGCACGCTGTTGGATGCAAGAAAGGAGCAGATAACAATACATTTATTTTGAAATAAATAGGGAAAATACCAAAAATAATATTGCAAAAAAAAAAAAAAAAAAATTCAGAGTTTGTAAAAGTGTCAAATAAAAACTTCAGATAAAAAAATAACGTTTCATCCCAGTAGTTCTAAGACTGGGCTTTAAAACATTAAACATACATTTGCAAGTACACAAATATTACTCCCAAAAGTATTTATGTAGTTTACAGACCATGTCTTACTCAGACAACGACAAAGTTAAACACAGATTAGTTCACACAGTTTTCAAATCATATGTTACACAAACACAATAATGCTGAGTGATTTTCTGTCCATATCGATAATCTTTTCACTGCACGGAGGCAAAGTATTTAAGTTTGGTATGTGTGGTAGGTTTGATCATCTAAATGGAAATGAAAGTGGCTACTGCAGCTGTAGAACACAATCACAAACAAGCATTTTAAAGGCTTTAGCACTAAGTTAAAAGGTTTAAAACTGAACATCACTCAGCACCATTACTTGAAGGATTTCATCAGCTTGACTGATGCAACGTTGCGATGTAGCACACTGACATAATACAAACATTTACCTGCCTGTTCTTTGTTTATTCCTCACATTTTCTTTTAGCTTTACAAAGAAAACATTTGTTTAGCTCTGCTTGCATTTTCTGTTTGCCAAGCATTACTAAGCACGTATTGCTAAGGAAAATTTCCTACATAATAATTGCTTTTATTATTTATTTGTTTTTGGAATAGTATTAGTTTATATTTTTAAGAAAAAAAGATGCAATTATAGTATTTTGGAAATAAATATTGTTCTGGGTTTGTGACCATTAATGAAACCATCATTTGCTTAAATCTTTAACATGCGTTGCTTTAGATGTGAATAACATTTTATACTTTGAATAAAAATACCAGCCATAAATCACACACTCTTTGGTAAGATCATTATGTAATATAGTGAACACCTTCATGAGGAAAATTCTCCACTGTCCAATGATGTCACCTGACAGTGAAAGTAACACTGTTTTTTTTGTAATTCCTCTCTTCTCCTTTTGTTCCACCATTACATAATCCCCTCTGAATTGAGGGCAGCAGATATTTTATTTTCACTGTACACAGTGGGCCTATATCCCTTACCACTGGTGAATAGTACTGAGTGTAGCAGGTGCTATTGTACCTATATATCTCGAAAGGGAGGCCCAGGCCCTCTCGGTGATCCGGTATCCTGCAGTTTCAGGTTTCCTTCAGGGAAGCCCTCGTACCTTTCCGTTTGACCAACATTATGTGTGACTTCCTCTCTCTGGCAGGGGTATGACTGAAGGTGCTCTCTGGGGACAGGATGAGAATTGTCCTCTTTGGTTTCCCTTCTTTTCTTCTTGTTTGCCCGCTTTTTTTTTCTTAAACAAGGAGATCTGCAGGTGTTTGAGTCACTTAAAGATGGATGTCTACACAAGAAATAAATATTGAGAGTTTAAACTTTTCTTGAACGCTATGAATTAGTTATTATTTGGCAATTTATAAATTTGAAATGCACTGTTTGATTTTTCACCTGAGCTTGAAAAATGTTTTTGAAGTGCCACTAAATAGAAAACACACTGAATTTGTTTTTGGTTTTAGAGGTGTAAACTAGGTTCTCTATTGTATAAGTTTTTGTTTTGTTCTTATAATAAAAGACAGCAGTTTGTCAGGGTACTTTTTAGACGAAAGTGTTTAGATTTTTGGCAATAGTCAAATTCTATGTAGTTTTCATTTTGCCTTGAAGAATCCAGTCTTACCTAATATATCAAAATTATTTGTTTTGATTTATGAAATGGTAGAACAGCTTTGGTTTATGTGTATTTCAATGTCTGTGTGATACAATGGAATTGTGACCCACAAAATGCAATGCGTATGAGACCCAACATTTTCTGCGAGCTTGTTCAATCTCACGTTTCTAATATAGACTGTATAAAGTGACAATGGAAAGACAGCTTAAGAGAGGTTTCTAAGCACAAGGTTGCATTTCTGGATGAAAAAAGAACATAAAATGTAACTGTTGTACAATTTGATCCCTTATCGAGAATCTGTTATTTGTTGTGAACATGTAACTGATATATTTTCACATGAAAGCAAGTTGCCATTGATGATATATTTTCAATATATTATCATGTATGACATTAATATAATGTTTCTTGAATCATTACCCTGAATCACAATGTGGATTTAAATATATTAATACTAATACTTTTGAATGCATACTTAAGAGAAGAAGCATTTAAGTGTTGGGTGTAATTATCCCTCTAGTTCTTCTTGCTGTAAAGGGACAACTGCAGAAAAGAGAAATACAAATGTTGGTACTAATCTTCAAAAAGTAGTTTTATGATGAAACAGACTTATTGGTATATTTTAATGGACAATGCTTAGCATTGTTATTTTAGAGTGAATTAATTTCTATTTTGTTCCAAGGTTTTGGGAAAGATTGTCATGTTTTCCTCAACCATAAAAGTCAAATGCATTCTCATGGGATTGCAGTATAAGGGGAAACCCAATACCATCTCTAGTTACCGTAGCATATAGTTAAAACATCTTCTTTTCAGAGACCGGAGGAGAAAGAGGCAAAGAGACAAATAAGTTCCCATTGACAGAGGGAGGTCGGCTCTCCTGAGAGGTTTTTGCACTATTCTCTAGGAGGGAGGTGTGCTAGAAAAGAGCATTTTACAGAGCTCTGGGGTAAAAAAAAAAAAGGCTCCCACCCATGACTTTCCAATCTGTCTCAGATGTGCACACAACAACATGTACCATCCTTCTCTCTCACACATGCACAATGCATTAACCTGCTAATGGACTGACCCCCTCTGCCTTCTCCCCTTTGTTTTGTGGCACAGATCAATTTCCTGTAGCTCTACTAGAGAACAGCAGGTGAGCTGGCTTCCTTCATGCCCCATCGAAATGTTCAAGAATAGGTTAACAGTGTTTCATATACATTGTATTGTAAGAGCCAGGAACACCAGCTGTGGTTTGGATGGTTTTACTTCATCATCTTCTCATATTGACTTGCTTTGATTATTTTCAATGGTCTTCATAGCAACAGCACAATGTACAGAAACATGTTTTGTTTTGTTTTTCTTAGGGCTGCTAATCTTATGACTTGAGTTTCTTTTCATTGTTCTTCTGTTTTAGCTTAGCATAAAAAGAAAAGTTGGATGAATTTAGGAAAACATGGTTTGACCTAAAGATAAACCTATTTAATGAGCTCAGATGGGCTAGCACAGCTTAGCATGCTAGTGCTAGAAAGCGTTTGGATTATGACGAGAAGCGTTTATTATCTTTTACTGTTGGAATAACACATATGAGTAAAGTTAGAAATAGACTTTAACTAAAAGAAAAACTAACTAAAAGTTAGGCAAAATAAACCAATCATATTTTTTCACAATAATAAACCAAATAATGAGTATGTAAAGAATGCAGGAAACCAAAAGTTAAGAGTACATGTTGGAACAAATGAAATATTTGCCAACATAAAACACTGCAGATAAATTAGCTTAATGCATGGACCAGCAATATATCTTAAAGCAAAGCAAAACTGTTTTGAAGAACTTTATCATATTACATATGGTTAACTATCTTTGAATAGAAAGGCTCAGAAAATGTGAGATGTCAAATATGGTTTTGTAAAGATGCAGCATTAATGTGATAAATTCCAACCATTGTTTTTCTCTTTTTTATCTTAAAACCAAAGGACTATTTCCACACCTATCCTTAACTGTCTCTTGTATTTGTAACCCTAACGATGTGTTGTGAAAAGCAAAATAGGACCTATCAAAGGTCACTGTGCTTTCCTGTGTAAAGGAAAGTTAGATCAGAAAACAAGTTAGAGTCACAAGTGAAGTCAAAGTTTTGTCTGTGTATGTCATACACAAAGGTAGTGTAGCATTTGGAGAGGATGGTTGTGTAGTTGGATGCAATCTGATCTTTCCAAGCTGCAACCGCCCCTCCTGGGCCATAATATCTTTACCTCAGCCACAATCTCCCTCCCTCATTTAGCCCACCATCTCAACATTTGGGCACCTGCCAGGTCCCACAGTAATTACCTTAATGAGCACTGACAGCTTAAATTGAGATTTACTACAATACACACACAAACACTTATGACCTGGACACCTGGATTCATGTATAAATACACAATAGAGCAACAAACAGCAATTTGGTCAGCTGTTTGGGGAATCACTGAGGCTGTTTTAAAATTAAGCTGACCTGCCATTTAAATTATCTGTAAACAGAAGAAAAAAAAAATCCGGCTGAAGTTTATACAGTGGACACTCATGTGCTCACAGACTTCTGCAGTCCATTCTGCTATTTATTTGAAGGAGATTTATGAATCTATGCAAAGTCTGAAAGAATAAATGTCAATATTTTTTACACATTTTCCAGGTTTAGTGAAGAGAACCACCATGAACTAATAGCTGAAACCACATAGACAAGTTACATTTTAAGCTGATCTGATTAGGTTTGTTCTGCTCTATGACATAGTCTTCAAATGCCACTATCATAAGTCAATGATTACCCTGTATGGATAGTAAGAGGAGGTTGTATGAGAAAAAGTAAAAAATGATAAAAATAATAATTTAAATGGAAATAGATTAATTCATTTTTGTGGTATTAATATTGTTAACCCAATTTTATTCATTTTAGTTTGGCAAAAATTTTAAATGCACAAAAACATTTAGGATATGCAACATTTATGCTGCATCCTGGCTGTTTGGTGATTGTTATCTAAATCGGTGTTCTCACAGTGCTCAAAACACAAAAATACAATGCATTGCATCCCAGAAGCTGAGCTTTACTAAAGATACATACATCCTGGTTTTTGGACTAAAGACACATCAGCTGGTGAAGAGCAGATGAGCCAGCCAGGAGGTCCAACAAAAGGAGCTCCATAGGAAGTTTCCCTTTAAATAAGCAACACAAACAGCACAAGCAAAGAATTCAACATAAAAATGGAAACGAAGATGATTCACTGGATGAAATGCACATGCGAAATAATTTGGAATAAAGACTAAAATAATTTGATCAACTAATGAATCTGTGCCGAGCAGACAAATCAACCTGTCGAACAAATTAGAGGTTATAGATGTGATCAAGAGATGCAGCAATGCTTTTATTAAATAAACATGGCATGAGTCATTGTTTGTGAGTGGACAGCTTTAGACTGAGTAAAAGATCTTCAAACTTTGGCTGATTAAGACAAGTAAGCCCATTTGATAAAATGGTTACATGCTCAGTTTTTTCTTTATCTTTAAACCCTCACCTGAAAATCACAGAAAATATGGGGGAAGTGGAGCAAGGCACAGCCACTACGTCTGCGGGGACTCAGGGAAATTTTCTGAGTGTGACACCTGCTAGCCTGCTAGACGCAGCAGCAGCAACGTGACCTGATGAGACGAAGCGCTTCCTGGCGCGGCACCGCCCGTCTGGCAGGAACACAGGAAACAGGTTAGCAAGCTGGCTGGTTTAGATGTGCATCTGTGTGCACAGGCTGCAGCTTCAGGAGTGTGCCACCCCGGCAACTGTCTCCGTGGGAACAATACCACCTGTCGCTCAGGGCTACCAGACAATGGAAACCAGATGGGGAGCAAAGGGTGGAGGAGGGAAACAAAATGCAGATCTGAGCAGACTCTTTAAGTACACCTAAGATTTTATACTGTCTGGATTTCAGAACATGACCCTGTATGTCACTTTAAATCGCTTTTTTTTTTTTTATTTAGTCTCCTTTTTACTGCAGTATCTAATCCAGAATAGTAGAAATTTGAGGTTTAAACAAAAGAAAATAAGTCATTATTTCAACAACTGAATATTGCTATCAAAGATGCCAATTCCAGTTTTATCCTTGACTGAACAGACTGGCTTTGATTGATCTAGTTTAGGGTCCAACATCCACATCACTCCGAAAAAACAAGTAAAATAATTACCGACATCACATTCAGCCATGTTTTGTAAACACTCATATTTCAGATCTTAGTTTATAGTAATGCAGCATGGGAACTACAAACAATTCACTCTCCCGTTGACATGTTAACACTCTCCATGAAGGCATATTGTTTAAAAAAAAGGGGTTTTTGAAAATATGTTTGTGTTTATATTCTTTCAAATGTGGGAAGTCTATCCACAACAGACTTATGTACTCTTCATTCTTACAGACAGAAACAGCAGCTGTGTACAACAAATTTCCGACACATTATGGTCTGAAATATTTTGAGACAGAGACAAAGAGAAAGAGGAGAGAGAAAGAGAGACTGAGTACTTGCACATTAACTACACATCAGCACCATCTGACTTCTCAAGTTTTTTTTTGAAAGCTTGGATACATGCTCCTCAAGAATGCGAAAATTCAATGTGGGGTTCCCCAAGGTTCAATTTTAGGCCCAGTACTTTTTAATCCATATATATGTCGCCTCTTGGGGATGTCATCAGGAGACACGGTATTGACTTCCACAGCTATGCTGATGATACACAGCTTTACATCGCTGTGTCTCCTGATGACTGTCAATGTTCTTTTAAACTGTATGTTAGATATAAAGTCATGGATGGCAGAGAACTTTCAACAGCGCAACTAGGACAAGACTGAAGTTTTAAGAGAGAGATAATTTCTCACAAACTGCAGAGTTTAAATCTTTCCCAGTGTTTGAGAAATCTAGGTGTTCTCTTTAACTCTGAGCTGAATTTTATTCAAGACATAAAAAATGTAGCAAAAACAGGATTTTATCATCTTAAAAACATCCCCAGAGTCTGCCCATTTCACTCTCTTGCCAGCATGGAGGTGCTGATGCTTTAATATTAAGTAGATTGGATTATTGTAATGCCCTGCTCTCTGGTCTTCCTAAGAAATCTGTCTCAAGACTACAGTTACTTCAGAACTCTGCGGCACGAGTTCTGACAAGGACCAGGGGCGGGAACACATCACACCAGTTTTAAAATCACTGCATTGGCTCCCCGTA
>JBAMHX010000011.1:14177273-14188360 GCA_037177515.1 Pseudomugil tenellus
CCCCCCCCCCCCCCCCCCCCCCCCCCCCCCCCCCCCCCCCCCCCCCCCCCCCCCCCCCCCCCCCCCCCCACCCACCATCCAGCAGTATTTGCTGACATACCGCAACCTGATTTTACTCTTTGTTAGAATTTTAAACAGGTTTGTTTTGTTTTTCTTACATCACTGTCACCATGACAACAAACAGTGTGTAATTTCATGCTGCATTCTTTGTAGCTTAAAAAAATTACGTTTGTCGGAGTAGTTCCACTTGCTCTCTGACTCTAGTTTTATCTAACGCTCTCCTTTGATCAGTCATGTTTGAAGCTCTTTCATAGCACAATATATCACCATCCCTTTAAAATCTGGTCAAAAATTTCGACAAGTTTCTTTTGCATTGGTTCTTGATCTTCTAGATTAGCAAAACCTCCTAAGTTTATATTTTGTGTAATGTTAAACAGCAGCCATTACGTAATTTATCTTCTAAAAGCTTAGTTCAGCAAGTTTGTCAAGTTCATTTACATTTTTCACTAAACAGCCTTTTACCTAACAGGTCAGTAACACAGGAATCCAGTGTGAACCAACCAGTTTTGCAGATATGCAAAGTTGATGTATTTCATCTTGCATTTTCTCCCATTTTATTATAAGATTAATTTGCAGCTTCCCCTCATAAGCCTGTATCCTTATTCAGACAAGCCAGTTTTAACAGACATTACTTTTGCATAATCTTCTTTTGATATTTAGCTAAATTTTTTATCTTAATCTCATTTATTTAATCTTTTAGTACCACATACAATTTCTACATTTAAATATAAATATTATTAATTATGGACAGAAGATGTGCTATGAAAATATGGTAGTTGAAATCTTTCATTTACTAATAAGGAATGACAAAAATGTAAACAGGTACAACAAAGCTAAGAGGGGTCAGTACCCACCCTCTAAGCCCTGGGAGGAGATCTAATCAGCCTAAAAAGTGAAAACATCTCTGGCTGGTTGCTGGACCAAGCTTTGAGAAATGAGTCCTGTCAAGTTACTGATGAATCGTCTGGAGGGACATTGTTGACAGGCAGCAGCACTTTGAGGCAGGTTGACTTCATGGGTTGTTCTTTTCCCTTCATAAGAAAACATTTAAGCCAGTAGTGACCTCATGTATGAGTAAACCAAGAAATGAAGCATGGAAAATAATTTTTACTCATTTAAACTCATTTAAAATGACATATCAGAAAATATTTTTTTAGTTTTTTAATCATATTCCAGCATTTGTAATGGAGATTTTATCACTGTTAAAGCTGTCGAATCTTCAAATCTGAGAATAATTTACACTAGAATGAGAAAAATGGCTCATATCTCATTTTTATTTATTTATTTGCATTTAGCCCATCTTTGTAATGGTTATATCCACCCAAATGTGGAACGAGCTCCAAAAATGTCAAACATATTCAGAATGTCTAATTAAGGCAACTTGTTGTTTTGTATTTTTCCCTTGTTGACCAACTCCTTTCAGTGTGAAGTGCCTGCTTGTAAAACTACACTTTTAAAGTTGCTTCCCCCCGCTCTACTGGTTGCAGAGCGCTCTTTGTCCACCACTATGTGAGCATAAGAAACAAAGACACCATTGCCGACCCTTGGGTTTTTTGGGAACTGTCTGTCACTCAAACCCATTGTTGACATTTGTAGCGCTTGGAGGACAATAGCACTTTGTGTGAGGAGAGAGCCAAGACACACCCTTGTCCTCCTGTATCTGTCTTTTATTTCTCTCTCTGTTGGATCTCTCTGGTGCCCATTTCTTGTAATATTTTTAATCATATTTTAAATTTCATTTTATTTTTTTGTAATTAGTTTGTAGTGGAGTTGTCGATGTATCCATGTTAATTAAGTGTTATGATGCTGATGCAACTGGCAGAGATACCTGGCTGGTGGTAACTTCCACATGCAGTCTGGAATTAAAAGATTTCCCAGTTTCAAGCAGGGAAAATTAAATGAATAGGCTACAGTTATATGACCCACTGTAAAAGTAGAGGAACCCTCAGTCCCAATATCAACTTATCTGCTGTAGTTGACACCTGCAACAACAACTTTATTTTGTGGATTTAAAAGCTTGTGCTAAATTATATTTCTCACATACAGTTTATTATAACTTTCAGTTTAGGTTTTTTTGTATATTTAAAGCAAAATATAATCTTTTAGTATGAACTTGTATTGCTGACAGTTACTGGTAGCCTATTGCTAATCATACTTAGCTTGTGCTATGAGCAATAACGGAACAATAAACAAAATCTACTTATTTTCCAACTTTTAATTGGAACTCAGTGGATTCATGTAGGATGCAATTTCCAGATTCTTGGACACACCAAACCCAAATTAGATTGCTTTATAAACAAGTTAACTTGTTCATTGCCTCATGCTAGCCATGAGAAGCTGGCTTGCTATTGCTTGAGTCAAAATATAAATCAGTCAAAGAAATCTATTAAAATATGTAATACTGATACAACATTTTGCCACATCTTTGTATGAAGCATTTGCCAAGGGGCAGCAAACTTTTTTTTTAAATTCATCTTTAATTTCCTTAATATGTAAATAAAAAAAGTTGGGTAGATTTCATTTTCACCATAACATTTCCAGTGAACATCAGTTTATTTGCTGTTTAAATCCAACATTTCAAACTCTTGTGTGACTGATGAGTACAATTCATTTTGTGTTTCTGACTTCAGTTTCTTTGTATCACTAGAATCCTGTAAAGGTCAGGATGAATAAAGTTGGGGTTTGTTCGCAGTCCACAGTCAGTCGTTATGTATAGGCAACAAAATCCTGCCCTTTAACCTCCATGACATCATATGACAGGCTCTTGTGCGTCTTCCGTGAACCAAGGAGGTCAAGATTATTCAGTGGACTTTTAAACAAGTAAAGACAGAGTAAAGAGTGATTGTCGAGGAGCGGGAGGCTCAAACAATTTTGTGTTTGCTCTGAGAGGCTCTGCTCTGTGTATGGATGTCTTTTGTGAGTGTGGCCTTTACTGAGTTTGTATCATCTGAATGACCTAATTTAATATTTTAATTAAAAGAAATGCATAATGCAACATGTTTTTCTCATTTAAGAAAACATAATTTGATTTATTAGATTACTTTAAACTGATTTGCTGTTTGTCCATCATTCATGTCTGAGACAGATATAAATTATTACTTTTTAAGTCCCTCTGGTGAGTTAAAAACTAATATTAAGCAAGTACAGAAACACATAACACGATAAAAGTAACATTTTCTTGATTATATCATCACTGAATACTCTGTTTATTGTTTATGGCTTATACTCTGTATAAAGTGGAACTTTACCAAGAAAATGACATAAAAGTGTCAACTAATTTTTTCTTATTTATTTTATCAGACCTATTCCAGTATGCTATGGTCTTCTACCACCTCATCCTTTTGCAGTCGATTCTTAAACTGGATCTAATTTCTATTTGTGGAACTACGTCTTCCTGATTTCAGTTTAAGTACCACCAAATATCAAAGGTGGATAATGTGCATCAATGATCATATAAGTTCACCAATTTAGCAGAACAGAGTTCGGTTACACTGATGGTTTACTGTAACCTTGGTTACAGTAAAGCATGCATGACTGTGTTGTGGCTTGATTTGTTGTGGGGAAGCGTAATATATAATGACTTTCTGCAGAAACCAAGCTGCTAGAACCTGATCCTCCACACACATGCAGCAGTGAGGATATTAACACAGTCAATGGCAGTCAGTGCTGAAATGTGCACATTATGGTTATGAATGGTGACTTTCATGTGTGACTTTGACCTGGTGGTTTTTACTGAAGATAGACTTCAGTAGACAAAGACCATTTTCTTATTTTCAGACTTCTTTTTCGGCCGGTTTAATCAATGAACAAGTAACGCTTACTTTGACATGTTTTAGTAGGTACCACTACTTGGTGTAAAATAACAGTTTTGTAAAATGACTGAATTTGGCCTTTAAATTATGTACATTTTAAAATAAGGCATTGCAATCATAAGTCTATTGCATCATTCATGTGTAAAATATAAAACAAAGTGCCCCATTAAAGTCTGAAAAATGCAACAAATTGTACAATATGTAAAAAAGGAAGATTAATTTGATATATTTCTATGAAGAATTGAAAAGGACTCAGTTACTGTTTGTTGTTTTGAAAAAAAGACATAATCACAAACTACTGAGGCAAACAACCAAAATCTCATTTTCTGCTGTTTGTGTTGCATAAATGAAAACCTATAGACTGAAAATATGACATCTGATCATCAACATAACACTGCTGTTGTTATCGAGGGTGACCACGAGACTGAGTGAACTCAAACAAATAGCAATAACAGCTAACCTAATCTTTTGTTTTGATTTTTTAAAAAAAACATATTAATAAATTATCAAAGTGTAAAAAGAACACATTATCTTTACAATGTAGTAACTCTTTGTCAAATTTGGCTTTTGGCTTACTTGCTTTTAGAAGTGGTCAAAATGTATGGTATTATTATTATGATTATTTTTAACCAAAGCAACAGGAAGTGGCTTATACTCTGTATAAAGTGGAACTTTACCAAGAAAATGACATAAAAGTGTCAAATTAATCCAATTAACTTTGCAATTCCCAAAGCTAATTTAGCATTAAAGGAATACATTATGATAAACATTTTTGACTCAAACATTTCCCTCCATAAACTGCTTGAGTCAACACAATGCTAGAACCAGTGAGTGCAGTTTCAAGATGAGAAGTGCAAAATGACCAGTTGATGTCTTGTCTTTAACAAATCTGTTTATATTTATCAGTGGGGTAAAATATATTTAAAACTTTAAATAACATTTATTTTACTTATTAATTTAACAATAATTTATTTGATAAATGCCAGACTTTTTTCAAATTAATATTAGTGTCCTGGTGCCACCAGAGTGAGGACCCAATTGCAGGACAAAGAAGCAGGAGGCAGAAGGAATGCAGAAACTAATTTTATTGACAGCCGTTATAAAGACAAATAGTGGAGAAACATGACAGATGATCTGACAAGGAGAAACTGAAACCTATGAGTATAAATACACTGAGAACAAGAAAAAACAGGTGCGAGGAGGTAGCTCATTAAAACCATGAAAATTAGGGACAAACTGACTCCAATAATAATAATAAATATAACATAAAAATATGTTGTTTGCTGTGACAGGTTGGCACTGATCGCTTCTGACAACTTTCCAGAAAGTACATTAAAAATTAAAGCAACTTCCTGACATTTGACTGCACAGTACTAGAAGAGATTGTATCCCTGTGCAAGTACAACGAAGATTAAGTTAAGCTATTAACTTATGTCAGCATGGAGCTATTTAGCAGTGCTAATGTGGTTTTATAGATTAGTTTAGACAATAGGGAGAAGTCTTGTAGTTTTTTTTGTTTGTTTGTTTTGAGTGTATTTGGGGACTGCATATCTTAAAAATTTTAAAATATTTCTACCTTGTGATTCAGATCATTGATATGTTTTATTCTCGTGTCTCTCTAATGTGACCACAGCTGTACATTAGAGAAAGAACACAACGATTGTTTATTATGTGTAAAAGTCTAGCTCGTTATCTTGCAATGTCATTGCTTTTTATCACCTCTGCACACACTCACATGCATGTGTGCACACCCGCACACACTATCCAGAAGCTTTATTTGAAGCCAGAGGCACATGGGGCTTTCAGTGGCTTCTCCTGGCCCCCGGGGTCAACAGGGCCAGTGGTTCAAAGGTCAGAAAAGATAGAATGCCCAAGGAGAGAAAAGGGGGGATGGCTATGAGGGAAGTTTAGGAGGAGTGATGTACACCGTGTGGGGGTGGAGGAGAAGCAAACAATGGAGGGAGATTTTGGCGGGAAATCTGAGACAGAGCAGGAAAGTCACCTCTTGCAGACAGACGGTGAGTCAGAGTCTGTTTCTGTCTCTGCAGGGTGACCTGAGTCACACTCACACGGCCATACACAACTCAGATGTAATGGCACGCACACAGACACACATGCAAATACTCAAACTGCCTACACACCACACAAAAGCTGCACCCCTTTGCACCTCATCCCTCCTACCCCCTACTGCACACAGTCTTTGAGGTGATGTCATCTCTTATGCTTCAGTGGTGTTGCAACAGAGGAATGACTCAGAGTTTGTTTGCCTCTGTGTGCGTTAGGTTGAGAAATGAGGTCGAAGTCCATATTTTTAGGTAGATGTCACTTATCAATGACTAATCCTCTCGGAAGAATTAGAAAAAAAATACCTCAAAAAACAAAAGCAGGGCGGGAAGGACATGAAAATTGGAGGGAAATTTTAAGTATTATGTGTTTTAAAATGTGATTGTGCAACTTGTGAGTGTATGTATCATTTTGTGGTCACCATTGATTACTAAGACAACAATCTGCCATTCATAAACAATGCATTACCATCCTCTTCTTTAATTTGGAAAACACCTATTAGCTATGTCAATTTTCTGTCTGAGAATTAAGACCTACAAACTACCCTACAGGTATTTAAAAGCATACAAGCTCTACTCACGAATATTTACTACTAAGTCAAATGTGTGCATAGAGTCCACAGATTTCCTTAAAATGAGCAATGCATAAACACATCGCCATCACCTCCACTTCAGTCAAATAATTACAGCCTGGGGCCAGATTAAACATCCCCTTGGACTCTGGTCTGGGAAGTGAACTCATAGCTAAATTCAAGACATTTCCCAGTAGACATGAAAGCCCTCATAGAGTGGCACCAACCCTGTATGGATGTGGCATGAGAGTGTGAAATCAGTAGGGTCTCTGCTAACTTAGCAACTGGAAACAGTCGTGTGTCCCATGCCAATGCAGGTTGCTCAGAATGCAAACAAAGAAAATAGATGGATGACATGTGATTATGAGTTGCATTTTTCTCACTTTTACATAAACTCATTGCATGGCAGTATGAAATGCACAAATTGTACTCTACATGAACATTTGTGTGACTTATTTTGAATGATTGTTAACAATAAAAAAGAGGAAAGCAGAGATGAATGGCGGTATTAAAAAAAACAAAGCCAAAAGTGATAAAAAAAAAAAAAGAGTGAATGAATAGGGTGTTTCCTTTGGAAAAGGAGCCGTTAGTTGACCACAATGTTTTTAGTCAGCGATGTTTCACATCCTTGATCAACCTTGTACTTTGTAAGAACTAGTTTTTATGGCCAATGGCGGAGGAGCAGGGTAGGTGGAGGTACCATATCCAGCTAAATCACAGCCACCCATTGCCCATGCACTGCATCACAGCCATCACTACTTTTATTTTCCTTTTTCACATGCAGCTATTTCTGTGCTGCCATTGCACTTCTAGACACTTGCAGTGCACGCACTCTTATCAAGTGTGTCAATTATCTGGTGCGCACACCAGACGCAGTTAGAGATTCCCCTCAGAGTGGCAGCTGTCTGACAAAACCAAACAACAGATAATCAGAGGCACCACTCGTCAAGAAGCATGTCAGACCAATGCTCAGGCCCCCCGAGTACCAGCCAACTTTGACTCACTACGGCACAGTGACAGTGTGGAAAGTTTTAAAATGACATATTGGTAGACTAGAGTTCTCCAACTAGTGCCCTCATTCACCTCTTGTGTTGCTGTAGCAGTGCGTCTTGTGTAAACAAACAGGAGAGAGTGGTATTATCAAAATAAAGAGAAGTTTTTTTGTCTTGATACATAATAATATAGTCAGTACACGGGTAACATTCTGCATTAGGGCCATGTTATATCACATTTCCTTTTATTAATTTAATGGAATTAAACAAGTAGATAAATAGTGGTAGTTGCCAAAAAAGCAAACATGTTATTTTTTTATATTTATATATCATAATAAAATAGTGATGAATACTGAAGAGGTGAACAACTGTGGGCCTTTGAACAACCTCTCCATACAGCAATAGCTTCTCAGACACTGAAACTTGGCAGACTACATCTGGAAAGGGTTAAATCCAGAACCAAATTTCTCATTTGGAATGCATAAAGTAAAGATTATTATTATTATTTTTAGTTTGTTGTTGTTGTTAAAGATGCAGTATGCAACTTTTAGACCATATAAGCATGTTTCTGACTTGTTTGATGACACAGTAACATCTATCATGCTCAGCAGGAGCCCGAGGCTAAGAATCAGCAAGTCAAAACTTTTTCTGCTGGGATGCTACATGATGTTGGACATGAGTTTCCCCTTCAAAATACTTGAAAATGTATTCAGCGATTTGTTCTTTAATACAATATGGCCTTCATAATCTTCATCGTTTAATTCTGAAGCTTTGTCACAAAGGTCATGACATATTAGAAACATTTCCAGGGGAAGTGAAAGTAGAGGGAGAAATAGCTGCATTTATAGAACACACTGCACAGGAAATTTTGTCAAAGGACGATAACACTCCCACCGTGGAAAAAAAAAGAAAAGCTATGACATCATTTCTATCAGACTGTTATTTTGAGATCAAAATGTCACTTTGTCCTCCTCGGCACTAAACAGTTCAAGTTTTAAGCCTATTTATCGGTTTTGACAGAGATTAAATTCTCAGAACTTACATATCTCTACATGCAGGCGTGCTCTGCCAGCTTAGTGTCAGAGAGGTCATATTAGCATATGAACATCTATGTTTGCATGTTAGTGTTTGGGTGTGTTACTTTTTTTTTACCCAGATCTGTGTTTTATTTCTAAACTGGAAGTGTTGCATTTTTTAGGTAGTTGTTCTCTAAAGTAATGTCCACTTTTATCTGGGTCATCATTCAGATTTTATTATTACAGCCTTATTCTTTGTCTTTGCTCCTTTTCACCTTGAAGCTCAAATTCTCTCAATCTAGCCTGTCCATCACAAGCACATACACACTCATACAAACACACACATGTTGCAGTAGTAGTTTATGGGTTGGCGCGCCATGAGTGCAGCTGCAACACAATATTAGGAAGAGTTTGACCTTTAGCTTGTTAATGGAAAAGTGCACAGACCAGTGAAGCTGCAGCCCCTTAAGGAATCTTCATCTGCTGACCCCTCCCCCGCATACACAACACATAAACACACAATTAAATCTGTCCTTAGTTTGGTACATATCCATGGCAACAAGTCCACGTGGTGGAGGCATTGTCCAAGTGAGAATTGTTTGTTTTACCTCAGGTGGGAACAATAGGTGGAAGAGTGGAGGAATGAATGCCCACTCTTGAGTCAGCTCTGTGTGCCCTAGACGACACTAACAACCCATCCTGTGACACACGAGGTTGCAGTGACATTCTCATGCTCTCTCTTGAAAAACACTAAAAAAGGAATTCTGTTAGACGGCATGTCGTCACAATGATGTATTTGCCATGGCAACCGAAGGCGTCATCTTTGTCTAGGGATAAACAACGCATTAGTCTCATTCAGTTATGTGTTTGGCTCACTGTAGGTTGGTTTAAATTGCCTAAATATGGATTTACTTATTACATGTGAGTTTTTCATATTAATATCATGTACCAGCAAATGAAATCACACGATATAAGGATGTTACAGAAGCGTTTGGCCGTCATAACCATTAAAAAATATTGGATCATTTTCTCATTTGAATGAAAAACATCTCATTATAATGTGACAGTTTCTTGATATAACAGGATATTAATCTCATTAAATCGAGAAACTTTAGAAGATGGTTTCTTATTATAACAAGATGTGTAACCCCTAACCCTAACCCTAGTTTCACCCCTCTTCATCTTTTCACTGGTCCCCTCCGGACCAGAATCAAAAGTTCCCCGAGAAGCGGTTAAAAATATCACGAGATATATGGTTGTACGATCCATTAGCAGGGCCAAAAGTGGAATACCCCGATCAGAGTTCATCTAAGATGCACAGCCAGACTTTTTAAAAACACCTCAAGAAGCAAAAAAGAAGCGAGGTTAAACGACATTAGTGTCCATTGTTTATGGTGCTCTGAATGTAACCGCTAACTGTTAGCTAACAGTTAGCCTAAATACAGCCAGTCTGACTCATTGTAATTAAGAGGTCTTGGGTTCTTTGCAGTCCTAATGTTATTATATGTTTATATATTATTATGTATAGAATATCACTGAATGTGCACTTACCAGATGTAAAATAAAGGCCACAGACGTAGGTATAGTTGGACTTTGGTTGCCACAACGTCCATCTCCATTACGTCTGATCGTATTTGGAATCTGTTGATGACGCTCAGCCGTTTCTCTCTCCTGACTCCACTTAACAGTATACGATTGTACTTGGTCTTGAACCGCTTGTTTTTTAAAAAATTAGATGTGTAGCCGACCACAAACAGGATTTTACCATGTCTCCTCTGTAGTGTCGCTAGGGGCTGTTTCCACCACGCTAAGATGGAGAGCTACGTTGCTATGTAATTACGTCAAAATGTCCTGAATGTGTCCTACTAATTCAGCTTACTGTTAGTGAAATGAGACAGCCTACCAAATATATGAGAATTTCCCATTGTGCTCCCATGCCCCTTTGCTTAGCAACTGCAAATGTTATGTTTAGTTTCCCCAATCTTTCATGAAACACACTAAAAATGTTTTTTTTTTAAAAAAAAAAAAAAAAAAAGAAAACACAGCCATATTTTTTTACATTTTTTTTCTTTATACCTGTTGGTCTAAATTGAAAACATATGGAGGAGGAGATGACTTCTCCACTGGCTCCACCCAGTCAAGCTAACGTTAACGTTAGTGAAAATAATGCTAATGAGACCCAGGCAAAAAAGTTGATTTGCTGTCATTAGGTAGGCTACGGTAAAGGCCAATGCTTCCATCCCGGCTAGTCTGCCAACCCAGCTAGTCTGACCGTGGTGACAAATGAAGCAGAACTTCATTTGATTTTTCAAAACCCTATTTACCTCAAAGAAATTACCCAGTTTGGTGATGAAAACTGATCTATGATGCCCTTGTAATTATAAAAGTAGCCAAAAATTCCTCTGTGTCAAGTTGGATTTCAAACACACACACACACACACACACACACGCATATATATATATATATATATATATATATATATATATATACAGTATATATATATGTGTGTGTGTGTGTGTGTGTGTGTGTGTGTGTGTGTGTGATCATTCAAAGACCTTCTCAGTAATTGTT
>JBAMHX010000011.1:14204558-14217959 GCA_037177515.1 Pseudomugil tenellus
TCTCCACTACTCTATACTGCATGCTAGTGGTGAGGGTCACGATGTATCTAGTGCTTTTCGGCTGTTATTCAAGCGTAATGATATTCAACAACACCTCTGCATCTTCTTGATACTTTATTTTTAGTATCTACGTTTAATCATATAGGGAACAACAGATGGCCACATGCTTGCATTCCTGAGCAGCCTAAGCGGGACAAAGAGCCAAGGCCAAATATCTTGGCTTTGTGGGGACAACAGCTGGGAGGAACTGACCAGGCAGTCAGTCCACTTCATTAAAGACTCAGCATGAGAGCAGTCGAGCTTTTCTAGTTCTCCCAATTGCTGCTCCTCCCTCCTGTCTGTCGCTGTGTGTGCATACACATGCTGTCCCTCTCCAGAACTGGCTTTGTGAAAAGACTTGCACAGTTATATTAATCTGCCATCAGACTTTAAAACTTGAGTGTTTCTTTTTTGTGTGTGTTATTTTGCACCTGGAAGGATTCTATCATTAAGAAAGCTTGGCAATGTCAAATGCAATTTCTTCTATCTGAACTTGCAGTATGTTGTTTCTAATTCCTAAGTAACAACATGTTGTTGCTTCTAAGCTCTTCTGATCCTCCAACGGTGTGAAAGTGCTGCTGTCAAGCCGCAGCAGCACTAATCATCTTCACAGTTAATACTGCTGATCAGCTGCATCTACACATCATCCTCTATAATTTAATTCTTAACGTGAATGATTTGGGTCATCTGTTTTTGCCTTCACCCCTTTCATCTTACTCATTTCCTGCAGATGTGACCCACTTCAGATCACAGACCAACACAAACGCATTTCAAAGGAGTAAGTTATGTGTAAAAAGCACATAGAAATCCAAAACTAAACACTGGCCAACTCAGACAAACTCGTGCCTGGCCTTTTGGCATCAATGGCCCCATCAGTAATCACCAACCACCTCATGATTTGCTCTTTCAGTGAGTGATGAACCGATCCCCCCTCAGTGACACAAAAGAAAACACCTGTTAGAATCTGCTTAATCCTAGCCAGCGGCAATGCAATCTGGGCTTTTAGAGGCCCAGTCTAATCCACACAAGGGCACCGGGCCAAGGCCAGGGCAGATTAGACCCCCACTATCTATCCATACATCCATGTAGGCACTGACACTGCTCTGAGTCTGCCCCCCCCCTCCCCCCCTCCCCTTAAAACAAGTGTTTGAATTGGTCTTTTAAATCCACCCAGTTACCTTCCCCCCCTTGCTCATACCTAATCTTCAACCCGTTCAGACCTGCCTGAGCCCAGTACTCACTATCCAACCCCCCCCCCCCCCCTTCCTCGGTGCGACTCAAAGCCCATTGATTTGTTGATTTCTCCTCTTTTGTTTGAACCCGGCCGAGTGTTAATGGGGCGACCAGGGTCCACAACACAGTGCCAGGACTTTTAGCATGGGAGATTAAGGTCCTAATCTGGGCATCTGTCAAGGTCCAGTCCACCTTCTTCCTTATGGAACTGACATGCACCTCTTAAAACATATTATTATTCAATCCAACATTATTTGTATAGCACCACTTCACAACAATGTCATCTCATGGTGCTTTACAGACACATTAATTTGAGCCAATTCATAATAAATAGCCTGGCTGATTGAAAGGGATGTTATGAGTTGTTGAAGCTGGAAGCTGTTAATGAATCACACCAACAATAAAAAACAAAAAAATGGAAAAAATGTATGTACGGATGTGATTCAGAAGAATAAATATACTTTTGAAAAAATGTAAATCACTTTATAAAATTTAACTTTTTCCATTAAGGTATGACAATGAATGATCTGATAAAGTAATGTCAGCATATCACACACACATACACACAAACAAATAAAAGTTCAAATTGGGATCCAGAGTGTTTCCGATAATACTAAATAGATTATGTTTCATACATTTGAAAATAAATTTATACATCCTCATGGCAACAGTCATAATAAAATGAGTTAAGATTGCAAAATGCATATTTTAATTCTTTTTTGTCTTGTCCAGCATCAAGGCAGGCAGAATGATGCTATCTCTCCTGTGTCATGCTGAGCAAATTTGTACTATATGTATATTTGTATATACAAAGATCCTCTTGATAATCTGAATTCTTTATTTATTTCAGTTCATTTTAAATAATATTTTAAATTAAGCCGCCATACACTAACTTTGCCAAACTTTTGTCCAGATGAAATGAAATTAGCGTTGAAGTTTCACATGGCTTCATCCGCTGGTGAGAAATCTAAGATGAAAGTATGGATGATGGAAACTGTAAAGATTATTTTAGTACACCAATTCCAGCCAGGGCTCCATCTGGTTGCTGTCTAGATGCTGCGTTTACAGTGATTATTCATCATAAATAGAAAACAGAAGACTTTCTTGCTCTGTGGAACAAATACTCTGTACACAATGGCAGAGTGTTGGGATGTATTTGTGTAAGAGTGCATATTTTGTTTGTCTCTTTGCTTATAGGCTACATATCCTCTGCTATTTTGTTATTATTTTATTGCTGAATGCATTGCATTTCACAGTTCCGCTGACTGAGGGCTCACTGTGTTTTTGATGCGCAATGACAACAAAGGTTTCCACTTGTTTTTCTACAGTCATTTGCCTCCATCTGGTGGTGTCAAATATGTATGAATGATGAAATTTGCAAATAGTTCTTTTTAGTTGACCAATTCAGGCAAAATATCAAGCTTAATCACTTTTCATTAAACTGTGCTATGAACTTAAATGATCAAATCTGAACAAGAACATGTTATTAAAACTTGCTAAGACACTGAAAACACATGCACCTATTTACGAAAACACAAAAAAATAATATATAAGAAATATACTATGAAAACTGGTGTTCTGCAAAACATTATGAATCTTTTTGGACTAATAATTTCATATTAAGTTGTTTTAAGGACATTCTTCAAAACTAGTCTTTGGATGTCGGCTGCCTTTTGATCAGTCCTTTCAAGATGATCTCACACTGCTTCAGTAATGGTGAAGTCTGGACTCTGGGGAGGAATAATCCTGCTGTCAGATGTGTTTCCACTGATTTAAAATGCAGTTCTTTAGTCATTTGTCAAAAATCTGTGTTTTCTCCCATTTTTACCTTCTCAAGAGTGACTGACAACCATTTTTCCAATTATTTCTTAAGAGGTTTAACTGGAAAAGTAGATGGATCAACTGAATTTTTTATGTGACAGATTTTTGCTGTATTTTTCCCCATTTCTTGGTTACTTAATTTCCAGACACTTTTCATCAACTGTAATAGTTTTTCAAACCTGAAATTTCATCTTTTGTCCTCTGCTTGTCCAGTTTCAGATAACATTTTAAAATCTCCCTGAACAGCATAGCAAACATAAGGCAATAGCTCTTTGGGAAACACAGCCCCTAGGTACAAAATGACTGAAAATGGTTGCAAAATAAGTCAATGTCCAAAACTTTCAAAGTCTGGTGAAGTATTGCTAAAGAAAACTTGAAAAATGTATGGCTGCCTGGAGGCAAAGAATAAAGAAAAGCTGTGTGGTTCAAACCTTTGCATAGAGTTAGATACAGTTTGTTTGTAGATACAGAAAAAGGTGATGAAAGAGCAGAAACAGGAAGGTTGAATTATAAAATACAAAAAATATAAAATTATAAAAAAAAACTTTTATTTGACATTTTTACCTAACTGTTTAATCAAGATTATGGTAAAAACCATAAACAATAGTTCTTCATTTTAGGACTCACCTTTTATTCATAAACAAAAGAAATCTGCTTTAATCTGACTGGATATGCCTTTTAGAGCTCAGTCTGAACTGTCATAAAGAACATGAATGTTACAGTGCAAACACAAATGGTATCAAAATTAGAGCAAAATAATTGTTAATTCTAAAATTAAATGTGATTTTTTTCAAGATGAAAAAAAAATTACTGTGACATTTATTCATCAGTAACTGAAGTATATTTTTTTTTATCTCAACTGAACTATTAATAAAAATAGGACAATAATAAATGTGTATCTCTGCTTTTTAAGCTTATGATGCCATCTAATGGTCGGTTATATATAAAGTTAATGTGTGAAAAAGCATGATTTACTTTATAAATTCTTAGTAAAAGAGACACATAGCAATGGTGTGTTCACGATGGTCTTATATAAAAACAATAAGACAATATTATAAAAACAGAAAAACATTGACAATGTCAACTTAACCCTTAAATGTGCTGCTTTACCATTAGGTACAGCCGAACTTTCTGACCTGATACAGAATTAGAACATGTTATCTTTGCTTAAAAGATTGTTTCCTTTTTATCTCACTGCTTATAAAAGTTATTGCATCTTTGTTTTTTATTAAAAAAAAATATATAATAACTCTTGATTGCTGGAATGAAAATGAAAAAAATACAACTCAGTGTTTAACATAAAAGTAAAAGAATTACACATCTGGATTGTTCAGAGTTGAGGTGGAGAATTTCCAATGCTGACAAAACTAAATGGAGACAATCTTGTCACAAGGCAGCTGCTGGTTGACACCAATTTTCTTTGCATAGTCATTCTGTGGAAAGAAAATGACATGTTTAAATGTTTGATCAGAGTAGCAATTTCCTTAATGTAACATTTACACATTAATACTAACCTAACTCAATACAGGGTCATACAATGGGGCTGCAACTTATGCTTCCTTCTATATTATGAATTTGATGAGAAAATATATTGTATTTCTCAGTAAAGAGCAGTGACAGACGGGAAACTATATAATGAAAATAAAGACCGACCCACCAAACAAATTCTTGGATTTTCTTTTCAGAAATACCCTTTAAAGAGAAAAAAAGAGATTTTGGTTTTATCCATAAACAACTTAGGAAGATTTAGTGTAAAAAAGGTTTATTTTTTTCCAGATTTGCCACAGGCAAGCTGAATGTATTTAACTAGCTAAGCTAAAAGCTAAGCTAACTGTATTGAAATTATATTGGGTAACCCTAATCCTAACCCAGGATGCCCAGAAGCCCATCATTTACTTCAGTTCAAGAAAATACTTTGTAATGTGAAATACCCCAAAATATATCTAAAAAATAAAACGGATGTGCTATATTAATTTATTTCTGGTGCTAAACCTAATTTTATGTATTCTAGTGATAGATAATCAAAAATATTGTACTTTTTTTAAAGGGATACCATGTACATTTCAGCCAAAAATTAACCTAATGTGAGTAATAATGACAGGTTTCTGGGGTCAAAATGCAGTGCTTGATGCATTTTGGCACTCCAAGAGGCCTGCCCTCTTCAGAAACCAATTGTAACTTTGCTGAACGGATCCATTTCTCATGGGATCATGTGACCATGTCCCATGCTTTGACAAGGTCCCATGCTTTGCCAAAGCGGCAATCTCTGGCTGTCAATTTTGAGGCCAATCAGGAAATAACAAAAGTTGCAGTTCACCCCTCACCGCTAGGGGACTGACTGCAATAGAGAGCAATGCCCATAGACTCCTATGTTAAAATGTCCGATTTCACAGCTGAAATAAACATGTGTACAGAGTGGCTCCAAAAACATTTTTCGGTTTAATAGGTCAAAGTTATCATCATGACAACTGGGGGGTGTGGGGTGAATTTTTTTCTAACACCTCCGTTTCAATGTTATTTAAAATTGTACATTTAGAGGCGTGTCTTTTTGATTGATATGTGTCAGAAGAGCTATCAGCGCCATCACTGGATGCAGCTGCTTGCTTCCTGCTGGCTTCACCGTGACGGAGCCCTCTTAGCTCCACCTTTTGATCCATTTTTGGATTTCCTGGTAATTATGAAGCACCAAGATGGCCCCGTAGGACCTGCCTTTGGGCTTTAAATGTGCTCTTCAGAAACCTATGTGTACCGTGACGTACGTGCTGTCCAGTAATTATATAAAGTCTATTTCTTTGGCATACAGCACCCCTCAATAAGCACAAAGTGCTTTGCTGGTGCTACATTTTCCTCCTCATCAACAAATGTTGTCATGGCTGAATAAAATAAAAAGATGAAAAAGTGTCTGAAGAGGCCAGAAAGCCAAGCGATCAATCTAGAGCAGTAGTGCTCAAGAAGTCGATTGTGATCTACCAGTCGATCGCAACGGTAATATTGGTAGATCGCATGACTCATAAAAAAAAATAGATGTCAGCCTATCATCCGTCCCATCATTTGATTGCTATACAGGGCAGGGAGTAAGATGAAATTTGAATTTTTCTGACACTCTTGTCACTGCTCATGTTGTAGCTACAAACAACAGGATTAACACTGCTCGGTCCCTCAACACAAGATTTCTCGTAAGTCTTGTGGTCGGTGGGGGGGGGGGGGTGCTATTTAACAGTTCATTAGCTCCTTGTTCGTATGTAAATTCTTGACATGAAGAATTTAAACGATTTGGTCATTTTCAGTCTCCTCATCCAGTTTCCATCTTTCCCACTTGTTTGTTGATCTAATGGAGCACTGAAGGAATCATATATGTAATAAAATATAATCTTGAACACTATTTGCATCATCAGATTTTCAGAGTGGTGTCACTGTCAGTAATAAAATGATGGACGGCAGTAAAAAAATGCCGTCTGATTTTAATGATGTGTCAAATTAAATCAAATAATTTAGCTCCACACTATATACTTGTATACATAAAAGTCTTGGACGTCGTGCTGTGGTCCACAGTGTGACGGTCTCATACTGAAACTACAAAAGCAAAGCCACACCCCTTTGGATTTTAAATTTTAAAAATCTGTTCCTGGTCCTAGAATAGAGACATTCTGAAAATGTCATGAAAATCCATCCATAACTTTTGGGTGATGTTGCAAACAAACCAACCCTGCAAAAACATGAGCTCCTTGGTTATGAATTAAACTTGCCTGCCAGAAATCAGAGCATCTGAATAAACTAAATAATAGAGCAGTGAGGGTGCAAAACCCACTCTGTGTTTGCCTCACTGTTATTAGCCTGTTAAGTTAGATCTTTTCCTGCTGTGCAAACTTACAAAACTTAAAATTTTCTCATTTTTCAGTCAGTGTTTATTCAGAATAAAAGCGGTAAGTGTCAGATGAGCTGCAGAATGTTGCAACATACATCTGTGTCTTTATTTTGCTGTTTAATACACGATAATTGTGGCTAACTGAAGCTATAAGCTACAGACCAAAGCTAATGTGGCTACCAAAACGTGTTGTGCAAAATGGGTTGGTTGCAAGCAATGCATTTCCTATAATTCACGTAACATCATTTCTGGGGTATGAAACAATTATGTGGTTAGTTACTAGATGTTCACTAGTTAACGAGTCGTTTTGCACCTCCTCATCGTAGAAAATACAAAGAAATGCACATAATGCAGCCTCAAAATTATGCCAGCTATGCGGCTGTTGAAGGAAATAAAGCTCCTAGATGCTCATTGAAGTGTTATAATCATGTGCGTTAAATAACCTGGAAATTACAGTGAATATCCAAATAGTAACATAAAGATTAGTAACTGGTCTGGTTTAGTTTAATGGTTTTCATTCACTATTCAATCGCAAACAGTACTACTGTTGTGTCCCATAAGCTAAGTGCTAATGCAGATGTGTTATTGACACAAGTTGTACCAAAGTTACTGCTTCATTTGATTCAAAACTATAATTCATAATATTGTTTTTGTGGCAGTTTTTGTGCAAATGGTTTTGTATTGTTTTTGTTTTGTTTTCTGTGTAAATGTTGCACAGCTTTGTGTAGCCTGTGTAAACTTACAGCTTTAGCAGCCCTAGTGACTTTAGATTAAATTATATTATTTTTATTTGAAGGTGACAATGCAATTTCATAAAACACATAATACATTAATTAAAAAAGCCAGAATTAGCCAAAAGGCTATTTTTTTATATCCGTAAACCCCTGGCCATACTGTTAAAAAGCAGTAAAAATACTAAACAGTATCCCTTTAAATGACTTGTTAGTTGAATGAAGGCAAAATAATTAAATTAAATAAATATTTATAACAGGCCAAACCATGTCATGTAATCTATCTACCACTACATTATCAGTAATAAATGACAATGCAGAATTCCACAGAGATAAAGATGGTTTATACAGCAGTGTAATTCACCCTGGAAGAAGGTTTTATTCATTAATTAATTTTTACGTAATTTTACTTCTGGTTCTTACCATGTATTTGATGACATTGATGTGGTAAGGTATTCCACCCATCTCCTCACATTTCTTCACATTCATCCTCTCTGGGTCTCCAGCAGCCAAGACAGGAGAACCCGGATCCGCCTGCAGCAGAACAGGAACAACAATGAGAACATCTGCATTGATCATCAATAAAAATAGAAAATTGCAGTTATGTAATTAAAGATTTGGTGTCAATGATTAGAATCAGGGGGTGGAGGGTGGGTTTGCTTAAAAGTTTGAATGACAAACAGCAGCGCCACAGCTACTGGTGGGAGGCTTGGTTACTGCACAAAAATCTCAGTTTTTAATAAATTTAAGACTCATTTTAACAACTGTATAGTTGAGTTTTATCAGAATTAAATAACATTATGTTGTCAAAAGCTGGAAAAAAAACATTTTTGGGTACACTGCTTCTTTAAGAGGACTAGGTTTGTATTTTAGTGGGGTCTACTTACAGGATTCTGATCCCGTTGGATGGACAGCAAATCTGACATCCTCTCATTGAAGCCGGGAGCAAAGTTCTCTGGGTTTATTGCCACAAAACACTGACCCTGAAACCCAAAACAGGCAACATCATGAGGGGGCCCAATTTTACGAGTACTGACTTGATGCATTTTGGGTTTGTTCAGCATGTGAAACTGTAATTATCTGTTAATAAAACTAATGAACGAAACAATTAATCAACATTCAACATGGCTAAAATGTTAATGCTGTTTAGTGAGTTCTGTGAGCATTTTGAATCAACCTGTTGTTGAATTGTGCTATACAAATAAACTTACACAAATAAACTATGCATTGCCTAATTTTGTCTATCATATTATAATAAAATGTAGTTATGGCACAAGGTAAATAATGTACCAGGTCGGCAACTCTGTCAGTCACTTTCCATGTACGGACATATTTGCTGTACTGCGCACCAGCCAAGATACCACAGAAAACCTCCACCATCATCCCCAAACCGTAGCCTTTGTACCCTCCTGAAACAAAAGAAATTATTTCAGCATAGTTCCAAAACTTGCAATATCATATACATTAACATTTGAAATGTTTACTAACTAAATAACTTAATCACAACCTTTATGGGATTTAAATTCAGTTTAATATACATTTTCTAAACAGCGTAAACCTTTTTGGGACACAAAGCTTGCAGGAAAAGTCGATTTTCTTTAATTTTCTTTTCAGGTGTTGAAACATCAAAGAGGAAGACTGATATTGTATTAGGAAGACATGGAAAAAAAACAAAAACAAAAGTCAGACCTGTAGCTTCACTGCCACCAATTGGCACCAGTCCTCCTCCCGTGAGGACTCTCTTGGGGTCTGTTGTAATATTTCCCTGAGGGTCACATCCCCAACCATCAGGAATGGGGTCGCCACGTCGCTCGCTAAGCTCCACCTATGTGCACATTACATGAAATTGCAGCGCAAGAGGGCTTGATTTTAAATGGACACAGAGCATTTTACTAAGTCTCAGTCATTTCCTTTTAACCATAACGAGGATTTGAAGGCATCAAGTTCAAAAGATCTCGTTCAGTGGCTAACCAATTCACAATTTCATGACAGATAACAGTGTTGTGATAAAAAGAACAAATTGAATCAAAATTTGTACCTTTCCAAGAGCTACTGTTGAAGTGGCCGTGTCCAGAACAAAACTGTCTCCATCTTTAGCGGGAGCAGCTATACTCAAAGGGTTTGTGCCCAAAGTGCGCTACAGACAGAGGGTTTAATAAAGTTGGAATGAGAAAGAAGTCACTCAACTTAATAAAAAAAAAAATAAAAATAACAAACAACAAAAAAGAAAACATTTTGGGCAACTATACAGACTCTGTTTGCTGATGTAACCCAGGTTGTCTAGGCTGCCTGGGTTATTTAATGACAAATGATTTTTAAGTTGAAAACAACAGAAACAATAGAAATGTTTTGCGCGTTATACATAGAACTCTTTTGGGACCTTTTTACATTGGGCGGAAACTTTTGTGTAATAAAGACCACCGCTGTCCTGACAGCGCGCACGAGTGGATTTGAGTGCACTGAAGAAGCACCCGAGCGGACACGGGCAGCAGCAGAAAAGAGCGCTCGGAGAAGACGAAGACTATTGTGCCTTTTTCCTTTCTCCCTCGCCCTCAAACAACGTTTGTTCCTCCACCTACTGTTTACCCTCCACCACAGCCTGTTTCCTAGTGTGTGAGTGCGTACATGAACAGAGAGTAAGTTCTACGTCACTTCCGTGATTTTCTGAATAATGTGTTGACGCATGTTAGCTAAATGCTGCTCGTCGTGCCACAATGCGTTTTTCTGTTCTTGTTTTGATTATACCCGCGGTTGTTCTGGGCTAATCGTGCTAATATGACTACAGCTTTCCTTGGTGCTGATTGGTGTTTTTTCTTTATATCCTAGACCACTTTGCACACTACCTGCATATTGTAAACCCTAACTAGCTGCCATTCAGTGGGCCTGCTATATTGCTGTGCTGTACTGGAGAGCTTGAGTAAATACATTAAACCAAATCCTGCCTCCTGCGATCAATGTTCTAGCCGACACCCCGGGACGAGTACTATAATCCATCCTGAATACAGTCCTCCTTCTATCTTCTAATTAACATTGTGGTCCTTCGAGCCGGATCCCTGTACTTACCCTGGTTAGAGATGAATTCACATGACTGGCAGACTGATGATGTTGAGGAGCCGACACGACCTAAACGTGTCACTCAGGCCCGCCGGTACTTACTGGATTATGATGTTGGTCCTCTCCATCGCAGACCTGTCACCTTATCATCCCCCAACCTACATTATGCAGCACAGCATGCAGGAAGGCCTCGACAAGCAGCAGCTGAAGAGTGCCATAGCCTGGATAGAGTTGATGATCCATCCCATCGTTCCCCAGCTGCATCTATTATCGGGAACGAGAGCAGCAAGAAAGCATCCAGAGGGCATCCAGCACTTTCCAGCATGGATCGTCTGATGGAGCAGTCTCCACCATGCTCTATAACGTTAGAAGCTGATCCCAGGGAAGGAGAGTGGGTCATCACCATACCTGCTGGATAATCTCCACCGCACTCTCATCCACCAGTCTCAGGTGGGAGATATGTCTATTCACCACCCATCCAAGCTCCGCCTCCTGGTGCCCTCCAACAGCCGAGATGGCCCCAACAAGAGTCGACTTCAGCACAATTGCAACCAGGTAGGGACTGCCCACCTGACCCATGTTATAGGCCCGGCAGAGGCAGACCAGGTGAGGAGTCACCTGCATCTGGTGAAGTGCTGATTGGCTTCTTAGAGAAGATGATGAAGGAGCTTCAGAGCATGAAAGGCTTTATGTCATCACCCTTTACCACCAGGCCAGAGCCTATTCAGCTACAGCCCATCATGGACCATTCCTATTATAATCAGCTGCATGCACCTCATGGATGCCCAGGCAACATTGACTTTGCTGCACAAGAGCCATATCATACCAGGCCCTAATCTGAGCCACAGACGACTCCACCTCAGGGCTGGTCGACTCACCTGTAGCCATCAGGCAGGCCGACGCCTTCATATGCTGCGTCCACAGCATATCTGCAGCCAACCGTTTCACCTAAGAAGACATATGCTCCCCTTAGGCCTGCCCCTCAGTATCAACACCCAATGTGGTCTCCTTCTCAGGCCTATTCTACTCAGATGAGTGCACAGCCTTCATCATCAGTGATCCCTGAGAGGAGTTACCGAGGCCAGAAACCAACCATTCCCACCTTTGTCCATCGCGACCCAGGAGAGCTTGCAAGATTCAAGATCGCTTTGGAGAATCTCTTTCCAGCTGACAGCACCGAACTCTTTAATTATCAAATCCTAGTGGATCATCTGAAACTGAGAGAAACACGCCTCATTGCTGACTCCTACCTGAACTCACCTGCTCCATATTCCGATACCATGCCAGCACTTAATGAGAAGTTTGGCCACCCTCACTTGTTGGTGCTGAAAAAGATTGCTCAGGTGATGGACTGACATCAGACGTGGAGACACTGGGGCCTTTGAGAGGTTTGCTTTACAAATCCTTGCACTGGTGGGCAGACTGCAGACTCTTGGGCCCGAAGGTCACACAGAACTCAGATGTGGTTCACATGTAGCCAGGCTCCTGGGGAAGCTGCCAGATGAACTGCGGGCAGCGGGAAGAGTGGTGTCAAGGAAATGAAGAGCAGCTTGGTGAGAGGAAGGAGAAGCTGAGCTACAAGCAGATACGGCGGAAGGAGCCCTCATCTCAGCTTCGAGCCGCAACTACCCTCCACGATTCAGAGAGCTCCTCCAAAGAAGAGAAGCCTTTTCCGGCCAAGTTGTTCCCTGAAGGTAAGGAGAAGAAATCTAAACCAAAATCTTTCTGTACCTATTACGATGGCACTGGCCACTTCACTGCCTTTAAGTCTTTCACCTTCGAACAGATTACCAACTGGCTAAAAGAGAACAAGCGATTCCATAAGTGCGGCAGAGCACACCTACCTGAGCAGTGCAACCTAAAGAAGCCCTGTAATATATGCCAGGAGAAGCACCTACAGATCCTGCACAGTGTGAATGTTAAAGATAAAGCTAGCAGAGCCTTAGAGACAACTATATACTTGGGCAGACCAGCAGACTGCAGCCGCGTCTTCCTGAAGGTCATCCAACTTCGCCATCATGACCGCACCCTGGGCACCTACGCAGTCCTAGACGATGTATCAGAACAGACCATTGTCCTTTCCGCTGCTGCCAGCACGCTAGGCTTACAGAGCAATCCTGAAGACCTGCCGTTGAGAACAGTCAGGCAGGATATTGAGACTGTCCATGGGGCCAAGATCTCCTTCAAGATCACACCAGTCTCCTATCCTCACCAGTCGTACGATGTACGTGGTGCCTTCACCTCCAAACATCTTTGTACCACTTCTGGAGGGCAGCCACTGGGTACGAATGGTCGGCCAGACAAACACCTTAGAAACCTCCTCCTAGAGTCGTTCTCTAGTGTCAGTCCCCTGCTCCTTGTTGGCAGATTCACCTAATCACACCTATCAAGCCTGTGCGAAGCGGACCACCAGGAGGATGGGCAGCCATCCGAACCAAACTTGCCTCAGTACGATGGGTCACAGAGCTGCCTCCTCCACCAACCCAGCCACAACTGAGCTTCTTTATCATGTGGAGCGTCTTTGGCAGGTAGAGACTTTACCTTTCAGAGATGAGAAGCTGGTGACCAGCTTGAAGGAGGATCAAAAGCAGGCTAAAGACGCAGCTCTTTAAGCAACATTTTTGCACTTAGTTGTGATCAGTAGGAAATTATACTAAC
>JBAMHX010000011.1:14260707-14291420 GCA_037177515.1 Pseudomugil tenellus
GTGTGTGTGTGTGTGTGTGTGTGTGTGTGTGTGTGTGTGTGTGTGTGTGTGTGTGTGTGTGTGTGTGTGTGGCAGCAAGGTGACATGAAGGAGAAAGACTGTAGCAGCGACTCTGAGGTGCACGTGTGTGTGTGGAAACATAAGTCTTTTCTGTGTCTTGACATGTTTGTCGTAAATTTGTTTTCACATTTAAAGCTGAGGGAAAATAAAGGAAAGATGTGCGAGTGTGTGAGCAGATTTTACTCACTGGATGTCCCAGCACAGCCATACGGTGGAGAAGTGACCCCACCCGAGCTTCCTGATCACATGGTACCTCCCGTTGAATAAATCCCCGATCTTCACTGGGTGGTATCCTCCTGAGAGGGATCAAGCAGGCGAAGATGAAGGTTACAGGCGACTGTTTTTGATAACAAGGAAACGGCATGAAATTCATTAGCAAGTGTGACGATGAGTAGGAGGAGCAGTAACAGAAGGGGGAAGGAGGTCAGAGAACAGTGTTGATTAAATGTTTTCACATAATTTTTAGTGTATAATGGACTGTACTAGGACGGTACCTTACAGTAGTAAAAAATAAACATGTTACCTGGGTGCTTTATAAATATATAAAAAAAAAACAAAGACATGTTGCATCTGGCTTCTTTCAGTGGTTTTTGGGAGGCTTCCACAAATTGACCATAAACCACATGTGCCCAAATAAATACAATAAGTTAAACGGCACACCTCTGTTTTAATACATGATATAGAGTTAATATTATGAGTCAGAAACAAAACTAAACCATGACATCAAGGGAGTTACAGACCAATGAGACAGCAAAGTGTTGAGAAACAGATCTGGGTGTGAATATTAAGAAAAGAAAAGCCCCTCAATGACCTGGCTGCTAAACCAAACTGTGTAATAATTCATGCATGATTAGTTCTGTTCCTCAAAGCAAGAAGGTTTATTGTTTGAACCACAGCTGCACTCTCTGGGGGGAGTTTGTGTGCTCTCCTGGTACACACATCTCTAAAGTCATTGCAGCTTCCTCCCACAGTCCGAAGACATCCACGTTAGGTTAACTGGTCTTCTAAATAGAGTGGGTGTGAGCATAGAAAGGTTTTTTGTCTTGTTTGTTTCTGTGTGGGATTTTGATCTGTTCTGCATGTGGGAGGTGGGTTACACCCCTGGACACAATACGTATCACTTGGTAAAAACGATGGCAAACACTTTAAACAACTTTTAAATCATAGAAAGCTTAATATTCTCATCAGCTGAAATACAAATGTTGGATAGGTAGCTCTCCCACTACTTAAAGATTTACACAATAAAGAGATCAAACCAAGTAACAACCTTTGTTGTAAAAAAAAAAATTAAGCCAATGTGGAAGTGCCAAAAATGCCAGTTTAACCTCTAGTGGTTCCAGGACAAAGCAAATCCACGTCAATGTAAACGGGCCAACTTAATAAACATGTTTAGAGCCTAGTTAAAAAAACATTTTAGGTCAAGTTTACCTTCATGACAACTTTGAGGGGGGTAATTTTTATAACTCATCCATTTAGACTTTATTTAATCGTGAAATTCTACATAATTAGGGGTGTGTCCTTTTGACTGACAGGTCTTAATATCTGCAGCAAGAAGGGAGAAGAGTTTAGCACAAATGTGGTTTTGAGCCTGCTAACAGTGCGCCTTAGCTTTAGCTCACCTACCTTCATTAGAACTGAGTTACCTACTGGGATTCCTGTTTTTTAAGTTTTAGAAAGTGTTTGAGACACCTTAATAGATGTGAAACAGGACTTTTGTCATTGTTTTATATTCTGATGTATTATGTCAAGAGCTGTTCCTTAAGTTTTTAATCATTTGAGTTATTTTTGTAATACACTGCTGTTATTTTAGTCAGCTGAAGTTAAATCTCAATCAGATCAGCAAATTCATTTTTAAGTAAGTTAAAAAAAAGATATTCCCTGGGTACAGCTTCTAAAACACTTGCTTTCATATGTACCATTAAAAAAAAACTAAATAGTTAAATAGTTAAATCAACTGTCCTTAAAAAATGATAAGAACTGCAGATAATTTACATTTGCATCATATTTCTGGGAAAACATTTATACAACTGCAACATGTCTCTTTGCTGCTGTGAAACAAAAACTGGCTATGGTTCCTCCAAAACACTAAACACTAAATTTTCCTAGACAAACTAAAAAATAGCTTCTCTGTGCTGTTGATGGAATAATTCAAATGGCAGCACTGAATGTTGTAAAAATGCTTTTATCATCCTGTGCCACTGCAGAAAACTGGGCTGCTCTATTCTGGCAAGAACCAAACAACCTTGAAACGTTTGCAACACACTAATGGTTGTACCAACACTGCTGCAAATCCCATCAGAATGCAGCGAGAAAGGATGGGGGGGAGAAAGAGCAAATGCAGAGAGGAAGAGGGAGAGGTGACAACGTGGAACAGGCCAGCCATTGTGGATTTCTGTGGGACACGTTCAGAGTGGAAGCAATCTGCCAAGATGGATGTATTCAGTGTGTGCGGCTGTCTGCTTGTGTGTAGTTCTGACCTTTGCAGTAGTCTGCGGGGTCCTCCTGCTCCTCATCATCGGAGCCCAGGATCTCCTCCTCCGGCTCTGGGGGCCCTGCCGGCTCAGGGGGAGGTGGCGGAGGCGGCGGGGGAGGAGGTGTGCTCACCGGGGTTTTCTGCTGGGTCTCAGGTCTGCAAATATGAACCAGAATATTTGACTTGGTTGTGTTTCTGACTGTAATTCACAACACACAAGTAATTACTCCTCACACACTCTTAGAGTATGTGGTTCTAACCAGAGTCACTGGTGAGTTCATAAAAGCTATTGCTGTTGCTGGAGACTGTACCGTGTCAGATAGGTCTTTTCCACAGGGGAAAAAGATTATTAAAAAAGAAAAAAAAATGCCCAGAAAGTGTTGTTTGGTCTGTGTGCATGTGTGTATGTGTGGAATAAACAGATGCAAAACTACAGCTGGCATGACTATCAATACTGACTGTTGCTTAAATAAAAAGTGTTGTTTTGCCTTTAGAAACTTGCGAGATGTTGCATTCAAACAAGTTCCGACTCCTTTTAGTCAGTATTAAACTATGAAAAGTAACAAAAGGGCTCATTGCACAGCAATAAAACCTGGTGTTTCTGTGAAGTATTTTCTGTCAGTACTATGAGCAAACCCACAGATCCATAGCATGCCTGCATAAACACTTATTTTTATACTGTCTGCAGCAGTTTATTTTGTTAAAAGTGTAACAAGGTCATGATTTATGTGAGAATATTGCAAGAATTGAGGTTTTATCAAAAACATGAATTAGCATAGAAGTCATTATGTATTTAACTGAAAAATAATAATAATAAACATCTTAATATTGAGATTTATACATATTAAGCAATTGCAAATTTTGATTGAAATAGTGAGTTAACAACAATTTGTACACATATTCTTCAAAACTCTAGATATGTGATATTATTTAGCCAATTAAATGTCAGTGTTCTCAAATAAATATCACTTTACACACGTGGAAATATTTTCTAAAATGTGTGATGAGATATAGCGCAACATTATGGCCATGTTGGCTAAAGCCGTCTTTATACCTCAGGTGATGAATTAGTAATGAAAAGAAAATCCCATGAAAAAACTTATTTCCATGAGCAGTCATCTCAGTTCCAATCCCCTTGCTTAAAATAACAACAAGAATAATAAACAACAGTAAAACTGAGCACATGACAAGAGAAACACTAGATAAAACCTCTATTTATCACTGAGCTCTCAGCGCTCGGGCTTTTGCTTCGGGAAGAAGCGAGAAGAAGCATATTGGCCCACGTGGCTGTTTTGGATGATTTTAGGAACACCCCAGTAATGATTCCATTCTGGGACAGCCAAACCAAAGCCTCTGGGCCAAGCTGCTGTTCCAAGTCTTTAGACTGGATGTCACCTATTTCAGTCGAGTTATGGAAACATCTAATGCCATGGTGGAGCTGAAAACAGACAATAGAAAGAAAATCACATGACCTACTGCTTGAAGATAATATTAACCAACTGATAATGAAGTAATATTATCTTTCTAGCCACCTGACTAACATACTGCCAATTCACTGTTCACCCTTTGCCCCGTAGTAAGTCTGAGGGGAAATATCTGATTCTTTGATGATCCACTTTGTCATTTGTTTCTGGTAGCAGTACTCAGAGGGTTTTTATAGCTGTGTCTCTAATGATGGCCTACTATTGGCAAAAAAATTTCATATGAGAGCAGCAACAGTGGAATAAAACAGTCAGATTTAAGCCTGAAAACTTAAAGAAAAACTGCTAACTGTCTCTGTAACTTTGCTTTTTTCCCCCAAAGAAAGCAACAAATGCAAGTGACTATTCTTTATTCACCACTACAAAAATCCCTTTACTGTATTTTTAAAAGTACCCTGGCTACATAACAACTATGAGAAATCTTAAGTCTTGTCTTATCAACAGAATCTTAAGAACTTTGTCCCGGACATGCTTTTGTAAGGCTTAACTTGACAAACGAAAAGAGAAATCTAAAACATTTCTTTCTCAGTAACACAGCATAGTGCAGCAGCACGATCAAATGCTAAATTAACCCAATAAAGACTCAAAAGTCTGAGCTTGTGAGCAACTGTGGTCACAGGCTCAGACACATGATGGAGCCTCTTGGTGGGTTGCTATGGCAACTGCGAGGCGATGGTGTGTGTGAAGCATTAAAGTGATGGCAGGCCAATGCGTTTATACAAATTGCAATGGTTTAAGAGAAATAACTTGGTATTGAGGTTTCATTGCAAACTCACAAACACCGCAACACAAAACACAGAAGACGGCCATGTCCTTGTAGATGGATACTACTTCTTTCCTAAAGCAGTCACGTAGGGTGCCATACATCATGTATATAAGTCTGTGCTTGCATAAGAGTCATCCTGCCATTGGCTGTGTGAACACTTAGCTTCTCCATAACTTCCTGGATCTAAGCCGAGCCGTAAAACATTAAGATAGCGCAGACGCCACAGTCTAATAGGTCAGTAGAGAATAAATGGAGACAGAATGAGATGAAATCAAGCAAGAGAACCTCTGCAAAGCTGTTAGAAATTGCAGAGGGATGAGTAACACCGTAGAGAAAGGCTGAAAGTCACAAAAATGAGAATAAAAAGATAAACAGGGAGGTACAATCAGATGAAAACAGCAGCTACAGAAACCAGGTAAACAGAAAGAGGTAGACAGATGGAAAGAATAATCAAGAAGACAAGCAAACACATTATGCAGGCAGAAAGAGTTCAGGATGTTGGGGCAAACACAGAACACACACACACAAACACAAGCACACACACACACAGGGAAGCAGACAAACACAAGCAGAAGCTGAAAGACTGAGAGATGCATGATGCACCATTCTACCTGCAATTGTATTAAAACGTAGAGGGGCTGGATAAAACACCAATAATTGCTAAACAAAAGAAAAATAGTATTAACAAACATGAGGCCAACACCAAAATCATCTTCTGGCAGAAAGATAACAAACAGGAACTTCCAAACATGCGATATTTGATGCTTTGTTGTATCCATGCTATACCTGACCCAATGAAAAGTGTAGCTAACACTTTAATTACTTCACTATGAATATTCACTCAGTTCTTTATAGTGACACTCTGTGATTATCTTTGTTTTTTGTACTAACAAACATCATGACTGTCATCCACCCAGAACCCTAAACAGCACTATAAAATAATATCTGTAATTACAAAATGTTACAGCTATGTTAAGCACCATTCCAACCTATATGATTCATTTCATGATTTGTTAAAGATGTAACAAATCAATGGGTAAATCAGGAGCACAGGTGTTCTCATTAAATAACGTAATACACCCCCCATGACATGTTTGTCATTCTGACATGTGTGTGCATGTGAAGGCACTGCTTTGGCTTGAGGATGGTGGAAGTAACTGTAAATGTATTGTTTGCACAGTCTAAGTTTTTTAATTTATTTATTTTTTGCTTAGTTTTGTTTTTATCTCAGATAAAAAAAGAAAGAGCAGAGCATGTTTATGTGCTAAGCCCCTAAACCTCAATGCATCACTGCAATGCAGAAATTATTTATATTTTAACAATATTAAATATACATATGTTTCATAAACACACCACAGTGCCAAAATCCAATTTATTAATGTTAGCGCTTATGCAGCTCACCTGATTGTAAAGATGAGGTTGAGGCAGGAGTCTTTGAGCCTATATCGCTATAGCTGTTATGAAACTAAGCACTGCAGAATGCAGTTTCAGTCTCGTTCCATGTGTAGACATGCCCAGATTGTTTCCTCCAACCCTCATTTCCTTGTATTTGTGATTTCATCTTCGGTCTCATCCAGCTGCACGCCCTGCAGTGGCATCTGTTACCCCCATGTTAAATTTTTAACTGCTCAGCATGCTTCTCAGTGTGTTTCATCTGACAGTAACTCCACTGAATTACTAAGAAAACATGTTTAATCCTAGGTACAAAAGCTTATGTGCAGCATAATATGATATGTGCAAACCAAAGGGCCTTTATGAGAGGCTGGTGGTAACACCCAAGCTCCATCATTCACACCTGAAAACCAGTTCTACCTATGCTAAAGGTAGATGCTAGTAAAAGCAGTGCTAATGCTATGCTGGTGTATTCAGAGTGATTGATTTCATTTGACAGAACCCAAAGGGAGGAAAGGGAAATGAAGAAAAAGCTACTTCCAGTAAATTCCTCATCATGCCACGATTTGGAGATGTAGCCTACCTTCTGTAAATTTGTTGCTGAATTTAAAGAGCTGTGCTGTAAATATTAGCATTAAATGTTAAAGTCACCCTAGCTTTACCCTCAAAACAATCATCACAAAAACAGTTCAGTTATATCTAAATCTAACATTAGCCAGATTCAGGATATACTGTTTGCTATTTAATCAGTGCCATTATTATTTTTGATGTCTATGTGCATATTGGTAAGTTTACAGTGTCACTTTGGTAAACCAGACTGTATTGTGGCTAATAAGTGAAAAACACACTAACATTGAGCAAAACTCTGCATGTAAATGTTAAACAAAAGCGGCCCCAGTTTGGTTATTTGGGGAACTCCACATGTAATTCTTGTCTTGCTAAGATGTAACGTTACCTAATGACACAGTGTACTTCCTGTTCTCCAAGTACATTTCAAACCAATTTAGAACGGTTCCAGAGAGGAGTCGAGGATTGTAAAGGTGTTTTATGGTTTGGACAGTTCCTTTTTTCTAAAATGTAAAGTTTTTGTAAGATGTGGTACACAATATTGTATATTTTTCTGTCTCCAAGAATAATACATATTTTCAAACTCTTGGCTCTGAATCTTTAACAACAGACACGCTTGTACTTATTTAAGCAAACATGAAAAATCAATCATAGTAGGCAGTATGTACCACATATCCATGTAATACACGCAAACACATCTAAAATGTCCAGGTAATTCCAACAGTTTAAAGACAGACTTAATTAGTTTATGATGCCTCAAGTCAAAATATTAAAATTCTTAAAATGACACTGGTTACAGTTCACTGTGGAAAGTTCAGTAGCCCATAAAGCATGGCATAAAAAGTACAAGAAAGTAGGGAATACATTTTAACCACCTGTAGCATAACTATCGGCTTTTTTGCCAAGCACAGTAGCTTACAGAGTCCCCTAAAAGACACGCAGAGATTCCTTTCTTTTGCATTATCTTTCATTACTTTTATATTTTGCAAAAATGGATGAAAAACAGATGATAAAGTACATGTCACAGTGGTCAGATGATGCTTCTAAGGAACAGTCCAGACAGAATGGGATTCTGGGATTCTAAAATCAAAATACGGTAATCGAAGTTTATAATAGCTCAGATTTCCAGTTTCAGATACAATGGTAATTGCAGAATACATAAAGCCAATATATGAACAGTAAAAGAATGAATTCCTTCACTTTATTATTTGAGATTTGGTCTGTAATTGTTTCCTTTTATCTTTTTTTATTTTATTATTTGTACTGTATTTTTGCTTTTGATCACACAACTGAGGAATCAAAGTATCAAACCTCTTGTTGTGAAAACAAGAGGTTTGAACATAATTTTTATCTAAAGGTTTGTATTTATTTGTACCATTTTTAAAAGATTTTTGAAGACAGATGATGCATGCATACCATAGAGCCGTGATTCTCAAACTTTTTACAGTGTTTATCACCTGAGAAAATAACGAGCTCTCAAAGTACCACCGCCATGACCGACCTGAACATACAGTAGTAAATAAATAAAGTGTTATGAACCGGACGAAGAAGCAGGCCGATAATAAAATAAAAACAACGGGAAGATATGAGTTTAGATATAAATTTAACGTATTTTGTGTATTGTAAACATTTTGTACTATTTTGATTATTTTGATTGAAAATTAATACCCTTCAGAGTCTAAAATGGTTTTTGGGAGTAATCCTCACCTGGAATTGTTTGTGTATTATAGTTCATAAAATAGTCATCTTGTAGCTCACTATCTTGTAGGTCTTTTTTATAGAACAAACTGAGCTTTCATAATATCCATGTTATAATTGGGTAAAATTAATTTTAAAAGATCCATGGACTCATGAAGAGAAAAAACATAAATAGAAAAAATATTTTTACATCTATGTATTGAAAAAACAAATTATAATAAACAACTTATTGGATATTTTGAAAATGTTTACAAAAGTCTTTGGGATATTGGGGTAAAATATAAAGGGTTTAACTATTATATATATGTAGAAAAACTGCAGAAATAGACACTAATGTTCTTGCAGCTGACACTTCCTACAGGCCGTTTCTATTTACTTTGCCAAAGATGTTATGTGACTGAATTCTCCCACCCAAAATAAACTCAAATATCTTTGTAGCCCTTTCCGAGACACAAAATAGTGAGGAGTGGGACATTTTGTTCCATTTAGATCTATATATGATATAAAGCAGTATAATTGGCTTCATGCACAGCTCCACAACTTCCTTAACTTAGAACAACTCCTTTGTTTCCTGTCTTTCATTACTGGATGAACTGATTAATCCAGGTGTGTCTTGCCATTGCCGTTGTGGTTACTGAGGTCAGATCTTTATCTTTATAGATGCAGCTTGTACACTCTTTATAGAAGCTGTATATAAAGTTGCTCAGAATAAAAACCCCTACTGAGTTGTTAGAACAGGTCTAGATACTCCCAACACTGTTGAGTAATTTTAAGTAGTTGTGGAATATGATGATCGAGGACTTGTGTCCATATATAAGGATAACAGGACTGACAGGTAACCAGTCACACTCAACAAACAAAGACAAGACAAGACATGCAGAGGTGGAGACAAGCTGAAGTCTAAGTTTGATATACTTTATGTGACAAGCAACACAATGTGCAGTTGTTTTTCTTTTTTTTTAAAGGAAAGACAAACTATTTGTGAAACTCTGTTGCTTTTTCTGTCAGTTTTGTGAGCCTTTGTCTGCACACCTCTTTAATAGACTACCATTGGTACAAAGTAAAGAAAATTTTAAAAACTCAGACAAAACACATTTTTAATCATATCCTGCATCTTTTCCTTAGCTTAACTGAAAAGATATGATCAATTAATCAATTAGAGATAAAAAAAAATATTATTTTAAACTTGCTCTAACCTTTATTCCCTATATGATTGATATGATTGCTATATATGATTGATTAGATGTGATCAATTCATCCATGTTCCTCCTAAAAAATCAGTGATTTGTCCTACTGTTAATGACGAACAGTCACAGGCCATCACTGATACATCACCAGCCAGCAAAGAGGCTTCACAGAAAGTTGACCACTTGAGTTCAAACTTCATGACTCACTGTTAAACATATTTCCCCATCACCAAGGTAACAGGTATTCCTTAGCAACAAGAGCATTGTCCTCAACTCTCAATATTAAGGCGTGGGTATGAGACCGCAGGTGTCCTTCAGCTCCACTCCTCCACTCTAAAGGTGCCATCTCCACCTCTGATTGATTCATTGCTCATCCTTCTCTCTCTTCTTCTTCTTCTTGGCCCGTGTCAGCAAGACAGCTGACTCATTCTCTCCTCTCCTCCAGAGGCTCCGTCTGTGTGCACAACTTAGTGTGTGCACCGCTATTTTCAGGTTGCAGTCTGACGTCACTGGCTGCACTGCCCCCACATCCCAGTCTGTAACTGCACGGTAACTATGGCTATGCAGGATTGTCTTTCCATCTGCCACCGATCAATATATTGTACTATAGTTCATTGTGCAAGTGGCTGCAACTGGCAATGTTGAAGCTATCATTTCACTTTAGATGGTACAAAGCAGGTACCACACTAGTCCCATGTCATTCAAAGAAGAGACATTTAAATCCATGCAAATTAGTAACAGACTGCGGCTAGCCTCAAGCAAAGCTGGGGAATTATGTTGAGTAAGTTATGTGTGGAAGTGGCTGTTGGACACTACCTGAATATGTCAGTCAATTACACAAACAAAGCTAACAACATCGGACATTTATCACTGCAGTGGAAGTAGCTTCCAACTCTACATGGCATGGCTGAGCTCAAACCTTAACCTTCAGCATTAACGCTTGCATATTTCATAATCCATGGGGTTAAAAACTGCAGGCTGAGAAGCATTTGACAGTCATTCAAGACTGTGATTAATCCCAGATATGATGGACCTGGATAAGCAAACATTTTCTGAATAATTCCACGAGTGAACATCAAGTGAGATGGACTCACACTGCGAAGGGAACTGTCTGATCTCATTCCAGCAACATTAAAACTGCTTGTTCCAGTAAGATTTGTGGGACATCCATCTAAATTTGGTCCTCATACAGCAATGCAAGACAGTGACTTTGAAGCTAGCAGACAATTCGGCATTTGACACATCACTTTACAAAGACTGAATTGAATATTGGTGAAATTCCCCAGAGGGAACCAGAGGATACAAATCCGGACATACTGTGTTGACTGAACTGGTAGATTATTTGGTGCATACTGCAAGCATAATGTAAATGCACAAAGATGAGAAACAACACAAATCAATGTACAGTCTATACAAAAGCCCTGCAGCTTGCACAAATCAGGGGGTATTAGTGAGACACCCATTTGTGACTATGAAAAATACTAAAATGTGTGGAAAAGCACTCAACATTGCTAGCAGTCTGAAGATGTGAGCTTGTGAACACAACAGTGCAAGACAAACAATATTGCTGCATACAGAGACCAGCATCCATTTTCCAAAGCATATGCACACCCGGACAGTAACACTGGTACTGTTCTGTCTATGCCACCCCACTGTGAGGATCAAATGTGCTTCTTAGCCTTGAGGTCCATATTTTACTTTGCTTGGTGAAGAGATAAACCACAACATACACAGGGATACTGAGCATTTGCTTTACCTTTGATGATGTGTTTAATGTTTTACATCTAGGTATCCTCCCTCTATAGTGCACTTGTTTACTTCATTCTGCATTTTTACGTTTCAATGATGCAAGCAAACCACAAAAGCCCATACTGTAACATCCGCCCACAGCAACTCATAGCATCTGCATGAAGCCGTGTTCGTCTGTAAAGCACTCCTATGAACACACAGTGCCACACAGTGATGATCCTGACAGCTGAATAATATCATTTATGATTTTGACATCATTATGTACTTTGAACACATTCACCTGTCATGCCCAATGAGGGCAATTCAGAGGAAGCAATGCCTTTGTCTACAACGTTGCCTGCATGATGACAAACTGAAGGAGATGAGACATTCATTCAGTTTTACTTTGCACCTTAAATATGTGGTCAAATTAAAACATGACCTCTTATATGAGCATAAACTATGTAACTGCTGACTGGACCCTGAACTGCAAGTGTTTGAAGACCAGATATGGTCCAGATAACCAGACTGCTGAAACCCTGGAAGACCAGAAACTAGTCTGCAGAACAAGCTAAATGTTCTTTAGAAATTAAAGTTTATTCATAAAAGCATACTTTTGCATTATTACAGCTTTATTATTTTAGTTGAAACTTGTCTAAAAATGACAACAATAAGCGCTTACTGCAATATTATTGTTTATCACAATCATTTCTGAGACAATTAATTGCACACAAAAATTTGTTATCGTGACAGGCCTATGCCCAACACCAAACTTGCTTAAAATATCTGGGACAAATATAGATACCTAACTTAAAATTTAGACAGCCTAGCTCTAAAACTAGCATGTTTAATTTGAAATACAAATGAAGTTGTGAAAGGTTACTTTTCTGCTGTCCGCGGACTAAAATTGTCTAACATATGCCACAATATATGCTAACACAAACTTCCATTTGAACAAAGAAAAAAAAAGAAAAACATATTCACTGTCATCTTACAAAGCACAAACGGGGTTCAGGAAGTATAAAAAGCTGCACAAAATCCTGTTTCTGTTGATCAGGAGTCAAAATGCTCAAGTTATGTGTTGTATATGGATACTGGAACCACTTTAATTAGGAATTTTACTTATTTATGTATTTTTTGCGGGTCCCTATCCTGAAAGTAGTGTGTCTGGTTTTTTTTTTCTTTCTTACCAAACTGCATTTGCGACAGTCCATTCAATTCATATTTTATTGTGTTGTGTTTTGAAGCAAAGCAAAGCTTGTAAATCTTATGACATTGTAAACAAATTTGCCATCAGTAAATGCGTGCTTGCATGACTAGATTGGTCACTCAAATAGAAAGAAAATGCAAATATTACTAAATGTATAAATTCTTGCATTTATTTGCTTTCTTTGGGATTGCTTTACTTAGCTCATAGCTAATCCAAAAGAAACAAGAGAAAAAAAACTACATCAAATGAAAACACTATACGACTTTATATTAAAGGCCCACTATAGAACTTTTGCAGATTCTTCCAAGTGACAAATCCTTTTCAACAGTTAATTCAGCATCCATCTTGCATCCTAACTATGGATCTCTCCAACTAATGAAAGTCTCATCTTGACTCTTGTCTTATCTCTTGGTCTGTCCCTTTTTTCCTTTTCTCTCCCCAACAATGTCCTCTTGCATTTTAATTTTAGCTGAATTAGCCATGGTTCGTATACAATACGGTGTGTTGATATCCGTTTGCTAACGTGTGAGGCGGTACATCAAGCGAAACTCCATTGCAATACCACACAGCGTCCCAGAAAAAAAAGTTGTGAAACTCCACAGCCACTGGACACAGCTTCAAAAATGTATATAATTGTCACTATGTCTATAAAGGAGTCAGGAATGCTGGGTTTTAAGGTCAGAAAGTTACGAAGCACGTCTTTAATTATACTGATAAACTCCCATGGATTTTTTATAGCTTTATCACCCTTGTAATGTAGACCACGATAATCTGGAGAAGTGACAGAACATTATTAGTTTTCTAAGACAAATTATTTCTATTAATCACTGCCAATCGAAGAGAATGACAATACTAATAATACAGTTATTTTAAGCCTCGCTGTTGCTCTTGACAACAGTTTGCTTTTATACAGGCCTGTCATTCCAATGAGGGACACAAATGGAGGGCTTATTTTTTTACTCCACTTGAAAATTACAGGTGTCCACTGGATAGAATTGATTTTTCTTTTGTCACTCAATCTGAGCCCCCACAAAGGTTAGACAGATGCATCAACTGACAGCAACAAATTGACAGATGCATTACAGAGATGGAGGTGTTTTGTCCTGATGAGATGCACATAATAACTTTAAAAGGATGTCTCATAAATAGCAGAGATTATAACACTCTCTCTGGCATGGCATATCAAAGTCTGGTTGCAGTCTTCTTCAGCTCATGAAATGAATCAGCTCCAGCAATGCAAATATAAACAACATTTCACAGGATTAACACTGCACAAAGCTGAGCTTGGCCAAAACATTGCACATCACGGTTCTGTAAGAGATTCCTCTTACAAAAATATCATTTAAATCTTTATTTTTATCATCCAGTACTCATTTTCTGATTTTATTTCACAAAAATTATTTAAATGACTTTTAAAAAGTTTTAAAAAGATATATGTGAGAAAATGTACTCTTTTACAGAGTACAGTATACGTCTTAAAAATTTGTTTTGTCCAATAATAATCAGCAGCCACCACATGGTTTATTTATAACAATATCAAACAACTAATCATATCTTAACATTAGAATATAGTTTAACTATGTGCTCCTGCACTAAAAAGCAGACAGAATCTTCTACAGCAGCTCTTTTAGCAAAGTTAATGAACATCATTTCCAGAGAGGGTTTACCCTCTCGTGAATACGCCTGCATTGCAACTGTTAGTACCTCTACACAGCCGTCAACCTAAAATAAAACAAAAAGAAAATGAGAAAAACATAAATCAATAACAATGGTTGAGGGAAAATCAGAGAACGTCAACTTCATAAAATAAACAGAATGATAATAACAACCTGAATGCAGTAGCATCTACCTGGCTCGGAGGGCCCTATGGCGCAGACGGAGCACACACAAAGCCAGTCCCCATCTCTTCTTAGTGGCTAAACTTGAGCTTAACTCCATTAGACAGTGAAAAACGGAGCCGAGCTGCATACAGAACAAAGCTGCTGCTCTCTGCTGCAGACTGAAGGATACAGGATTGGACGGACAAGATGAACCAAGCCCTGAATTCCAACAGAAGTCACATGCCGCTGTGACATCCACCTGCAAAGGCGTCATTCAATCTCCAACTGAGGCTGGATTATGAGCATATAGCTACTAATGCACACAAATATAGCATATGTCATGCTGTGCCCATTTAATACACTTCTTGCATATCACATGAAGATCTGAAATGCAACACCAACAACCTATTAGTTCATCACCCTTTATACAGCTGTTACAATAAACAAAGATAAACTCTGACCTCTGTAATGTCAATTCAGCTTCTTGACAACGGTGTTATTGAAATTTTTATTCCAGATCATGGCATTCTAAAGTTTGAGGTTAAAACCGTGACCATGGCTTGGAGAAAGATGGTTAATAAAGGATGCAAAAGAAGGAAGCAAAGGAAGGAAGCAAAACTTCAATGATATATGACCCCTCTGTGCCATATTCCCAGCAAAATATAGGCAAGTAACAGCAGAATATCAACAAACATACCAGCACCCAGGACTGTCACACAGAACTGTGCAATGTTTGATAGCAACCACAGGAAAAAACTATTTATAATTCATAATAATCTGAATTTGGTTGCAGGTAAGCAAGTTAAAATTAAGCTTTCTCAGCATCTTCTCTGGCATTAGTGTTTTTATCACCTGCATGTGGTTGAATGAGCCACTTCCACTCACATGAGCATGCATTGCTCTCTGTTAGTTACTGACTGCACCCACTGCATGTGAGTGAGTCCACTGAATGAGGCTGCCCTCGAAAGAAATGACCAGATGTATGCACACAATAGCACACACATACATAGTTACTTTCAAACCAGTATTGAGCACATAGTTATGAATTCAAGACTTCTAGAACCTGGAGAAACGGAATGAAAAATCTAGCAAAAACAGAATCAGTAGCACTTTAATTCATTCATTTTCTATCCAATTCAGGGTCGTGAGTAGCTGGAGCTTATCCCAGCAATTAGCAGGTGAGCGGCAGGGTACACCCTGGATAGGTCACCAATGGGGCCGACACAGAGAGTTTACAATTTTAATTTGAAGTTACGATTAGAATAGCTTAAACTACAAAAATTACTAATGGACAGAAACTGACTTAAGTATTTGTAGTTTTTTCACCACCCAGAAGCTGCTGCAGAGTCTCTCAATTTGTCATATCTAGTCAGAAAATTATACTGTATGTTCCCATTTATAGGCCTTTCAAAACAGCATACTAGTTCGGCCTAACCCAAGCCATATTCCTAACCTTAACCCAAAAAACAACATTAAAGAAAACTGTAGTGTTCTGCGTTCTTATAATATTCTCATAAATTTCATAGAAATTTTACCATTTTGTGTTACACGTGGGCATTAGGTAAAGGTATGCTATTCCACTGGCTGTGATGCCAAATGGAAAGAAACAGAGGCATCTCTCATTTTTATTGTTGGGGTGACACCAGGGTGGCACTCACCCTCTCCCAACTGGCCTCCACTACTGCAGTCATTATGTCAGTGCTGCTTGGATTTGGGGATAGCCGCTGCTGCATCAGGACTCTCACCACCCGACTATCCTGAAGTACTAACATCCACTCAAAAGCAGCTTGAGTTTTAGGAGGAGTTGGGGCGATCTATATAGCTACTACAGGCTCAAGAGTCGCAAGATCATTGTTGAAAAAAAAATACATTTGGGATGTTTTATCAGGGCTGTCAAAATGAAGACATTAATGCAAAAAGATCAGTATGTGGAATTAACAAATCATCTTTAACAAATGAACAACAAAGTCGTTCCTTATGTCAGATTATAAATCTGCATTTGATTAAAGAAACTGATTTAGAGCATGAAGAAGCTTTGTAATATTAGTAAACCAGAACCATTTTTTCCTACTTGGTGATGAAGGGGTAGGGGACATGTAGACATTTAGGAGAGAGGTAGACATATAGGGGACAGTTGCAAGATGACCCACATGATTTATCACACAGGTTAACATTTAGTTGTCACATCGGACGTTCGTGTCCACCTGCTGTGTGGCTGAAGTCAACGAAACAAGTCATTTCATGAGGGCTGATTGTGTACAGATTGGAGAAAACCAGTTACACACCAATGTATTATCATTGGAACCACTGCTCAGTACATGAATGACACACAAAGCAGGAAACAGCATTATCTGGATTATGGAAATCTTAAAGGTTCCATATTTTGCTATATTTGCAGTTTGACCCGATCCTATGCACATTTATAAAAATATTATGCACTTTGCAACATGCACCAAACTATAGTTTTGGATTACCACTCATTTCTTGCTATGAAGTCTATACCTAGAACTCTGAAAGACTGACTATGGCTTGCTCCCAACTGCAGCAAGAGAAGCATTCCCATTTCCCCACCAAACCTGTGACGTCACCTTAGACACAGCACATCTCCACCGCCTACCCTGTGAGTTTAGAGTGGTGCTAAAGTTTTGAGGTAGGGGCGGGGGAGTCTCCACATCGAAGGGGTGGGGTCTGGCATCTGCCCTGTCTAAGCCACATCCCTCTTTTCAAAAGGAACAAAACTACAAAAACCAATGGATGAAAAATAAAACTACTTCGAAGATCATTTTAACGTACAATTAACACTAATAGAAACGTATTATAAAAGTTGATTTTGCATAATATGGGACCTTTAAATATAAAAATCCATTTCTATCTATAGATAGTTTTTTTTTGTAGTTTTATTTGTTCAAAAACTAACTTCAAATTAAAAGCTGCAAAACAGACCATTTTTAGTTTTAGATTTTTAACAGGATATTGAACAATTATTTTTTGATTTCCAATTTTGAGCTGAATGTTAAATTAATGAAAGATACAAGGACCAACCCACAATCTGATGTGGCTAAATTGCATTGTAATTTTTATTCATTAATCTAAAATGTTGCAGATGTGTTTGGCTCCCATACATATCATTAAAAATTTGTGATACTACAGAGCTTTGCTGATATAAGCACAGCTTTGTAGTAGCTTTCATTCTTGGTTTCTTTGAGTGTAAAGAAAACCTCTCACTTTCTACATTCATGGATTGTGTTCATCTTCTCCCCTTCTCCAACTCTCCACTTTAAGTTAGGTTTTGGACCATTAAAATGCAATAAAAATGCTGAGTCATCTATAAATATCTAGTTTAAGGAGAACTTTTGCTTTTGCTACTGCTGCTGACATAAACAAAAGTAAGGTGTGCTGTGAACGATACATCCAGTTGGTATAACACACACACAAACACTACTGAGGGAAATCCATGTGTGATTGACCCCCCCCCCCCAACGATTAAGCACATTGTCAGAAAATCAATATCACTAATCTGCTGTTCATCTCATTTACTCTGCTGCTCAGTTTATAGCCTCATGTTATGCAAATTTACCAAATGAGCTTAAGTAAGTGTTTATCAGTTTGGTAGCAGCAACTAAAAACGGAAGTCTTTCTTTCACTCAACAATAACTGATCACAGACCGGTTGTTACTTTTGCTACTTGAAAACAATGGGGGCAAAACTTGGAATGATTTATGTCTATTAGATTCAATAAATGTGTCTAGTACTGCAGTTGGACTGGATGAAATACTGTCCCCAGCTCTATACATCACTGAGCTTCAGCTGGATGTTAGCGCTACTTTATTGTAGCCAAACTTGAGGCATTGGTGTGAGCGAACATGTTCAGCTGGCATGTTACAAGTTCTTCATAGGTTTAGAGCTCAATAAACCACACCCAAATAGCCGAAGTAGAAAACACACAAACATACACACGGTCATGCTAGTGACGGAACAGTAGACCACTGTTCGCAGTTATGCAGCAGATGGGTGACTCGGCGCTACAGGATGTAAGGTTTTGAAACGGGTTAACAAGCGGTGAATGTGTACATTTTTATGTGTTTGTTAATGTGCAGGTTCGACTGTGGTAGGATACTAAATTGTGAGAATGTGTCATCTTTCCGCACACATGCAAAGCCACAAACAAACATACCATTATCATTCCACTGCTACAACCCTGCAGCATCAGTAGAGATTAGCCTATTGGTGACCTAGCATTACCCAACCCATTGCACAAGGCTGCAGAGAGACATCTATCTTCTCCCTCCATCTTCATTCCCTTTGCCCTTCTCAAAAATGCCTTCCCTTTCCTTCCCTTTTCTGTGTTTTATCTGTGCCAATCTGAGGCTCTCTGAGTTTTCTGCCATCCTTTCCTGTTCCTTGTTTTCTTTCTACTGTATCCTGACTCTGGCGTTATCATCTCCTCAATTCCTCTGTGGGGTCATCCCGCTCCCAGAGCTATCACTGTGCCAGGCCTCCTCCTGCACACAAAATAAAATCACAATCCCCTTCTTTTAGTGTCATCTCTAACTCTTCCTCCATTTCCAGGACTAACATGATAGAAAAAAAGGCTGTAGCTACTAGCTTCATGATAACTTTTTAGGCTGCAACAGATGACATTAAAACTAAGGGGGAAGGAGCTAAAGATGTGTGTTTCACTTATTTCTTAAATTAGTCTTGATGCATGCAGTGAACCAATGAGTGTCTTTTGGATTGTGGAGGGTGGCTAAAAATAAAAAAGGTGGTTAAAAAAAATTAAAAAATCTAAAAGGCATCTATAAAGGCCAAGGTATTTCCAACATACAAATCTATTTGCTGCCAAAAACCTACATGCCTTGTCATTTTAGAAGTTATGTTCCAAATCTACACTCAGGGAATGGAGCATATTGTTCCCACTTCAACAGGTGCAAAACAACAACGAGCCGAACCAATACACAACTCTCCAAATGGGCCAGCCACTAAAACAATAATAAAAAAGGAATCAAGATGTTTAAGCGACAAAAAGCTCAACGGGAAAAGGGGTGAATGATTTAATATGAGCAGCTAAAGTGCTGCAGAAAAGACTGAAATACTGTATATGTAAACACACAGAGTAAAGTCTGGACACAGAAAGACAATGAGCAACAGCAAAAGTCAAACCAGTTCTACCAGTACATACATTGGCATAATTTCTACTTCTTTATAGACAACATCACTCTGATCCCTCTGTGTTCTTCCTGAAGTCGCAAATTCAAGTACTAATTTACTACAAAGAGAATACAGAGAATACTAAAGATCTCTCTGTAGATCAGGTGCTTGACGACCGATTACATGACCACTCGTAGAGGGTATCGCCATGGTGACCGACACCCTGCTTGTAGGTATCTTGTTCCTACTCACTAGATGCTTGACTCAGTGATTCACATTACTGATAAACCTCATAGGATTTCACTGAACAGAGTGGAAATACCTACATTCACTCTGTAATGACATAGCTGCGTAGTCTGGTTAAACTAGTTTTCAAACCCCGAAACCTTCAAAGCAGTTTTCGCCGCATTTACACCCAACCGAAACTTTTAAGTGCCATCACCAAAAGCCCTGAAGTGGCATGCATGAGGTGTCTCTGTTTCCATCAGTGCCAAATTAGGAGATAAAGTTCAAATGAAACAAGGTGGCAGGAGAGAAAGGAAAAACAATCCTCTGTTTTAGTTTCAGAAATGAGAGTGGAACTGGTGGCCCAGTATGGATAATGGAGGCCAGAAAGCCAGACAGGCAGGGCAAGCTGGCTAGTTCGCTAGTTAGCCTGCTGCCATGCTTCATTATCGTCATGTTGCAGCATAGCTAGGGCTGCTCGTGTCTGTGTATCTAGTGATGTGGGTCAGACCAGAAAAGATGGTGGAGGCCATACAGTAAAGTCAAAGCTACATTACACTGTATGAATGTGATAGCTACTGGACATAATATGGTCTGCTGCTGCATGGGACTGGCTTGCTGACCGACTGGACACGTTCCAACAGCCAACACTGCATCCTCTGGTGCTCCATCTGCCCTACTTTTCCTTCTCCCTTTCATCTTCTGCTTTGGTTTAATCTCCTCCAGCTATTAATGTGCTTTTTTTTTTCTCGAGCTGCAACAATTAGTCAGTGTGAGCCTCGGCTTGTAGGAACAGATGACTTTAACTGGTAGTAAATAAGGGAAGTCACAAAGGAGGCTGAAGAAGCAATAATCTGTGCAGCAACCAGTGACAAGAGGATGGAATTGAATGAGTTACCTGAAAGGTATAGATTAATTCTCCCAAACTAAACTCAAGCCTTCAAAATATATTGATGATATTCCATTTTATCACTTACTTCATGCAGTTTGAGGGCTATATCGCATTTCTCACCTTTATCTAAGAAGTAAATTCATCTAATGACAAAGAAACAGTTTAAGAAATGGCACACAAACCTAAGATGGAGAGTTTTATCCAGCATGTTTTACATTTTAAACTAGTAAAACAACATTAAATACAACCTGTGCAGCAACGCTTTTTAAACTTTTGACCTTTTAATGTTTATTTAGTCAACTTCTTTAATTCCTGGATAAGTATCTTCAAAGAACATAAGCTCTGCATCAAAGGGCAGTGGTTATAACCTAAAATGACACACCCCCTGCTCCTCAAAAGAGCCTTTAAGCTGCTCACATGCAATACACATACACACAAAGAGACACACTCCTCATCCTTCATCTATATCTTCTGTGCCTCAAATGCCGAGTTATAAAAAGGCATCGTGTTAATGCGAAGGTTCCACAAGAAATTAGTCTCCGTGCCATTTCTCGCTCTTCTCAGGCCCATTTTGTCCATCCGTTTGGTTTAACACACATCCGATTTGCTTTGGCTTGTTGTTTATAAACATGGCTATGCACATTTGAAATGAAGCCCTCCTGAACTGTGTGTGTGCTTGTGTGTTTTTGTGTCTGGGATCCAGATGGTGTTGTAGACAGACTATACAATTTGTCAGAAGCCTAAAATAGATTTTTTTAGGTTCAATTTAGAATGAAACCAGAGAAAATAGGAGAATAGGTCAGTTTCGGCTTCTTCGTGTGTGACAAACATGAATGTAAACAAGTCATTTATCACTGAATGAATCCAAACAGCACTAAATTATCTTGAAATGTAAAAAAATAAAGAAAAAAAGCTATGTAGCCAACTACATTTCAAAAAGTACATATTTAAGTAGCTAAAAATAGTAAATAATTCCCATTTTTGCTTGCTAAAGGCCTGTAAATGAATGAAATTTAACTCATGATGTCACAGATATACAACACATGGATCTCTGCATCTTTTGCCATTTAAGTCTTTCATTGCAACTATTTAGTTATGCAAATACGTGCTCCCATCATTGATATATTTTTGTCATAAAATGAAGAGAAGCTTCCGATGCAACACTAGCAAAAGCTGCAGATTTCTCCCTGATCAGAACAGGTTAAAATGACATCTGAGGCCCATATGAATATAACAGCAAAAGCAAAGAATATACTTAAAGAAGAAAAAAAAGTGATTCATTATACAAACAGCTTTGTTATGGTTAACTGGGCAAACTTTGTACAATGGTCATATGAGACGCTAAAGCTGAAGAGCAGTGCACGCATGAGTGTAGCTCATTGTTGTTACCTGTAGAATTCAGCATTATTCTTAATTACAGGCTGCTGTAATTCAAACAACAGAGAAAGTAAAAACCAAGCAAGAGTTAAAAAAAACTAAAAATACTGATACACGATACACTAAACGGTGATATGACTGTGACAAGAATCTCTTTTGCAGATATGACAGTTCTCATCCGGGCACGTGCTGTTGGTTGTGTCTTCCGAGTGTGCGTATGTTCTGCCTTTTATCACCACTTCAGTCCAACATAGCACCACTCTCCTCTGTGCCCAACAACCCATGTAATAATGCCTGATTTTGTTAGTGCCCATTTACTTTTGCCTGTGTGTGTGCCCCCAAGCCCTATCAGATGAGGTGTGCCGGTCTGAGGCTTGGCACAAGCTTGTGTAGATGGCAGAAGCTCATTCTTATCGTACTTGGCACATTATCAGTGCCTACCTGAGTCATGCAGTTTACCAGCTCTTTGCGCACTAGCACCCGTCAAATCAAGCTGTTTCTGCTTTTTCTATGTGCTAAAATTGGAATGTGGGTTTTGTCCGATTAGATCTGAATGAATACAAGTTGTGCATTCACATGAGAGATGTGTGTATATATCATACATTTATTGGAATTTCTTTTAGATTAACTAGAAAACTGTCAACAGCAGGTCTGTCGCAATAACTAATAAGTCAATTAATTGCACTATAAGAAAAAAATTAGCACAAATAGTTTGCCGACTGCACTAATTTGGGTTTTTTTTCTGTTTTTACCAAAGACTGGATTCCAATAGGACACCTTGCCACCTTGGATATGTTTTTTCAAATAAAAAAATGACCCCATAAATGAGCAGATATAACTGCTGACTGGACCTAAACCCCAAGTGTTTAAAGACCAGATATGTTCCATTTAAGCACACTGCTCAAACTCTGAAAGACTGTAGACTAAAGACCATAGACTAGTCTGCACATCAAGCTAAATGTTCTTTAGAAATTAATGTTTAAAAGTATTTAGTCTTATTACAGCATTATATTAGTTGAAAGCAGTCTAAAAATGACAACATTAATCGCTTAGCGCAACATTATCCTTTATCGCAATAATTTCTGAGACAATTAATCACACAGCAAAATTTGTAAACGCATTTCATAAGACCTTTTTGGTTTCAGAAAAAAAGCCGCCTCGTGTAAGTGATCCTGTAAAAAGTAAAAGTAAACGCTTTTATCTGAGTAGTCTGCATCAGATGGTCTAATTAGACATAAATGGGACCAAATGATTAAACAGTGGAGAAATTAGTATTTAGTAACAACGATCAGATGAGTAGCGGCTTCTCAACCATGGCTGTTTTCAATGTGTTGGCTTTTTAAGTATATACATCCTGTCATGATCATTTAATAAAAATGTGTTTATGTGGCCTATCATGGCAGCAAATGTGGTTATTACTGACAACAGGCCTCATGACCATGCTATTCAACACAATCAACATATCTTTGTTTTTCATACTGGCCAAAATTTGTTGCAACAGTCTGCATTTGTTGGAAAGGAGTTGTGTGGCCCTTAGTAATGTTATGCACTGAGGTGCGTCATGGGGTGAACTGCTGGCTTGCATTGCTTCTGAGATGCACTACTGCTGCTGCTGCTGCTGCTGCTGGTGATGTTGGCTGAGCCATTGTTGACGTGTGTTGACACTCTTGCTGTGTAAGCTCTGTTCCCCAGCATCACAGTGTGTGCTGGTGTATGTACATAAACACATTTCTTTCTCTTTTTTTCTTAAAAAGCATTTTCATTAGAGCATCAGAGAGAGGAGGTGTTAACAGGATTATGCTGTGAAATGATGTGGCTGTACTGTACACGCTGTGTTTCAGGAGCTATCTGAAATGGTACAGCAACATGCGAAACAATGAACCACTGCATTTCTCCCCCCTGCTACAGTCTTATCTACTGTGACCCAGACAATAGAAGAAACCAGAGAAAAACAGAGACAGAAAAAAGAAACATGGAGGTGCTGACGGTGGTTGGAGGGAGCTCTGGTGAGGAATGTCAAAAGAAACAAACATGCACGCGGATGTATGCGGATGGAATGACAAGCAATAGGAGAGAGGGAAAGAGGAAGATGTGGTGTTACCTTTCGGGGGACGAGGATTTCTCCGAGTTCACGGACATGAGCAGTGCCTGTTAGCCGCTCTCTGGCCGAGGGACCAAAGAAGACGGCAAAATACAACAGAAAGATGCTTTCTCTGTCTCGTCTATTTAAACGTTCTCTCCCTATCTTTGCTGTGTGTCTGTGTGCAGGAGAGGAGATTGTTACTGTCTCCTTCTCCTCCTCCACTTCCTCCTCGTCCTTCTCTCTCCTCCTCCTCTTCCTCCTCTCTCTGTGTCTCTTGTCCCCTTGCTTGGAGGAGAAGAAAGGATGGAGAAGAACGATCCACAAAGAAAAATAACAGAGCAGCAACTGTGCAAAAAGCACAGACTGTCTGGGTGTGTGTCTGCCTATGATGAGGTGTGCATGTGTCAGTGTGTGTGTGTGTGTGTGAGCCGATGTAGAGAGCAGCAATGTCAGTCAGGCGCCCCTCCTCATACTCAAGCCTCCTTCCTCCCTCCCTTTCCTTCCTTCCTTCTCCTCCTTCACCTTGCCTCTCTTCCGACTTCCCTTGCTTTCACTGATGCTCCTCCTTTTCTCCCTGTTCCTGTTTTGTCCCTCTGCTCTGGTGTCGCTGGTTGAACTGGGCGATAAAATGAATACACAGCTCTCGACCCAGTGCGTCTGCCTCTGTCTGTTTTTCTCACCCTTCCCTCTTTCGCTGTCTAGCTTGCTCTGTCAGGCCTTCTGCAGCTCTGCACAACAACAGAGCCCAAAGCAAAGTGGAGCCTTCCACTTTCGGTGCAAGCAGAGGGGTGTTGGCCTGTGAAACCAACAGGAAGACTGACGCATTTCTCCTTGCAGTACACGCTCCACCCACTATTTCTGCTTTAATTGGTGTCTTCCATTCTCACTCTCTTTTTCTTTCCCAATTGCCTTATTACGACATCCTGTATCTCAGGGCAACGCCGTGCAGATCTCCCTTGCTTCTCCCCCTACCTTTATCTGGCATCCTCCCTCATTTTCTCAGAGCCTAATTTCCACCTCTGCCTGTTTGCATTCTTGTATTCACGATTCTTTGCAGTTTTTCACCATCTCTCAGGACAGATGGGTCTGCTTCTACATGAGTGAACAGCTCACAGAGTGGTAGCCAGAGGGTGTGCAGTAACAGGGGGTGGGGGGGGTCTGTGTCTATCTCTCAATCTGACCTCAATATTGTTGTGTGGGTGTGCAGAGGTATGTGTGCACTAGCAGATGCATGTGAATCTGTGGCTGAAAATGCGAAGTGCAGATTGAAGAGGCACCCTGAGGTTAATGTGACTTACTAGTAATCCAGAGGTTGTGCGGAAAAAATGGATATGTAGCCCAAATGTTTACAGTATGTAGAGATGTTTCCTAAAATAACATTGGATGTTGGTGGGACATCCAGAGGATTGTTGGCAAGAATGTGTTTAAATGTACAAAAGGTGGCAAGGTCAACAGGAGTTTAGCTGTAGGGTGTTATGGATCTAATGGATGCTGACCCAGTATGAAAGCAAATCTAATAATCTAATCTTAGCATCTAATTTTATAGCTTGAGAAAAACACACTCTAGTAGAGTAAAGTACTGTTTCACTAGCTGCAAGGCTGCATGGAAAGCAGGTGGATGAAACATTAGCCAGTTTAGTCACTTTTAAGTGATGATATAAATCTGAACATTTAGTTTTACTTCACTAAGAACTGATTTTAATTCCTGGAATAATGCACTTTAGATAAATATCTATGTACAGTATAATCTTACTGATGACAACTATGACACACACACAAATTCCCCCAAAAGTGAGGTGATATATTTTACACTGACCCTAACAACATAATTGACAAAATGGTATCAGACCATTAGAGTACTATTCCAATAAAAACTATTATACAACCATAATCATCCCTAAAGGAGCAGCTACTGATACTATTCGTGCTACTTCAGGTCCCGTGTAAATGATATGTCTGAAAAAAATGCATGAGAGCAGGCAGAAGCACTGCAGCCATAACTGAGAGCTACAGCAGATACATGAGAGAAAGAGACAGAAGGAAAACAGGAACACAATGATCTCTTTTCACTCCTATCTCCATACAGTTCCACTTTCCCACATAAAAGGACTACATTAGGCACACATGTCTCTGAGCCAAACTATTGTCCTCATTCTCTGTGGATGTGGGCCAATGGGAGGGGAGCACACTCTTAGTTTCAGCACATGCAGACAGCAGGATGAATATTGAGCTGCATTCAACTTTTTATTATTCAATTATTCTCTGTACCCATCTGATTGGAAGGGTCACGGCGGGTAAGGGAAAAAATCACAGCCTAAAGCAGAGTAAAGTTGTTTTTTTTTTTTTTAAATAAATGGACATAACTTAACTAATAATTCCTAAATAACTAATGTAAATAAATAAATAAAGCACTTGCAAGGAGAGTTTTTTTAGCAGATTTGTACTCAGCATTGGCAGATATCTGGAATGCACGCTAGGAGTGGAAACTAGAAATGATGCAAACATATTTTGCATTATTTAAACATCTACCCAGTGGGTCAGACTGCAGGAAAAGTCATGAGTGACCACACCACTCGGTCTATTTTCTTCATGTTGATTAATACGTGTATTCTCGCTGTCACCTTTAAATGGTGACAACCTTTAAGTAAAACTCCAGTGTGCCCAAAATAGAAACCCCTTCATGTAGAAGGTGTTTCTACTCTCTACACAGACACAGCTTAGGAAATTTCCTTCAATCATTATCAATATGGAAATTCAAATGCTGATGCTTGCTCTATTTTCAAAAGGAGTCGGAGCAAAAGAAGAATGAGAAAAAGGGGGGAGGGAGGGTGACGATGACTCTCATGAGCAGATATATTTTGGGAGTTGGTATTGAGGCTGCCGGGAGCTATCTTTAAGCGGCCTACTTCCTCACACTGCCTGGTAAGATGCTGCGGAGGGAAAAGGGGTTTATGTAGGCAAGCACCCACTGACACAAAAGACATATACTCTCAAACATACACACAAGTTGCATACGTTTCCTGAACATACACCACACTCACACCTGCAGAGACAGATAAAGAAAGGCATAATCATACAGAAAAAAGCCAAAAAGACTTTTCAATGTGCTGCATACATGTCCTGTATGTAGTAAATATACACATCTGCACTAATACTGCTGCTTAAACAGTGACTGTGCTCTTTGTGTCAGCAACAGAAAACACTGCCCCCAACTGGAAACACAGACAATCAAACTCACACAATGTAATCTGTCCTGTAGGTTGTGTGAGAGAGTTAATGGGTTTAAAGCATATTGGATACAGATTTACTGACATAATGTTACCCTCAGGTTTGCCTCACAACTTTTTGGTTTCTCTGCTGCTGACTTTCATATGAAGCAGGCTTGAATAAAGACTCTACATTTCTAACTGCACCACAATACCTGGGGATAGGAAAACTGCTAACTAGTTTTGTGTTTGTGTTGCACTGGTTAAATAAAAAAGTACATCATACAGAGAAAAGGGACATTGCTACGTTTAGCATAGAAGCAGTTAATAGGACTAAAGTCTTGACATAAAGTCATCTTTTATTATCATTTAGACTTTAGAGCTATAGTTTTCTCAACATATATAGAACTGTAAAAAATGTAAAAAAAATTCTGAAAAAAAGCTTAAGATGTCAGACACATCCATGTCACTGGAGTTTTTGGGCACCCTTGGAGATGTTTCACACACCAGAGTATTCAGGACAGAAAAAAAAATATCTAACACTATAATCATAATACTCAGTTCTGCTAACAAGTAAACTACATTTTGGAACAAAATGGTTTTGGAAGAACTTCCAGGTCTTTCTTGGTAATCTCTAAAGGTGCTAATCTGTGATTACTTATTTTTATCTACAGGCAGGTTTTCTTGCTTTAGGTGATTTCATTGGATTTATTTTTCTTTATTTAAAAGAGCAATTGCCCCACAAAAATAATCAAAGACATTTTTTACGTTGAATAAATAAATGTTTACATAAATCCCTTTAAAAATAAAGTCTTAAAGTGTTTTTATCAACTCAAAAAAGAATGCCTTTGATTATATTAATCAGCCAATTACTCTTTTGAATAAAATAATAGATTTTGGTCTGAAACAAAATGCTCCAAAAGTAAAAAAAAAAAAAAAAAAAAAAAACATAAATAACTTTAGTCTATTTATCAAGTGGCCTAAAAAAAGGAAGATAGATAACAAGAGATTACTTTATTCAGACAACAGTTTAATGGACACGAACATCATATCAAACCAAACGATAAAGAGGCAAATGGGTTCAATAAAAAACATTTTATTAAATATTCAGTCCCTAAGTGACAAAAAAAGCAAATTATTACATTCAAAAGGTTTATAACAACTGTCAAAATGGACAGTAGTACAAATAATACCAAACTAAACATAAAATGTTATTTTTAATGTCAAACTGCCAAATTTTCTTTGAGCTACTAAAGTGTAATTTTTATACCATTAAGTAATTAGAAAAAAGACTTCTAGCACTGTTCACAGCAGCATTAGTGGTCCGAGTTTAGTGCTCGTAATTCATCCAAACATACGAAGGTAGGCATCTTGCACTTTCTGTGCTTCATTACCCTAGACAATACACTGAGCAGCGATAAATCTGAATGGATGCACTTTGCAAGTTAGAGCAAGTGTAGGACTGTGAGTGTGCATTAGGCGAGCTAGCTGAAAGGGAGATATGCAATTTGCCCAAAGCTCATTGTAAAAATGGTGAGATTAAATCTCAGTGACAGCTCATAACTGGCCATGTATGAGAGTGTGTGGGTGTGTGATGGAGAAAGTGAGCTTTCAGGATCTTATTAACGAAGTGGTTAATATCTAATTGATGACTGGGAGACCCACTCCCCCTCTTTTTGCACTCTGACCTCAGCTTCTTCACCAGCCTGACATGTTTAACTTGATCCCACATGGGGCTGGCTAACACTTTACAAATCTACCCACGACATGATTGCCTTTGCATCTGTTTAAGGTCTTCATACCTCACTAATGAAGCAAATAACAGCTATATCTATATAAAGTGTTTTCAGCACAGAAAAATGCGTGCAGCTGGTGACTCTTTGAATTGAATTTTAATGGCTTTTTCCTTTCACCCTGTCCTGTTCAGCATCATGACAGCAGACTGATGCTCTGTTGTGTTGCGCCAAACAAATTTGCTTTGCTAAGAGAGGTTTTATTCCTACAAGGTTCTACTTGATACTTCCCAAATTTCCACAGATGTTTTAGTCCTTACAGTGAGTGTGTAAAACTTTCTGTGTTCAGACATGTGATAAGTCTTATGTGATAAGACTGTTATCAAACAGAGGCTCTTCCAGGACACACATCCCAACTGTTGAAGACTTTTTCCTATGGAAACTGAAAGCCTGACATGCCTGTAGGGCAGACTTGTAGAAGAAGGTCAGACTAGACAGATCTATAGACGAATGAAGTGGGATAAGATGCTTATCATAACCCAAGCCTTCGGCCCTCCTTAGCAGTACAAAGGCGGTATGGATCCATGGCAGCTGCTTGCAAGCTAAAAGCCTTGTCCACTAGGTCCTGTCCCTCTTCCTGCACTGGCAGGTACAGTACTGCTGCCCGCACCCAGTCCAACCCAGAACAGAAAAAGCTGATGAAGTTCCTTAACCAGGCACCTCTGTGGGGTTAATGCTGCCTTCATGGGCTATGGGAAAGATTATATTTTCCACTTGTAAATAGGAAACTACGAGTTGTTCTGTTCAAGTGATGTTGTGGTCGTATAATAAAAAATGGCAGACAGAAACTTTATTATAATCTGCTACATGGATAAAACAGTTTAAATTTGCGTGAGAAAAGTAGCTTAAAGATTGTTGTCTTACTGCTAGGTGTAGCTAGCATCTGCTTTGTTGGGGTCTAACAAAGAATAACAGCATTTTTATCTGACACGAAGTGGAAATGCCAAAGTTGTTTATGCTACATATTTAAACACTGAGCTAATACGAGTAAAAACATTTATTAGCCTGCACATTTTTTACTATCCACAATTTCTTCGCTGCTCTCCACCATTTTGAAAGGTCAAATCTGACCTCGTACCGGCCACTTGGGCATCAAAATATCTTAGAGTTCTCCCATGGAATTTTCGACGAAAGAGGGCGTTTATGTGCAAATTCGACTTTGGCAAGTGGTATTTTCCATAATTCCCATAGCACATGAAAGCATCAGACCATCAGCGTGTGCAAGACAACTAATTTCCCTTGACCCCCATACTGACCCAAACTTATCAAGCTTCTGACAGCTCCTTCTGTCCTAAGCAGTTTACGGTTAAAGTTCCCAGAGCTACATCTGGTGGTTTGTTTAACATAAAGCCTAACTGGGTAAATGGGACAGCTCAACATTCCTGTTACAGAAACTATTAGTCAGATAAATCCTATCTTACCTGTCCACCACTTTAACCAGCATATACTGGTTGACCCGACAATGTTTAACCATCCAAATATCCAATACATCAAACTGTGAGGTGTCCAGCTATATGAGGTTCTTGTCTAAGCGTGAGAGGGGGGGGGGGGGGGGGGGGGGGGGGGGGGGGGGGGGGGGGGGGGGGGGGGGGGGGGGGGGGGGGGGG
>JBAMHX010000011.1:14304275-14327335 GCA_037177515.1 Pseudomugil tenellus
GACCTTTTGACCTATGGGTAAGGGACATCTTACAAACCCAATCTAATGTACTTTCTTAATATACCGAGTTTATATATATATATTGGGGATTTGTTGTTGTATATGTTGGGGATTTTCAATAGAAGTTGTTTCTGGAAACCTCTTTTTTGATGGTGTTAAATTCTCAGGAACGTAATAACATGTCTTTGGTTACGTGAAATTAAAAATAAATTATCATGCCATCTCAGCTCATCTACTCTTTTCTGTTTCACTCTTGTAGTTTACTGAACAACACAACACAATTGCATAATGGGTAACTTTATCCGGAACACCACTTTAATGGCCAAGAACAATAGCAATTTCACATAAATAATGCTTATTGTGTGAATGTTTTAAGGCATTCACACACTAATTCTTTTCTAATTTCTTTTTCTCTTGTAAATGTGGGATGAATGTTTCTGTTACAGTTTCTAACAGTACTTTTAACAGGATGTAGTTGTCAAAAAGAACTTAGTGTTGAACATGGTAAAGAGTCACTACAGCAGGAGGATTGACCAGGACAAACAGATTATCATGGTATCATGAAAAATCATGGTATTTGGCCAAACAAACCCTCTGCCAGGACATGACAGTGTCTTTGGTCCTCTGTCTTCCTGTTCGCATCCCTCTGCAAGATGATTTTTGACTGCATGTTTGAATTTGACAAGCAAATCAGCTCTGTTATTAAATTGAGTTTATTCTAGTTAAGTCTTCTTGCAAAAATGAAACAGTATCTTTCTCAGGCTGAGTTTAAAAAGAACAACCCACGCATTTCTCAAATCACGACTGGACTATTGTAACTCGCTGTACATCAGGTTGGACCAGGGTTCTTGTGCAGCATACCTCCTAACAAAAACTAAGTGACATGAGCACATAGCTCCTGTACTGATGGCAACTCCTACACTGTGGAGCACCCTCCCACTCTTTGTTCCCACTCTTCTCAATCCTTGCACCAGTTTAAGACCAGTTTAAAAACCTACTATTTCTCCCTGCTGTTCAAACCTAGTTAGATATTATATCTTGGTTGATTTTTTGTGTGTATCTGTTGTCCCATCCTAGTATTTTATTTTAAAGGCCACAAGCGATTGTGTTTAATATTATTAGTATATCTGTATCTGGAGTTGTTTTGTTCTTTGAATATATATAATTGAATTAGAATTTTGGATGTAGCAATGAAAAGCCTTGCAAACATTATCATTACGACGTCCTGTAATAGATTTGGAGAAAATTAATTTTATAATTTTTCTTTGTACAGATTCTTGCATCAAACGTTAAAAGGCACCGCTGGGATTCGAACCCAGGATCTCCTGTTTACTAGACAGGCGCTTTAACCAACTAAGCCACGGCGCCGTTGCGTCCCCAGCTTTTTGTTGTCTTTTTAAATTGTCTACAGGAAGCTACTATGCTCTTTACAAATGCTCATTTCGTAGTGGCGATAGTGACCTATCAAATAGTGTATCATATATGTGTCCAAGATAAGGGACGTTTGCTCAGCATGAAAGCTAAGTATTTAAATTTCCTGATAAACTGGCCTACATAGCTACTCAATCATAACCAGAGAATCGTAATGCTAAAATAAAAGTCCCCAAAGAAATGTAGTAGCCTAGTTATTACGACGGAGTATTAGGGCCCCACTGAAAAAAAATGTGGAGGATTTTCTTAAGTCTAAGTACAGTTTCGAGAATAAAGTAAAAAAAAAAAAGTCAAGATTTACTTCGAGTCTTTCAGATAAATGTGAACCAGCTTTACCCTACTCTATAAAACACAATGCCTAGTGTGGATGAACTAGTGACCTTGTACTTTAGAGTAGGCTTAAGCAACAGGAAATTATTTCCCTTTTAGCACATAAACACAGCAATATGATGAGTATCTGTACTTTGAAGAGACTGTATTTCATCTTTATTCTCGTCATTTCCACTTTATTCTCGAAGTGAGGAAGGGAGGAAAAAAATTATGCACACTTTTTTCAGTGTGGGCCTAATACTCCGTAAAATTACGTAAAAATAGAGTAAAATCAGACCTTCAGTAAACGCATCAATTTATGATTGACAGTTTCTTGTAGTTACGTTTACGTAGTGGGAGGGCTTTAGGATATGTTGTGTTTCCGGAATCACGCATCATTCGCACGTGTGGAAAAAGCTGGCGTTCAATGTTGTCAGGTCTCTTCTGCATATTACCAGATGCTGGTAAGCGAAGTTGTTGTTTCAGGCAGAAGAAACACCGTTTATTGTTTAGTTTTAGGCGGAGATTCAGTTCACATTCTCAGCTTTGAATCTTCATTTTAACAGACGACATTAGCTAGCTTGTGTGCTAGCTGCTTTGCTAAGTTTTGAGTAATAGTCATTTGTATGTATTTGCCTTTCAGTTCATACGTCAAGCTTTGGTCCGTTAAGAAAGCTGTTTTTGACCAGTACCAGATAAGACGAGTTTCCCAAATCATTAGCCGTGTCTTATTTCCAGTTTTCGTTTTTCAACCCTGTAAACGGTAAGTCTGCTGACACCAGTGTCTGTTTTCCTCATCATTCCACACACACTGCAGACCATATGTATTTCTAAGGTATTGTAATGGTATCCGATTAGCATTTACTGATTGCGCATTGTATTAGTATCTAATTATTATTTTGTACACCTAATATTTGTGCATTTACACGACACACACACACACACACACACACACACACACACACACACACACACACACACACTATCCTTGTCTGACTCTCACTTGTAGGAGATTCTTTCTCTGTTCTATAAACTTTGTTTGATTTCCACTTATGCATATAATGACTAGGCAACCATATAAGCCAGTAACAGACTTTGTGTCTGTCTTGTCTCAGCTTCTCTTTAATGGCAGAATCAGATCCTGCACTTCTCTCAGCAAAAGTTGGAGAGAAAAGAAGCTGTTTGGAGGATGAGAAGGAAGAGGCACCTTTAAAAAAGCCCAAAGTTGATATTGATCATGAAAATGGTGGCGCTCCCAATCAAGATGAGGAGGAGCTTGAAGGGGGGGCAAGTGATGGAGAGGATGGTGAGACCTTTGCTGACATGATGAAGCATGGTCTGACTGAGATGGATGTGGGCATCCTGAAGTATGTCAGTGACCATGGAGGCTTCTCTGGAATCCTGAAAGAAAGGTTTGCTTATGTCTTTACCAGATTTACTGGACTTACTTGGATTCAGTTCGGATTGTTTAACAAATGATATGTTGTGATTTGTATATAGATACTCTGATTTTGTTGTACATGAAATCAACAAACAAGGCAAGGTGGTGCATTTAGATGACCTCTCTATCCCAACAGACACTGAGGTGAGATGTCACTTATTTTCTGATTTTTCTGCGGACCCATTTATGCTCCCATACCTACATAAATTAGGGCATCAGTTTCAAACATTGTCATAGATCAAAACCCTGCATAGGCCACCAGGCATTCGCTTGCAAAAAGTTTTGTGTTCTTGCAATAAGAGATCGTCTGACAGACACTGATTACATGTCTGCGATACAGTGCTCAATTTGCTCTATTTCTTCCCTTTCAACGTCACGTTAACTGAACTGAACTAAACACAAGCACATCAGAAAAGCAGCAATAAGCTTGGTATTGTTCCAGTTTAACGCAAACCTCTTGGTTTGCACCTATATTTAATCCATTAAGGCACTACAACATAGTTCCTCTGTTACCATGGACATATTGTCAAGTGTATGTGTGTTACGTTGACTTGATACTCAGAAGGAAGAAACTGAGCAAAAGGGCTTTAATTACATGTCTACCATCTTGTAGACATGTAATCAGTCTGTCGAATGATCCCTTGTTGCAAAAGCACAAATCTTATTGCAAAATAAATGAAAAAAAAATCCTCGTGTCCTGTGGAGGCCCTGTGCGACACTCATACTTCCATACTCCCATTTTTATGTTGCCATAGTTACGTCAATTATTCCACTAGTTGACAGTGCTGAGTTCATTTCTGCATTTTGATTCTGGTTGATGGCTGAATTTGCAAACAAATTTGCACAGCCTTTCTGTAAATGCGGCTGTATATGTTGAGTTGTTGCTCATCTTGTTCTCCTCCGCTTCTTCTTTCGGATGCTTTTTATTTAGCGGTTTCCACATCGTCTCTCCTGTTCCTCCAATTCTCTGATTTGTTTCGTGTCAGCTATAAAGCGCAACACCGTCCCTGTGATTTCCGGTAGTAAAGATGTGTTTTCTGTGTCAAGTGACAGATAACTCAGTGCATAACAGATGCCGAATGTGGATAAAACTAAATCTACCTGCGTATCCGTCTTCTGTGTTGAGCATGAATGGGCCTTATGGCAGCAGTTTTCTCTTTCTTCTATTTCAGGAGGTCTCGCAGGCTGAAGAGCAGCCAAAGGAATGTGATGTGCTAACTGAGGAGCAGAAGAAGCTGCTTGCTGAGCTGCAGCTCTTCAAGAATAAAGAGGAAAATGTCTCCATTGAGGTTTGTTTCTAAAGAAGTTAAGCATACGGAAAACCTATATTTTTCTCATGCGTTGTCTGAAGTGATTGTGCTCAACATCTTCAGGTAATGGATGACACAAAAGAGAAACGAACACTTGTCCACAAGGCCATCAAGACTCAGTTTCCTGGTCTGGAAACAAAAACAGAAGAGAAAGAGGGGCGCAAGTTTATAGTTGCTTATCATGCCGCTGGGAAGAAGGCTTTAGCAGGTATGTGGAGTGAAAACTGAAACAGATTTTCTTCTTAAACTATTAAGGAGAAATTTGGAACCAGTAAATGAGTAAGAGAAAGCTATTTGAATGCTTTGCTGCCTTTTCTGTCTGAACTTCATTGCATGCAGTGCAACAAAGTTATGACGCATGGACCCTTCATGCAATGCATGCCGACACTCCTGCATGGAACAGTAAAAAAGAAAATATATTGGTGCAACCTTTACAATAAATAGCTCAATAGGAAAGCCACTCCCTCATTGGGCACATGCATGAGATCTTACCCCTGACTACTGGTCCCTTAGCCTGTAAGGATTTCTTTCTCAGTAACATTATTCTATCCTCCTTTTGCTCTTCTCTTGTGGATAGAAGTCAAAACAACTGCAGGTAAGAAGAAATTCTCCGTACAGCATAGGAGAGCTGTTTAAATCCATATGGAGTGAGATGGCAGTCGTATTATCTGGTTTAAAGCTGTAATATCGGCGACACCGCATAAGTTGGTTGTATTGTGGCAGTGGGGTAATAGTATCTGCAAGTATAACAAAAGAACAGTTTAGTACTCTATAGTAACACAAGATATAAGTAATACTGATATGAGTTGTGTAGTTTAAATAATGTTATTTTACATGTTCAACTAAAAAACAAAAAAACCCAGATTAATTATTTAAATTATTATTGTGTTTAATTTATTTGAATAATTGTCTTGTACGCTATCACAACATTTTCTTTTTTTCTGTCTCCACAAAAGCACCACGGAAACACTTCTGGCCCAAAAATCGTGGCAGTTTCTGCCACTTCGTCCTGTACAAAGAGAACAAAGACACCATGGATGCTATCAATGTACTGTCAAAGTTTCTCAGGTGTGGATGTGGCGTTATTAATTTTCTGTTTGTTGTAAGTAGTCATCATTTAATGACCAAAGGGACAGATGACCACGATAATAGTACGTCTAAGTGTCAGTGTTAAGTTCCATCATCTGTATTTTTTCTAGGCTTAGACCCAACATGTTTTCCTACATGGGAACCAAAGACAAGCGGGCCATCACCGTGCAGGAGATAGCAGTCCTCAAGTAAGTGCATAATTCTGCTAGAAATTTACAGTCATGACTTTTATATGTTCTCAAATTTCCTACGTCCTCGTCAGACATGAGAAACTGCATATGACTGTCAACATTTGACATCCAGTCGTTCACATGTTGTTAAATTGTCGTTCAGACATCCCCGATAGATTAATGCTCGTCTCCAAGAAGCTTCTGTTGAGATTAAAATACAGTTCAAACTAAATTTCTATTTGAGATTTTTTTGTTTTATTAAAATCACTTCTACACTGTTCACACAGGATCACAGCTGAGAGGTTGGCTCACCTGAACAAGTGCCTCATGAACCTAAAGCTTGGTAACTTCTGCTACAAAAACCACCCATTGAAGCTGGGGGAGCTGCAGGGAAACCATTTCACTGTGATCATCAGGTCAGCAGATGGAAAGATATGGTCTTCATCATCTTCTACTAGGGTTTTGTGGATACTGGTTATTTGTAACTTTAAAAGTTTAGACATTGTTTCTTTTATTATTTGACTTTTTACATTTATTTTTTTCAGCCAAACTGCTCAGACTATATCAGCTTCTCATTATATAAACTTAAAAAATCTGCATATTAGACTGCAACACGAGTAGTGTTACATCCATGTATGTCCTCTAATGGGCTTTGTAATTTATGATCTATTATTAACTGCCAGTGGTCACATGGGTTTGTATACACTGTTAATCTTTATCAATGCAATGTTTCCTTCTTAATATTGTGGCTTAAATTTTAGAAAGTTAAAAAAAACAATTATTCCTGTTTCATTGTGACATTAAAATACACCTTTGTTGATCTTGGCAGGAACATTTCAGGAACAGATGAGCAGGTCAGTCAGGCCATGACATCCCTCAAACAGACAGGCTTCATCAACTACTACGGGATGCAGCGCTTCGGCACCACAGCTGTGCCCACATACCAAGTTGGCAGGTAAAATACTTGGATTGTGACGGGATGGTAGGGATAATCCAAGTGACATCAAAGTCATATTTGGTCTTCTTTTGGTCTGTTTCAGGGCTATTCTGAAAAATGACTGGAATGAGGTGGTAGATCTGATTCTGAAACCTCGTCCTGGAGGTAATCTTTTATGTCTATTTCCTCTTTTTAGTGTTCGTTTATGTGAATTCGTTTGTAGGAGTTTGACATCTTTCATCCTCTGTTGTTTTTGACAGCTGAGAAAGAATTTCTGGTTCGCTCCAGGGAGGAGTGGGCAAAGACTCAGGACCCTGAGGCGGCGCTGAAAAAGTTGCCTAACAAACGCTGTGTGGAAGGACAGTTGCTTCGAGGCCTCTCCATGTACGGCAAGAAAAACATCGTTGCAGCCTTTGGACTGGTTGGTTTCTAATTAATAATGTTGTTGAGTTGAAAACAAGTCTGAGAAAATAACTTGCAAGTATACTGTAGTTACAATTAAACTTTGACTTTTAGGTTATGTGAATGTGAAATTGGTTATTTGTCTGAGTTTCCGGTCTCATGATGATCCTTTTTTTCCTCTTTTCTTTCAGATTCCTCGTAACAACCGGCTGATGTATATCCACAGTTATCAGAGCATGGTGTGGAACACCATGGTAAGCCGTAGAATCGAAGCCTTCGGCCTCAATGCTGTCGAGGGGGATCTGGTGCTCAGAGGAAGTAATTTATTCACCTTAATATTTAGCTGTCAAGAATTGATTGTTGGGGAGAAATGTGCCAATTTGCTGTTTTACCTTTTTTGAAAACAGGACAAGATAAAGGGAGTGAATATTTATTTTTAAAAAAGACAGCCGTTAATGGTAGCTTTTTTAAATTCACCTGACGATTAGCAATTTTAGTCCTGATTTATTATTAAGATGAAGAAAGTGCAGGTTTATGGTGTAAATGCAGGCATTTTGCAACAAAACGCAACCAGGCTGTTTGTTAACAATGCAGCACATGCCAGTCTATATTTATCTAATCCATTATATAGACACATTCACATTACAGTTACATTAATTGCAATCTTGAGTTCTCGAAGCCAAAAAAGAAAGGGGCTGGACTTTTGTTTATTGCAAATCTTTGGAGTGCAAGAAAAAAGAAAAAGATTAATGGTGTGCACATGTCATTATCCAAATCAAGGGAAAAAATACTCACTCTGAGTTTATTTGGCTCACATCACAGATGGACCTGTTGTCATGAGATTTGGCAGAGCCTTCATCAGAGTGCTGGCAGGTCAATTTGTTTGGGGAAAAAAACAAGTGTAAATGTAATACAGGTGTCTGCTTCATTTAGTCAGTGTCCAGTCTCTTCAGTTGCATCATAAAAAATCACACCAAGGTACATATCTCTGCTGAGACTGAAACCATTAAGTCCATTTGGCATTATAGTATTTAGTGTAAATATCCAGTACAGCTCTCTTTGAACCAATTCCTGCAAAAGATCACCTCCTGTTGTGTCTTAACTCTCTCAGTTCCACTAAACCTAAATGAGGAGGGTGAGCTGTAGTTTGCTTCGGTATAATCCATCTGACCTATGCAGATTGCAGTTTAGTGTCATAGTCATTGTTTCAGATGTTATTTGGTTTGTCCAACATATGCTAACCCACAGGAACATGGATGACAGAAGGTTTTATTCTTTGTTGAACAAGAACAGTTTCCACATCCAGACACATTTGATGTTTCTGGCTATCTTTTCCTTCTTGGAGACATTTTTTTACATTACCTGAAACTGGAGATGAGGAGGGAGATTTTTTTTTATGTAACTTCCGCATGAAGCACAGGCCATTGTCTCATTATTTCTTTTATTTTGGAAGCGGAGTGATGGTATTCAATAGAAAAACTAATAGGATCCATTGAAAGGAATTCCAAGCAGGAAGTTGTATCCAGATGTTGTCTGGATCTCTTAAGCGTTTGTGGACGAGGCTCTTTAAACAGACTGGCAAAAATACTTTTGGACATCTACGTCTCAGAAAACTTGCCTGAATTTGATTTTTTTTTCAGTGTTTGGAATTATTATTTGTAGCACGCAGCAGTGAGGTACACTCTATATTGATGGAGGTGTGGATGGATCCTGATGTGTGTTTGTATACCCATAAATCAAGAGAGTTTGTTTATTATTGTATTCACAAGCTAATTTCAAAAAGCTTGAGATCCTGCTGAGATAGATTACGATGTCTTGTGCTCTTCCAAAAAAACTACAATATCATCCATATAAGATTTGCAGTTTCACTTTTGGGTAGAGTGAGTGTGAGAGTGGGTTGTTTTCAGAGTTAGGAATGACTGCTTCCTATTTGCTCACCACTAGTACAGCAACTAAAGGTGCCACTGTTGTCCAACCTGTCAGATTGCATATATTTATGACTCAGAACTAAGATGTAACAGTTCAAACAAGAATATATTTGGCTCTGGCTGTCTTTGAGGTGGATAATAAGCAAAAGGTTCAGTGCCAATTCACATGGAAAAAATCCATATCAATTTTCTACATCCAAAAACAGTTTTCCGATTAAGATTACAGGCTTCTTGGAGATTAAGTAAATCTTTGTATCACACAGATAGGAGGTTAACTTCCTCACATTATCCTCAAGGAGTCAACAAGCTTTGATAATGGTTGTTACAGAACCTCTTCCTTTAAATAAATGATCTTAATTGTGGCAGTGACAGTAGGTAATGGAAACCACTGGATGCTGATTAGTTAGGAAAATATATTCTTTTCTTTATCTACTTTCACTCAAAGGTGACTTTCAACACAATACCCATTTCTGATTTGAATTCATTCAAAGGGTTTTCTTGTGGTAATTTGTAGAATCTTGTTTTCTGATTTCGGGACTCTTGGGGAAAAAAAAGACAGATCACCACTATGGCACATTGTTTTTCAAAATGGATGAAAATTGGCTAATAAATAAATAAATAAATAACCCCATCGAATAAGCTGCCCAAATAATATTTTGTGTATCTTCTATCGTGAAGCCACAGCGCATGCGCTGTCTGCAGAGGAGGCTCAGACTTGCTCCATACATGACATTGTGATGCCACTTCCTGGGTTCGATGTCATCTATCCCACTCACCACGGTAAGACACTTCCTTTTGATATAGACTTTATTCATACATTACACAGAAACAATGTTCAGAAAAATGATATTGATTGGTTTTTAAGTGAACATGTGACAAAAAATTTAAAATTTGAATGAAAACTGTAACCATAACAGAAATGTAATTTTAATTGGTTTGTGTCAGTTGGTAAAGGTTACAGAGAGCTGCTCTCTGTGGACGGCCTGGACATTGACAACATGAGACACAAAGTGAAGGACTATTCTCTAGCGGGGGCCTACAGGCGCATCATCATCAGACCCACTGATGTCAGCTGGTAAGCTGTTATATTTCACATTTCAGCCAGCAGCATTGTGTTTGCATCCGTTTCAACATTTTAGATCTTGTGTTAAAGCTGATATTTGTGGCGGTTGTGTGCAGGAAGGTGATTCAGTATGATGATCCCAGGATCTCGCTTGTTCATACTGATTTTGAAAAACTGGAGGGCAAACCTGGCCCTGTCTTCAACAAAGGTAAGATCATTTAAATGTAGTCTGAAACACAAGTCAAGGTAAAGTGTAGCCAAATTAAGGTAGAGTAAAACAAAGGAAGGATGTGTTATGAATCATGAATGTGCTCCTTGGAGGTCTGCGGAATAATGCTGGGCTGCAGCAGGTCATTATTTATCCCATACAAGTGTGGTTTGAGGGAGAAATTGTTTCATACTGCAAAATGATTGAATGTGGAAGAGTGCAGTTTTTAAAAATTATTTTCTTGAATACTTGAGCTAATAAGTTAATTTCTCTTGGCAGAGGGCAAGTACCGGGCTCTGAGGATGGAGTTCTCCCTGCCTCCCTCGACCTATGCTACCATGGCAATCAGAGAGGTCCTCAAGCTGGACACCAGCATTAAGAAACAGACGCAGTTAAACACAACCTGGTTCAACTGAGAGCTCTGTGGCTGCAAGTGTTTTTAAGCGTAAATGACTTGAGGAAATCTGGTTCTGTATGAACCTCTACTGAGTTTCTTTGAAGTACAAAGAGCATCATTTAATCTTTTTTTTGTTTGTTTTTATGCTTTTACTTGGAAAGATTTCTGTACTGCAGCAAGTCTGCATGTTTGATAACAAATTAAGGAAACATTTTGCTCTCTGTGTGTTTGCAGTGGTAGCCATTACTGCTGCTAATTTGTACAGAAGAATCTCCTTTCTTTAATTTTCATTTGTGCATAAGAAAATACAAAAAATAAATTTAGCAAGATTTAACATGCCATTTCTTTGTGTTTTAGCTGTTTACCTACAGGAATCAATTTTCACTTTGCATCAATATAATTGCTATAAGACTGTCCCCCTCTGCTGGTCAGTAGTGTAAAATATGGCTTGCATATTTTGGACAATTTACAATATGCTGCTGGTCAAAACAGGCTGTGACCACCTGGCATAGCAACAAATGCCAGCTAGCAGGATACAGCTGCTCCCAGACTAAATGAGGTTTCTGATCATATCACGCTGAATATCTGTCCTCCTACGTTTAGATTGTTGCTCTACTTTTGTTAAACAGCATCATATCTGACTTGCAGCAGGTGATGTTGACACTAACAAATGGCTGGAACAGGATGTCAAGTTAGGGGAAAAAAAACAAACTTAACTTCAGTCAGCGATTATTCAAGTATATCACAGACTAACTGTGAAGTACACAATCTAAAGTAGACATTGAAATGCAGTGCATTAATGTTGGTTATGGGCTGTAGGAGAAAATGTAAAACTCTGGTCTAATCTGTCTGTGCTAAACAAAAGGCCTAAAGAGGCAGGTATCACTCCCAGTTAACCTGTACACGGTCAGTTAGTGTGAGATAAAGTGAATGAGGGTTATAACTATGGTAGTGATGTGTAAGCCTGCTAATGCACCACCAAAAAACAGCGCTTTAGTCATGCTAGAATATATGTAGGACCTCCTTTTTTTTTTAATTAATATATGACAAATACATAGGTGTGTGATCGTTGTTGACTAAGTTCTGGGTTAAAAAATTAATAGCTTTTCTTTCTAACTAGGGAATCGAGGTATACTATAAAATAATTAAAGCAGAGTTAAATCAAGCAACTCAAAGTGGTCATGGAGTGGAGAAATTTAGCATTTACAGCACCAATCATTTTTTCTTTATTAATTTAAAATGTATTTTAACTGTTTGTCACTCATAACAATGTAACTGTAATCAAGTATAATTTAATTGTATCTTTTCAAGGCAATGGCATGGCACTATTAGGAGGTATGCAGTTATCATAGAAGATCTGGAAGGAGCTGCCAACATAAGTTACCCTCTTCAGGAAGTCCTCCAGCTGCTGGACCGTCATCTCTTGCACCCTGTTATTCTCTCTTTCATTAAGCCCATGAGCTGCAAATGCAGGAAACTTGGAACGCTCTGAGTATGGCGCATTGTGGTCAAAGTCAATGCAGCAGTAGGCTGACCACAGGTAGGTAGGGACTCCCAGGCGGTTGATGTTATGTCGACGGATTGTGTGACCCGACGTAGTGACCCCGGTGACCAGGTATGCTGTGCCACGGCAGTAGTTGTTTAGCCTCTTTCGTATGGTATGCTCATAGTCTTTCCAAGGACCGATGTTGAACTCTCGCACCTGAGGGACCACATTGGTCAGAGTGTACGTGGCTGCTTTGTCGTCAGGGTGGGCCTGGTGTTCATCAGGATTCAGCTGACCACGTTCAAAGATGACAGAGTCAGAGTAGTCATCAAGCACAGCCTGAAAGTCCTCCAAACTCTTATGGAAATCTTCTGAAGGGAACTGCTGCATCTCTCTGGAGGCAGACACCATGGAGAGCTGCCAGGATAAATGTAGAACATTAAAATTAACATCACTGTCACATATTTTTTTCTTTGAATATTTTACTGTTTGTTGAATAATTCACATGGGATCTAAACAGGCATACCTGCGGCTCATACATCCACGGCACATCAACCTTTTTGGAGCCATCTGAGCGCTTAAAGGTGTATGCAGAATAAACCGGGATGTGACTGAAGGCGTCGTACAAGGTGACAAATCTTGGCTTGCCTGCATAGAACTGACAAATCTTTTTAAGCGGACGCTCCTCAAGCCCTCGTGGCAGCGTCCCCATATACAGGAACTGCTTACACTCTGGTGAAATGTTTTCCTGTACTTCTGCTCCAGCCATCACAACGAGAAGAAAGACAAGCATTTGATCTGTTTTGTAGACAGACATGATGAAACCTCCAGTATGTCTGCACGGTGCATTCAATCTCTATGAAAAGCTGTCCTGCTCTGTCCCGTACTGTTGTAGGCATATTATGCAAATCCTTATCTAAGTCCCTTTTAAACTAGTCAAACCATTCCCATGTTTGAAAAGCAGTTATCCTGGTCTAGTGTCAGGCACAGGTACTCTGAAAGAAGAAATGCAGTACTTAAACTGAAAAGAAGTCTGAAAGGTTTTCAGTGAAATAGTCTGTTATTTTATGTAAATTCAAGTCTTTCGAAGAATCCAACAAAACCAATCAGTTATCTTTTTATGTAAAAAATATGCAAATAAACTTGACATCATCAGGAAGTTCAGAGTCCCATCTAACCCATCTCTATGGACAAAGCTTATGAGAAAAACTGTCTTAGGACTGAACAGGTTAAAACTGTAAATTGCTGGGGGAAATTAGCAAAAGATCCTGTCTTAGATCAAGGTGCCATTGATCTTAGTGTCTAACTAGAAGCTAACTTGAAAAGTAAATAAAGTATGTGAAATTATTACTATTTTTACTTTTTGTCACACTTTAAGTTTGAATTAAGAACCACTCTTAATCTTGGAAATGATTGTAATAGGGGTAAAATGGTTACGTTTAAGTTGAATTGGTACTTTGTCATTTGTAAAAGTTAATACTGAAAAACTAATAGTGAGTTACTGATTAAATAATGAATGGTTTCTCAGTAAGTAATAGGAAGAATGTATCATTTTACAGGAAACGGATAAACAAAATACACTTCAGCAAGGTAATGAGTTGGTATTCAAGAAATGTCAAGTAAATTTAAGATGAACTAGCATTACAAGAATGTGGAATTGCTAAAGCCTTAAATCCTTACTGGTTTTAAAAAAGTCAGTACCCATTTAGGTCAGTAGCTACTAGGGAACCTGCGATGGGATGGTGACCTGTCCAGGCTGTACCCTGCTTCTCACCCAATGTTTGCTGGGATTGGCTCTAGTTTCCCTGCAACCCTGAATAGGATAAAGTGGTGTGGAAAATGAATAAATCACTATGAAACAGATTTGTAACAACTGCAAGCTGTTGCGCACTAGTTCAAAGAAAATCTAGAATTCCAATACTTCCTGATTAGTTCCTTAGAAACTGCTTAGTAAGTCCCCCGTAACCAGGCAAGTAACCATGCAAAATTAGCATACCATATAGTAAGTGTTACAGTGATTTTTGCTCTGTTTTTTATTCTTCTTTTTAATGTCTGTAATGCTCATGATATCTTTATCTAAAACTTTAAATTGTCTTGTATATTAAAGGTACTGTATGAATAAACTTGCCTTACCTTAGAGGAGACAAGCTGACTGATACTTAAAAACACCACTGTTGCAGTCAGTGTCATATTCACTGACTGCAACAGTGTCATGTCACATTCATTGTCAGTGTCATTATTAATATAAACATAACATTAACACCTTCTATTTTCTAGCTTACTTTAGAAAACTAAAGGCATAAAAGGAAACCTTTGATGTAATAGAGTTAATAACTCAATCAAAGAATTAAGGAATAAGTAATCAGTTTTAATAAATCCGTCTCAGATGCTATTTCGTAAGTTTGTAAATTGACACGAATCATGATCAAGGAAACCAAGGATAGTTCAAACAATTCATCAAAGCTCTTTTTATTAAATCTGCCATTTTTCTTTGAAATGTCACTATGGTTTGAGTATTTACTACAAACTTTATTTAAACTTTGTTTATTTCTGAATTGCTTTTCATAGGCAACACAAAGTGCTTTACTTGATAAAATGAATTCAAATAAAACATGCATTTACATACAAAAATAACACAATTTAAAAAACACCCATCATGTCAACTGATAGTTATACACACACAGAGATATCAAATCAAAACGTGACTTCCTAGCTTCTCTCTTTTAATTAAAAAAAAAATAAAATAAATATGTAAAATTTTTATGTAAAAATGTAAAAATGTCTGGCTTGACACAAAAACATTGACATAAGGAAACAATGTCATCCACATTCACAACCGGCCCTGGTCCTTCCACGCCCATAGGGGCCGCCAGCACTGCAACCACCCAGCACCCAGGTCAAGATAGGTCGGGGTCCTCACCAACGTCATCAGGCTGCCATGTCGGATCCCCTGCTGCCATGACAGTGGCAATCACTACGGCAACAACCCCTAGACCAAGCAGACAGGACCCCCCCTTATCATTGAGAATCTGGAAAAACTGGATTTAAAACAAATATTAAATAACCTGAAGGAACAATAAAAACCAACAAGATTAAATACTGTTGGGGAAATATCATATATTAGCTTAATTAGCTTGACCTTAGTAAACCATCTGCAAGGCCAGCGTCCTTCCATCAGGGAAATGTTTAGACCAGATCTCGGTTTTGTTTGTCATATCATAAGAACAGTTTCCAGATTGATGCACGCAACCAAAGTCTTTAAACAAAGGTGCTTCTAAGTGACTAGGGCAGAATAGTTTCAGACTTCAGTGTGACAACAGATGTTCCTTGTCTGTATGTCTTAATGTATTGTCACACTTCATGTTTTAATGTTTAATGTATGTTCAACTTCTTTTATTCTTCATTATTAAATTTCTATTAGCTATTAGCTAAAATAGATGAATAAATGAATAAATAAGTAAAATGAATAAAATGTTATTAAAATAAATTAAATATTATAATCTAAGATCATATTAAGTTGAAAGCTAAGCTAAAAAGGTAGGACTTGAGCCTATTTGAAAACATCAACAGTCTCATCAAACATCAACATTGTGATTCATGGTGACTGTTCTACAGTTGAAGGCCAAAATGAAGGAATAAGGCCTCATTGAATGTTTTAGTTTTGACCTTAGGAATAATTGAAAGTACTTTGATAATACAAGTCAAAATTAGTTATTTTTAATAGTCACAAATAATCTTAAAACAAAAAGCTCCACATTTAAAGGAGATATGCATAAGCCCAACTGAAGGAAACAATGTTATGCCAATACATTTTACCTTGTACAAGTCTTACATGTCTTTATTATTCGCATCAGATATATAACAAGAAAACTACTCTACTGGCCAATATACAAATCCTAGTGATGATTTTAGGAAGCTCATGTTCATAAGCCTACTTCTTGAATTTTACCATGTATCATTATGCATCATATGAACTGCTCATTTTTGTTTTCTGTTGTGATTCTCAGTCTGCAATTCTCATGTGAAAAATTGTATAAATTGCCATGCCTGTATTTTCTCATGAACCAGTAAAGTTTTTTTGTGTTAGAGAAAGAACTGAGGAATGTTTCTCAGAAACATCTGTTCCCATAACAACAGGTTATTGGCAGAATGACCTCTATGGAAACAAACTCTTCCTGTTTACCATCCGAACATAGTCACTATTTGCAGTGTAACTCCATGCTGACCTACTAATGCCCTTTCATCAACCCATCCTCAATGGGTCCTCTGTTTTGAAAGCTTTGTGTCATCAATACTGGATAAAATGTATCATAGTATTGCTTCAACAGTTCAAAATTCACTTAAATTTACAAATTGAATGAATAGTTTTACATCTGGACTTAGAAGTTTTTTGTTTTTTTTTTAAAAAAAAAAAGAAAATCAGACAGATGTGTTAGGATGTGGAAGAAGCTGCTGCTGTAAACAACACCAGAAAGCAGGTCTAAAAATATCAATAAAAGCTGCCAGCTAAAACGACCATTTTCAAACTGGCATCACTATGTCTTGCTACCAATTAAAAACAAACATTTCATCACTGAAATAAAATTGTATTTTAACATTACATCTTGATTTATGTCGTATATTCCTCATTTTACATATCAAAATGATTTAAAGTCCTTAGTAGCAAATAGACTTACTCTAATTTTTGCTTTTGCAAAAATCAGTAACACGCAATGTACTAAATTCATCAGATATTATAATACTGAAATATCTGGCAATAATAGAATTCTTATTTTAGGTCCTTTTAATTTGCTGGTTTATATTGATCTGTATTCTCGTACAGTTTTTAAATAATCAATTTATAAAGCTTTCCTTTTTCAAATTTATCAGAACAAATATTTCATTATCTTCAAAATATTTTGGATTTTTATAAAAGTACTTTACTACACGTGATCTGCTACTGTCTACCATGAAGACAAAGTGTGAAACAAATTTCAAAATGATGTTTCCTTTTACATACCGCAAAATCTGATTGCACTAGAATTTTAACAGGACAGAAAATGTCCATATAGCCAAGACAAAAAATTCCTTGCCATACCTATTACAATTCCTTTGTAATAAAAATAAAAGGTATCACGGCCTTGAATAAAAGTATTCCTATGCTGCTTGTTGAACTGGAAAAGTAAAACTACATAAAAAGGATTTATAATTAATAAGCACAAATAAAACTTAGTCTTAACAAGGTTTTTGCTGTTAAGCTTAAAAAAAGCGAGAGATAAAGTAACAACAGGTTAAGATTGACTTTCATTTGAAAAGAGATGATATATATATATTTTATTTTTTTGTACTTTTTTTTTGTAAGTACTTTTTGCAACTATCAACTGCAGTTTCATTGTTAACGCTTCCAGTTGTTGTCTTTATATGTTGTTACGTTTTACTTCTCGCACACTGTTTGAATATGTAAGACAGCGGGGACAGAGAGTGTTTGCTTGTCTGTGCACATATTTGTGTCGTGTAGATTCAGTTAGATGTGGTTTTTGTCTGTGAAGGGATGTAGCAACTGAGAGAATGGATGATTTTGTTTGTGTGTTCCAGCGCTGGGGTCTCTTTTTTGGTTGTGGGGGTGGTGGGAGGTATTGTGTCTTTTAGGAGGTGTGTGTTTGTTTTGGGGGTAGTTGGTCCATGGTGGTTGTTTGCAGGTCTTAAAACTCAGCTGGGGTGGTCTGGTTTGGCAACGAGAAAAAGTAGGGATCTGAGTCTACATTTGCTTCTTAAATGTGGGTGTCATTTGGGAGGAGCACTATAAATTCAGACTTCAGAGAAACAGATATAGGAAGAGAAGAACTCCCAATAAGAGGATTAATTGTGGAGGATGAGAAGATGGAGGCTGATTTTTGCTTCACAGTGGTAATCACATATTTTCTGGCATCTGCAATTTGATTTTATCCAAGCTGATAAAGTTTCCAGAGGTAAGTGCCATTTAAGAGTTTCATCTAAATCCTTTTCAAATCAAGGTCTTCTTCAGCATAGCAAGGATGTTAAATTCCTCAAAATGTCAGAGTAAAGCACTGATGCAGTGCTTTCTGCTCTTTGATTCTGTACTTGAAAACCTGTCTCTACAAATGATTCTGAATGATAAAATACAGTAGTAAAAGTACTTTAATTACTACTCTATAGAAAAGGCATCAAGATTTGATAAAGTGGTGGATTTTTATTAAATCTTAAAAATAGAATTTTTCTAGAGAGATATGCACATAACACACTGAGCACAAAGCAGAGAAATTTCCAAGGGGAAACTTTGTGGCTAAATTCTGATATGTAGAAACAAATTGATCATGTGATTTTACAGATGTATGCTTCTCCAAAAATAGTAACACCTTCATTGTGTTTCACTGACTTTTCAGACCAACTCAACATTCAGATGAAGTTAAGAGCGAACAGAAGTCTCACCCATCTGGAATTTGGACCTCTTTTATCTAAAACAGTCGTACTAGTACAGGACTTCTGTCTTCCTGCTTATATACATAACATAAAACAATAAGACCTGACAAAAATATGTCAGATACAACTTTCCTTTCTTCCCCTACTCCTTCTCCCTCTCCCATCTTCCACTGTGACTATAGCGATTGGTCGCCCTCCTTTTCTATCATCCCAGCTGTCTACCTGCTGGCCTTCCTGGTTGGTTGTCTTGGCAACGGCCTGGTGCTCTGGGCCTACCTTGACAGAGCTGAGGGTAGGAGGACAGGAATGAGCATAAAACAAAAAACTGTATCTGCACAACTGTGTTGCACTTTCAGAACCGGTCAGCAGAGGGTTAATGATCCTGGCAGAACTCAACGCATGTCTTTTCCACTTACAAATAAAACAAACTGTGATGACTCTTCAAGACAAAGTTACAGACTCTCCCCCTATTCCACGTCCTCCTCTTATCCTCCCTCCATCCCTCGTGTCTCCCGCTCACTTACAGACTCTTTAATAGCCAGTTTAGCCTTAGCTGACCTCTGCTTCCTTGTTACTCTCCCCCTTTGGGCTATCTATACAGCAACGGGCTACCACTGGCCTTTTGGGCAACCCCTTTGCCAGATCAGCAGCTTCCTCACTGCTCTCAACATGTATGCCAGCGTGTTCAGCCTGAGCATGCTCAGTGTGGAGCGGTACTGGGTTCTCACAGGACGACGACAGTCCAGCCGCCACCCTCTCAAGAGCTGCCCCAGCAGAGCTTTGTGGATACTTGGAGGAGTGTGGGTTATGGCAGGAATACTTGCTCTTCCTGGTTTGTTACTGCGCTCTGTCAGGGAGGTGGAAACTGATCCAGAATCAGAAGAGGAGCTTGAATCTACTGCTTCTAAATCTGTTGTCCTCTCCTGTCAGATGGACTACTCCTTGCTGATTGGAGCAGAGCTGGAAGAAGCTGACCAAGACAGGGCAGAGATGTGGTGGGCTGCAGCTTTGAGTCTGAAATCTACTATAATTGGATTCCTGCTTCCTCTTGTTGTCTTACTAGTCTGTTACTGCTCACTGGCCCGCTTGCTCAATAGACATTTTGGACGAGGGCCTCGACCTGACCGCAGACGCCAGAGGAGACTTCTCAGAGTCATCATGACTTTAGTGATGGCTTTCTTTTTGTGTTGGCTACCACTGCATGTCAATAAAACTGTGTCCATGCTAATGGAGTTTGGGTTTGTCCCATACTCCTGCTCTTTAGACCAAACTCTATTAGCGGCTCATCCATATGTCACTTGTTTAGCTTACCTGAACTCTTGCTTGAATCCCCTCCTCTATGCTGCCTGTGATCCATCGTTCAGGAAGAGATGCAGAGGGGCTCTCCTGGTGTGGAGGAGAGGAGGAGGAGTTAAGATGATGGAAAGCAACAACCAAAGAGAAGAAGTTGAGAAAGGTGAAAGGAGCTCAGCTGTCCCCACAAGGACACCGGAGGAAACAACAGATAGGACTGAGGAAGGAAAGGAGATGGAGATCAGTCAAATATAATTTCACTTTTAGGAAGCAGGACTTAATATGTTTGATATTTGCCAGCAGTAAAGCCTGAGTCTCAGAGAAAGTCACACTGTCACTCTGTAAAAAGACTGCATCAAATGTCAAAGAAAACATCTTTGTCTTGGGAAAACGGTTTATTTGCTGGTTTGTCTGGCAACATTTCCCACAGGAAAAGCTCATTTGCTTTTTCCAGAAACGATCCATGGTCCTCACAGAGCTTCTCATGTAACATGATCTATTTAGTATTCTTCATATACCCAGTGTTGTTTGTTGATTTGTATTGTGCTGTTTTTACAGCAGAAAATCTGTTCAAATTATTTAGTTTTGTTTTTATATTTGAATGAAGATAAAAAATATTTTCTAGACAGCTAGTCTGTAAAACAAAAACAAACAAAAAAGTATGATATCCAGTTTTATGTAAACTGCCTCCAAGTTGACTGAAGTAAAGTTTTTGGTGTTTACTGCGTCAAACTAGTGTATTAGCTCAATTTCTCGCCCCATTTTGAATGAATGGGGCTAATTGACAAATTAATACATGTAATAAAGTAAAGCAAAACACAGATAAGCATTCTAAACCTCCTTCTTTTCTTAGCCAACATAATCCCGTTCAGGGTTTTTCTCAGCTCCTATCAAGCTAGAAGTGGACTGTAGCCTAGGTAGGTGTGTAGTGTCTCATAGGGTTTACATTGAGACAAATAAGACAAAAGACCATTCATGCTTGAATTTAGGATTAAACTGAAAACAGCTCCTGAAGATTTTAGAGGAGTTAAAGCAATACCTATTAAAAACATAAATATAATCTTAATGAAAGCATTACTTTAATAATTATTTTCAGTAACTGACTAATTCTTAAGTAAAATATTCTTTGACAGTCAAAATGGATTCAAGTGAAACAGTTCAACTTCACTCGCTCTGATAGAATCAACAAAGGCTGTTGATGAGAAGCAGAATGCAACTGGTTTTAGATATGAAAAAGGCTTTTGACAATGTCGATCATGGCACGCCAATCACTAAGCTTGAATGGTAAAGCATAAGGGAGGTGGTGTTATGCTGGATGATAAGTTATTTCCATCAAAAACAAAAGTGGGGAGAAAAATAATGCTTGTGGTGTCCCCCCGAGGTCAGTGTTCCCTGTTTGCAGATGTTACAAATATTTTGTTCTGGAGGAAATCTAAATGAATCTAAATAAATTAATTAAAAAAGATGTTGTTTGATAAGAATAAACTATCCATAAATTTAAGCAAAACTAAATACTTATTTTTTGTACATTGTAGAAGAAATGCACACAGGTGTATATAGATGGCAAAGAAGTAAAAGGTTTATTAAGTTCTTAGGAGAAATATTGGATGGCAGAATCAGTTGAACATCTAATGTAAAAGACATGTTCATAATGAGGTTTCAACAAGCATTTTCATTCTTAGTAAAGAAAAACACATTTTTGACAGTAAATGACTTCATATTTTATACCTCTCATTGGCTACAAATTTAAATGACTGTATAGATGTTTGGGGTAAAACTTATAGATGTTCAGTATCATCAGTATATGTTTTTCCTGGTTTTGCATATCCATATATATTTTTACTTGTGAATATGAATGGAAGTAAACTGAGTAAATATGAGTTTACAGTGTCTGCTGAATTTGTAAACTGTCTGCAGAAAAGAAATGGAAAAAAATAAGCTTGATTTATGTAGTTAAAGTAGTGTTATTTCACATGTTCAAATAAATAAATAAATAATAAAAAGTCATTTTGGTACAAGTGTTGGCCTGGGCAGCATTAATCATTTATGGAAGCAAAACTGGAAAAACAAGAGCACATAGGTACAAATGAAAAAACTGCACAGTTTAGAGAAGTAAAGTAAGCTAAGGGGACAATGGTACCCAATCTCACAAGAGAGTAATTTTTAGATAAAATACAGAAGCTGATGGGAAATGAGGAACTGGAATTGAAGTGGAAAAACTACAAATGGTAAAATGACGATGGTTTGATACAACGCTGGATGTTTTAAAGAGCAAAGCGAATGCTGCTGCTTGGTTATTCATCAGGACAACAATATTTTCATGTTATTTCCCTGCTTTGCTTTGTACATTGGCTCTCAGTTACCAACAAGATAAAATTTTAAATACCCACTATAAATTACACAGCTTTATATGGACAAACTCCAACCCACGTAGTTTTCAGACATAATCCACATTCATACGACCACATGCTCATGTAGATCTAATTACCAGAACCCATTATCTTTCCCAAGCCCAAGCTCACCTGCCCCCCAGACCACTATGAAATACTCCCATATTAGGTCTGATGACAGTGTAGAAAGCTTTCTGTCTCAGCTCAAGGAACATTTGTTTGAAATTGCTTATAGTTGAGCCTGTATTATCTGCTGCAGAGCCTTTAGTAGATATATTATTTGCTTAATTTAATTAATATTTTATGTCATATGTATGAGTGTGTATGCGTGTGTGTGTATATGTGTGTGTGTGTGTGTGTGTTTATCCCCTTTTTTATTGATTTGACTGGAAATCATTTTTAAAAAGGCTCTATGGAAATAAATGTTACTTACTTACTGACATGCTCCTAAATTAATGGCTGAACACTGGTTTAAATCAAACTTGCTGTCAGTAACAAAGGAGCTGTATCCATCAAATTGTGTAACTAACTAACAAGTTAGAATTACATGTTAAAAAATAAAGTTATAGATACATATAATATGATACCAGAGTTTTGGAAAGAGCTTTTTCACAGAGCTGTCAAAATAGTTGCAATCAAAAACATAATATACTGTGGTTGAATACCATTATCAGATATTGGAATTCCCTGATACTCTGAGCAGTAAATAATATGAATGAATGAATGAATGAATGAATGAATGAATGAATGAATGAATGAATGAATGAATGAATGAATGAATGAATG
>JBAMHX010000011.1:14333901-14344368 GCA_037177515.1 Pseudomugil tenellus
ACAGTCAGCACAACGAGAAAAAAAAAAAAGGGGGGAAAGGTGAAACAGGAAAAAATTTCTTAATCCCCCCCCCCCCCCCCACCTACATACAGTGGTTCTTGTTAATTGCTGCTGATAATTTGATGCCAAATAATTCCACATTGGAACTGTTTGTTGCCAGGTTTAGAAGAGATTCAGCAACAAATAAATCTCAATAGAAGTATTAACATACTGTACACAAATAAATGGAAGATTTTTTCCATACACAGACTGAGACAAAATAATTACAACCTATGCAGAGAGGTTTTTCTGTGTGTCTAACGTAGAATATCTTACAGATGTTTCACTTTTTGGATCTCTACTTCTGCCACTGTGACTGTTTTTCTGACTCAGTATTTCCATTTTCGAGTTTCTTTTTCTTTTTTTTTTTAACCCAGTTCAGCTTTTATATGCTCTATCTGTGTGACATTGTGTCTCATTGTGGTTCTGTTGCATTCTGTCTTGGTGTTTGTCTCTTACATGTGCTTGCAATCATCCTTTGATTCTTTGTGGTAACTCTTGTCCTGAGGGTCTTTGTTTTGCTTCAGAGGAATGTCATTTTTGCGGCAGAGGTTTTGTAGTAGCTGCAAAGTTTGTCATGTGTCCTGTCGGTGGCGCTGTGGCTTATTATCCGCAGCAGATGAATCCTTCACTCACACGTGAATCGTTCATGTGTTTGGATGACCAACCACGACAGCCTCGCGCAGCCTTCGGTGCGCCTTTTTGTGTGTGTGTGTGTGTGTGTGTTTGTGGTTTTCTTTTTACTGTGATTGGACGGTCGTCCGGTCCCTGAACGCATCACAGGGAGGAGTGAGACGATGAAGAGACAGTGAACAGTAGACAGAAAGACCACTCAGACATGTCTTTCACTCCGAGCGCATCTGCGACCCTTCAGTCTGCAAAAATGAAAAAGGACGAGTCCTTTCTCGGAAAATTAGGGGGGACCCTGTCTCGGAAGAAAAGGGCTAAAGAAGGTGAGATATTTGGGAGTAGATTTTGTTGAATGAAAGGCCTCTGTTGTTAATTTCTCCTGTTGTTTCTGTCCATGGTGCTGCACGCATAAGATGCGCTCTTATATTCCTCTGTAGGACATAAAAAGCATCTTATTTATTGGAGACATACCAGCTAAAAAAACTTTTCCTCCCATATTGTTTGACATGGGTCATATTAATACTTCACACTAGCTTCATGAATAAGTAAGAAAGTTTATTGTGATTTTTCATATATTTAAACTCTTTTTCATGAGAATGAAAAAGAGTTAGCTATTGAAGGGGGAGACAAAGACTTCACAGCAACCCTCCTGCCATTAGACATGAGCTAAGTTAGTATAAATAGATCATACACTCAGTGAACTATGGCAGGAATGGCAGTTTGTAATTATAAACATGTGAGAAATTATTTAGCTTCTTTTGTTTTGGACATCAAACCCAGTTTTTTTTTTTTTTTTTGTCTGAGCATGAACCTTTTCCTGTCCTCCCCATTCACACACACAGGTCAGTCGCTGTCTGGTCAAAAGGACAGCTGCAAGGTTTAGCACCCAGAGTATGTGTGTGTATGTTGTGTGTTTCCTCCCACAGCCATGTGTTTGTAATTTCCATTAGCTGTGTGCTACCAGTTGGAGGTCAGGCATTTTAATTTAACCAGGAACCTCCTGGTTTTCAATCTTACATTTCCAAATGTTGATGTTCACTACATGTTTTAAAAGGGAATTGAAGAGTTTAACGTCTTTTAAACCGATTGGGCAGCCTATAAAGATGCAACCAAACACTGAAAATTTAGTTAATGGGGCCCAAATATAGTACTTTCCCAGTAGATACTTTCCCAGTAGAGCCGAACAAGGTGACATTTCAGCTCTTCTATGGGAAATGAAGGAGGATGGGGTTAAGTAGATAATAACTGAGTTGGAGTTCCGTCTCTTAAATATATCATGATTGTTTTCGTGTTTAAATTTTATTTATTTTAGTTTCTGTAGTGATTTGGATGTTACTGCAGTTTTACTCTCAGGTTTAACAAAGTTTCCTTTCCTTCATCATTAAGTTGAACGGACGAGCTGTTGCAGATTTAAGAGTGTGTTTAAAGAAAATCTCTACTCTAAAGTGTCTTTTCAATACATGAAAAATTGGATTTTAACTTTTAACTTATAAACAAAGCTCACAGCTTCACTTTGCAACATGTGGCTCTCAGTCAGGCCTATACAGGATGACATCAGCAGTGAAACAGACTGCAGTGAGTTGCAGTCAGGCAGCTTGCAAGAGCGCAGTGCCCCAGTGTGGTCAAACTTTAGTTCAGCTCAGGTCAGCTTACAGTTTTTCTGTCGCTTTGGTGATTTTCTCACATCACTCTTTACATTTTCACATCAGTTAATGCATTTCTCAAAACAATTAGTATAAACTGCAAAACCTAGTGGATAACCTGTAAAGTTTATTTATTTCTATAGCACCTTTCATAGACAAGGGCACATCACAAGGTGCTTTACACAAAAGTAAAAGTCAATAAAATACAATAAAAGAATAAAATAAAATAAAATAAAATCTAAAAGACAAACATAAACCCAATAATAATGGTCATAAAACAGCCCACATACTTCAGTTGTTAAAATGCCTTTTGAAACAAGTAGGTTTTGAGTTTACTCTTAAAAGCATCTATGGAGTCAAGGGAACGCAGAGATGGTGATAAAAGTGCATCACTTGCCCAAAATGTATAGTTCATTCCTCAAAAGCAATTATTCATTTCAATGAAAGTTTCAGTGTCATCAAAATGAAAAGTCCTGACACCATTTTTTATAAAAAGATAATAAAATGGCTTTATCACGTTTTCAGTCTGTAAATGTTTTCTGATGCAAACAAGTCAGACCTTTGATGATACTACCTGAAAATACCCAAGACAGCACTTTATACTATTTGCACAGCCATTTGAAAACTACAGTAAAGTTAGACATTACTGTATTTAGTGAGGTAACTGAGTAAAAGACTGTGAAAATGTATGTTTTTTTACTGCATTATTTACTTTGCAATTCTAATTTGTTCACAGCATTGTGCAAAAAAAAACCCCACTTACTTAAAACAAGCATAAAGTCCCTTTGGGTAGAGCTGTGCACAACTGTAAAATACATTGGAGTACAATTCAAACTGAACATACAACATATATACTACTGTAAATTATTCATGCACATCCAGGCGTTCCTCTGTCTGGCCACATATTTTCATCTTCCTCACGTCGAATATCATCTCTTGCAATTCAGCGAGGAAAGTATCTCCTCGAGTGACGAATCCACCATCTGCTGTGATGTCATCACATGCTACATCCATGGCCGCTAGCAGGGCAGTTTGGGTATGTGGATCCCGGTTATTTACGTTCCACCTCCTGGAAAAGAAAAATTCTTCTATTGGATTTAGGAATGGTGAGTAGGGAGGGAAATGTTCCACCAGCATCCTATCATGCGCTGCAAACCACTGGTTGACAATAACTGAATGGAGAAAACCCACATTATCCCAAACAACAACATACTTATCTTATGGTGTCCAGCCAGACCCCTCTCATTTTCAGGCAATATGTCCCTATAAAGAGTATCTAAAAACAGACAATTTCAGAAAAAATACGATTTAAAAATATTTATTCAATTTGCTTGACAGATTTTGAAAAATAGTTCAACATTTTTGTATGTGAAGATTCAAGCAATGAAATGAGGACTATTAGTTTTAAATGGAATAACTATTCAGCAGACACAAGTATATTACATTTTGACTGACATGACATAGCAAATGATAATGTTACCAAACAGCAGAGAGTTGTATGAAAGCAACTGATGCATGTCCAAAAGCATTTGCAATTTGTTGAAAGGAATAAGAAACTGCTACTATGATGTGGACATATGACTAAATGTTGTGGAGGTTGAACTGTTGTGCAAATGTAAAGAGTGATGTGAGAAATGCACCAACGTGACTGAGAAAAACTGTAATAGGAGGTGATGCTGCCTAAAATCAGTAGTAGAGGTTAGTGTGTACAGTGAAACCTTTTGCTTTTGTGGTCTGTTTCTTTTGGGTGTGGTAACTTACATTGTTTAAGGAAACACCCAGCTAGATGAGTTAGCCCCGGAAAAGTTGCTTCACGTTTGCTGAGTTATCACAATTAATGACAGACTTGTGGCTTAGCATTTAAACAGCCTTCTTGCCCTTATTGAATCAAAATGAGATGGAACATTTTGCTATTTTATGAGGCACACGCACCACCCAGACTCCTGCAGCTAAATAGCTGGGTTCATAGAGAGTACAGTGAACAACTCTTATGTAAAATCCTGATAAACTAAATAGGAAGTCTGCATTTCTGTGACAAGGCAGCAGTTTCCTTGTCAGCAGAATAGCAATGATAGTTTGTTGGGACTGGAATAAGAGTATTAGTGGGATGCCACATCTTCATTTTTAACACTGAAAGTACAAAGTTTAATACAGACCACTGTAGGATGGATGCTGATAATAGTAAGTCATCTGTTTTTCTAGCCAACTTAAAAAATGCTTTGCTCTTTTATATCTGTTTTACTTGCAAAACCAATATTAAGGTCTATATTTTAAAAGGTTCTCCTTCCACAAGACACAATACCAATTGTGTTTTGAAACTGTTTTGTATCTGTTGCTCCGTATGTTGATCATCTCAATATTGCAAAGCATTGTAAATAAAAATAGAAAGTGTTTATTTTTGAGTTACCACACATATAAACTGCTAAAGCAGCTATGTTGAGATTATTAATACCAACATTTATAGTTTGTCCACTGTGTCTTTTAATATACTCCACTAGAAGTAACTCTCACAAAACGTTTTTAATCTATTAATAATGTAGCCATTTGTTCTGTGCCTTAGTTGCATTAGACCAATTAATCTGTAAGTTACTATTGAACATGCAAACAATATAACAAAACTAAGCAGACTATGCAAGAGAGGGTGAATAATGCAGATTAAACTTTTCAATAACGTATTGTGAGTATAATAAAATGGAAAGGATAAGTATATATCAAACAATATAAATTCATTTTGGAAGGGAGTGGAAATGTTTAAAATGAAGTAAATGGTTACATAGTTAAATAGCAGAATCCTTGTCAATATATACTTGAATTTTGGTAGATTCACAGTAGATTTTTTTTGTAATATGAAAAAAATGTAGCAGTACATTTTGGATTTACGTCACAATTTATGAAGCAAACAAGTTTCTAGCAGGAGATAAAAATGAACGAATCAGTAGCAGTATAGGATTAAGTACATAATAATAAAAGAATTGTAGTTTTTTTTCAACTTCAGATGCCACTGGGAATGTTACGGACCCCCTGCGGAATACAGTCATCTGATGGCTGTTACTCAGTGATGCTGGCGTTGGTGTAAATAACCATGGCTATATTTAAATTCCAGTCAGTCTTCTCCATGCTGCTGTATTATTTATATCCCCCCTCTGTGTCTCAGTTGACTAACACCCCCACACTCAGGAGCAGTGGAGCCTAATTAGAGGAAGTCGATTTCAATCTGCTTAATGCTGTGTTTTATGATGCAGATTTACTTTACTTAGAACAACTAAAGTAAATGAAATCTTGCTATATACCTGCTATTTTCACTAAACTTGGTCCTTTAACATGATGGCTTTGTGATGCAACAGTAGAGCCTCTTTCATAACTTTGCCAGAAGATAAATTGTTCTCGACTGCAAACTTCATCCATATTAAATTACTGTAATTCGGTTAAGAAGAACATAACCATTGCTCTATTGATTATCTGCTGCAACAAAACATATTAAAGGGCCCATCATGCTCTGAGAGAACAGACATTCTCTAAAACAGAGCCACTCTGTCATGTATTGCTATCAAATAAACAACAAACACTTAAAGTCAGTCATAATTGTTGTGATAATATGATAGATTATGCCGTGCTGAATGCATCATACAACCTGCGCAGTAGTATTGATATTTTTTACAATACCTGTGATGAGCCACTGAAATCGACTCTATGCACTTCCCTGAAGGAACTACTGTGTACTGACGCTTTGACACCTTTACATCCAATATGGCTCCTCCTTTCTATCTTCCCCACACACACACCTCCCTCAGTGTCTCTGGTAACTGGACTGCAGAGGTGGGGTGAAGGGTTGTGACAGAAATAAACACGTGATGACGCCCCTGCTACTGCTCAGCTAGACTGGCTGCAATTCCCTCACTCACACACACATACTTACTCTAAATATATGTAGACTCCTGCATTTTCCTCTATCGCTCGCTGCTATCAGGGATAATCCAGTGTTTTATTGGTCACAACATGGCGGGGCTGCTGTGTGGGACTAAGAAGAAGAAACAAGGTAATCTGACTTTAATATCGAGCTCAGAGGAACTTGAATGGGGAAATTGGGAAGTGGGACCTGTTACCTTCATGTAGCCGCAGTTAAAATCCAACTATGCACTTTGTTAATAAAGAGAACTTGGCAACACCTATTTATTTGTTTCCATGTAACATTTTCATGATTCAGCTGTAAAATGAGTTTTGTTTGATAATGTGACTGCTGAGGTGCCATCTTTGTGTCCAGCACAGTTCAAAGCTGCAATAATGCAGTTAGATGGTCACACAGGCAGGAAGCAGGACCATTATGATAAAATGCAGCATGTCTGCTGTGTAATTACAAAGCTAACGGCTGATCTGTAGTGAGATTAGGGGCTGAATCAGATAGTAAATCTATTGAGACCCCTCATTCTGGCTTTGAAGCTATAGTTGTGTTCTGGTTTTCCCAGAAACATACTCCTTTCATTTATGTTTGTTCATATTGTCTTTCTTTCTGTGCTTTCAGTGTGAGAATCACTCTTGAGATTCTTTTAAATGTCTCAACCTTCACCTTGCCTTTCCTTAATAAAGGTTATAGTCAACCAAGTCAATGAAATGACAGATTTGAGAGTATTGATTGAGGTTCAGCCTGTTGCAAGTTGTACAAACTAGAGTGGATGAGATGAGAAAATCTTTATGGCCATTAGGGGTAAAAAGCCTCCAAATCCCAGGGGTACTACTTCAATCAGCATAGAAAGCATGTCAGCTGAGATGTATTCATTTTGAAACTCCACTGAAAGTGTTTGCGATAGAGTTTATTTTTTTAAGTTTAGTGTCCTTTTACATCCAATTTAAAAGATCTAACAAGAGCTAAATTCACTTAATAACTATACAGTAGCTACCAGTCAAACGTTTGGACTCATTTCCCATCAGATCCAATGAAAAGTATGTCAATATGTTGGACTTCTACTGTATTTTAACTGAATTTTGTTGCCTACGTAGTGAGTAAAATATTTTGTTGCTGGGTACAGCAGTCCAGTACTATCTATAAAAGAAAGGAAGTGACAAAGAGAGGAAGTGAGAAACACCTCTAGCAGCAGCTCAAGCTAAACATCAAAATAAACATTGGATAACACAGTTCAGTGTTACACTTTTATAGACTTTGTAAAGAAATATTTAAGAATACCTTTATGGAACAGCACTAATTAAATGTTCCTCATCTTACTGGTTTTGAATCTGTTGCACATCATCCAAACTAGAACACATGCTTTAAAATTCTCCCTAAATTGAAGGATCTGAGTTTAAGAGTTACATCTCAGCAACATGCATATATGATTTTGGATACAGTTCAGATTTAGTTCTCATTAAATGTCAGTTGTTCCCCTTTAGTACAGACATCACACAGAGGAGGATTCTGGTTAAATCCCTTTGGGGGTGTGAGACACCACTCTTTCCACTAATACCAGAACCAGTGACACAGACATGCATTTGCTTACTTTTGCCTTTCTTTTCTCAATTCCAAAGCTTTCACTTGCTTGTCTTTAAATTAATTATGTTATCATTGATTTTTTAAATAAATTTTTCTTTGATATGTAAACAAAAATGAAAGAACTTTGTGTATTATTGCTCTCTTATTAGTGAGTGATCTCCATGAGGAGGGAAAGAACGCCATCAACGCTCCCCTGCTGCCATCAGGGACAGACATCCATCCAGAGGATACTCTCCTGGGTAGGTGGACATTATGCATCTGCCATACAAAGAACATGTTATTCAAAGCTGGATATGAAAATGAATGTGTAAACAAGTGTTGACTGATGGGAATTTTGACGTTGTAGCAGCAGGAAATGAAAGTGGGTGTGTGTGTGTGTGTGTGGGGGGGGGGGGGGGTGTAACCGTGTGAATCATTTGTTCTGCAGGGGATTTCATGTAAAAAAATGGAAAAATAAATAGTGGAAGTAAAAGTTGTAATAAATGTTGTTTTGTATTATTTTCCACAGAAGAAAATGCTGAAAGGATCATGCTGAATCCAACATCGCGGGATAATCCTAAATTTAAAGACCTCTTGAAGGTTGTTCGAATTATATTTTGCACACAGTCATGAGACAATTTCTTTAAAGCTGTTGAGCATCAGAGACTGTTTGATTATTGGTTTATTTATAGGTCCTGATTGACTGGATCAACAGCGAGTTGGAAGAGGAGAGGATCATTGTCAAAGACCTGGAGGAAGACTGTTATGATGGACAAGTCCTCCAGAAGTTATTTGGTGAGGAATGCTAAAATTTTTGAACGTCTAGCCTTTAATCTTTAATCTTCAATCTGTAACAGGGTTTTTGAAGATATCAAAGGCCATTTAAAACCAGAAATGACGCTGTCGGAGATGATGGCTAGGGGTATATTCCTGAACACCCCCAATCTTCAGTTTCCCCAGTGCTACAATTATATCAGAAAAGCAGTTATCGATATAATAACACATGTCTGGTATCCAACGCATTGCAGTTCAATATTGTTTAACTAGAACTACAAGCTGCACTATTTAATAAGAAAGAAAGATGTCAAATCACCAGCATCAAGACAGATTTGACTTGTTCGTCTTTTATTTTGATCTTTTTAAAAACATTTTTAAATGTTTAATAAAAACTTACAAACCTTTATTCTATAAATATCAACTTCAATTTGTAATATGACTAATAAGAAATATCATTAAGTTTTCAACATTGAAATATCTAATATCTAATGTTCTGCTGTGTCTAAGATCCCTCCTTGTGACTAGTTACTGCTGCAGCTCATGCACCTCATAATGTGTACATGACATTAGCAATACTTTTTCAATTTCTGTGAAGGTCTGTCAAACTGGCTTCAGACTGGTTTTTATTTAAATGGTTTTGTGTTTAGTTGTTTATTTATAAAGATTTGATAAAATATTGAAAAATAGTAATATTTGTAACAGAAATGTATGAAATAAGGACAAAACTAAATAGAACAAATGCTGTCCAACACAAACATTTCCCAGTTGCTAAATTGCACTAAAATAGAAACTCTGATTGGTATTAAATTAATTAATCTTTGAAAAGAGTTGAAGCTCCAACCATATGATGAATGAAGCAATTCGCTATATTTCACATGAACATTATTCCACGGATGTATCATTTATATACTAGTTGCATGTTTAATTTAGTGTTCAAGGTGTCGTTCACTACTGCCTGACCCAAATGTGGCTGAAAGAGGAGAGACATTTAAAGGGGTAGTTTGTAACAGAATCAAAGGTCAATGTCAGAAATTATTAATTAAAAATGTTTCTTTTAATATGTATTACTTTATTAAAAACAGTGTTATGCTTTCATTTTCAAGAATGAGCCATTTATATTTCCTTGCTGTGGGTCCACGTATATGCAAGCTGCCTTTTTTTATTATGATGTCTCTGAATGGAAGCAGAACAGTGTGAGGAGAGAATCCTCTAACCTTTAAAAAACTACAGTGCCTGCTATGTTTGATAGGTGCCAGAGCACAGTTTGGATTGAGAAACAATTTAAAAAGAACATAGAAAAAGAAAGAACACATTCATACTATTTTTGAGTTCTTACCTATAGAGCCATCATTGCTGCCCCTGGCATACTGGATCCACTCGCAGATGAAAACATGTTAATGTCTGGAAGAATTTTTACCCTTTATTGTCACCTTTCATTCAAAACTATTCCTGACATTTTAAGGTGTTTTTATATCCACCATTGCCACTAGATGTCAGTAACTCTTAGCAGGAAGACCTTTAAGTGACCTGAGCCGTAAAGCGAAAATTACAGCGGTGATGTGAACAACTCGACTGGTGGGTTAACTGGTTTTTAAAGTTTCTTATTTCCCCCTTACTGGAAAAAAGCAAATGTTAAAAGGAGAGATTGTTTTTGTTCAGCATTTTTATGGAAAAACAAACATAGAAAAACAATTAGAAGAAAAAATATCTTGAGTGAAATCTATGAATCTATCTGCCACATTAGGTGGGTTGCCCTGGTTCCATCTATAAAAAAATGCTAAATTTAACACATGTGAGGAATAAATAAGAGCTCTTCCTTAGAAATGGGGGGGGGGGGGGGGGGGGGTTCCTTGAAACCTGATCAAAAATGGTCTCCCTGGAAAGGATGGGATGAAAAGACCGGAAAAACCCACACCT
>JBAMHX010000011.1:14344468-14358812 GCA_037177515.1 Pseudomugil tenellus
CCCCCCCCCCCCCCCCCCCCTCCCCCCCCCCCCCCCCCCCACCCCCCCCCCCCCCTCCCCCACCTCTTTTCTCCCCCCCCCCCCCCACCAAAACCTGATCAGAAATGGTCTCCATGGAAAGGATGGGATGAAGTGATGAATAGTTCCTCATTTTCACCAAAGTTGGTCTGAGAGGATTCAGACTGTGCTAAAAAGTAGAGGTGCTCATGACAAATATGAACTTTCCAGATCATTAGAATCGTGCAGATTATGCATAATGTGTTATAATTTGTATATTTAATTAAATTGTTGCCCTTATGTCTCATTTTCCTAGTAACGAGCCTATGGTTCAAAAGTTGTGCACAGTATTTTAATTTCAGCTACTTATTGTCTTTATAAATGTGTTTTACTTTGATATTTGTTTTGCCATACATTCAGTTTATTAATATTTTATGACATATGTTACAAAATGTATGGAGAGTAGGAGTTAATAAACACAACAGAAAGCTCTGTTGTGAGGTTATGTGGGATTTCTTACTTTCTCTTGAAGCCTTTTTTTTTTTTAGCTTTCACACTCCTTCATCACTCCTGCTATGTATGTTATGTAATCTGTCTTTTGTTGCATTCATGCTGCTGCTGGTACATTTTCTTTTCTTTAGCAGTATTTTACCCACACACTTAAGCTATGACTCCCGAATTCCCTCTTTACCTTACTGCCTAAAGCAAAGATTTATTTCTTCTCTTGACAAAACTGTGCACTTTAGTGTACTTTCTTATATCCACACTTGTGAAGCAAGAGAATAATTGTTATTTTCTCGTTTCTGTGCAGTAAGGAAAGATTTTGCTGCATAGAATCATGAAATTCAGTTTTGAATGACTCTCTTTTTAATTGTGCAGTTTTGTAACGTGACTTAATTTCCTCACTTCTCTCTTTCATGTTGGTTACAGAGAAGTTATCAGGCAGGAAGTTAAATGTGGCGGAAGTGACCCAGTCAGAGATTGGCCAGAAGCAGAAGCTTCAAACTGTTTTGGAAGCTGTCAATGATCTGCTGAGACCTCATGGCTGGACCATTGAATGGAGTGTTGACTGTGAGTTTTGTATTGAGTTGAGTTATTCAACAACAAACCATTGTATCCCTGTAATGTTGTGGGGGGACTCATGAGGGGAGAGGAAGAAATAATAATCAGATGTTAAGAAAAAAGGGGCAAGATTTATTTATTGGTAGTTATTGGTAGCCATGTTTTGAAACCTACATATTGGATCAAAGTAAGATTTGATGCAATCTGCTGAGTTTTCTTAGCTCTTCTTTTTTTAATAAACCGGCTTTTATGTGGACACATATTAATAGGACAGATGTGGATTATAAAATAAGTTTGTTTAAATTGGATTAAAAAATGTACTGTGCTTTTAAAGGGCCTTGAGAAGACATTATCATGAATTGGTGCCAAACAAATAAAGCTAAATTGTATTAATTGTCATAAATAGCAAGTATTAAATCCTCCAAGTTTGTGTTGTATATATAAAAAAAAAAATCTTATCCAAAGCAGTCTTTTGTGTGACAGAGCTGACTGTTTGCTGTTATTTTTGTCTTCACAGCCATCCATTCAAAAAACCTGGTAGCAATAGTTTACCTGCTGGTGGCGCTTGCAATGCACTTCATGGCGCCCATCAGACTTCCTGAGCACGTCTCTGTACAGGTGGTGGTAGTCAAGGTAAAATGTTCCATCAACACCCGAAATGATTCTAGAAACTATACAAATATTTCTAAAACAGCTAATAACCATTTTTGGTATTAAAAAACTGCTTATTATAGTAGACAGTAAAAAAGGTGAATTGTGAAAATTAGACACAGTTGACATTTCTATATCAGTTTAAATTAAAACAACAGCATTTACAATTGATCAATGAATAATTTATGAATGATTTTTGAATAATATAATTTTGTATTTACATAAGTGTCTCTGTCATCATCTGGTTTTTGTCCAGGTGACTTAACTGTCTATGTGTCTTTTTATATAATGCAACAATACTATTTTTTTTCCTTCTACGTCACCACTGACTTGTTGGTATTCTTGCTTATGCAGAAACGGGAAGGGATCCTGCAGACTGCTGTAGTAAGCAAGGAGCTGACAAGCACCACAGAGTAAGAGTTGTCATAGATTCTTTGTAAATTTTCAGCTCTGGAGTGTGAAATAGGAAATATGTCAAATGTTAAAAATATTATCAAGGAGCCAAAGAATCTGGCTGGCAGTACTTTAAAAATTGCATAGTTTTTTTTTTCTTACACACATTTTTGTATTTGTTTATATTTATATATAATTTTGGTTCTAATTTTTCAGAATGATGATGGGGAGATTTGGTAAGTCCACAGATTTGTATTGTGTTGTAAAATTACTTAGGAATATCTTTTATGGAAATGCTCCTTTATGAAAAATCTTTTAGCCATTGGTATTCTAGTTTTATTGAATTCTTTTTTAAAACGGTACTAATGAACTTTGACAGATTTTCTCAGTAAGGTGCCGCATAACGACAGCTAAATCCGCATACATCCAATATCCTACCTCTGCTCCAGGGGTGTCCAGCTGTGGTCCTCGAGGGCCACAACCCTGCAGGTTTTCCATGTATCCCTGCTGAAACACACCTGAGTCAAATAATTCAATCATGCAGAACGTCATAGGCTGTTGGATTTATGTAAGTCAGATGTGTTGGAGCAGAGGTACACTGAAAACGTGAAAGACCGTGGAGACCCTGGCCTGCTCTGAACCCTATCCTGCCAGTGAAAGGCAGCACACTGTTCACGCTTGTACTGTCTCCTCTTTTTTTCCACGTTTTCTCTAACAATGTCCTCTTGCATTTTATTTATTTTTTGCTGAATCACCAACTGTTCACATAAAATCTGCCGGTATTGATATCCAGTTTTTACTGTGAGACGGCACAAAACGAGGTGGTGCTGTAATTTGACACTGTGGCAATTGTAAATACTACTCCAATTCACAATTCCAATTAAAATGTTAGATAACTTGCCATCAAAAAGGGAAAAATGGAAAATGACAAAATGATCTCTACTCCGTACAGAGAGGGATGCATTTGACACTTTGCTGGATCACGCACCTGACAAGCTCAATGTGGTAAAAACGGTAAAATAAGCTCATTTCTTTGCCCATTATTGTATAAAGGGATGTTGTGGAATTTCAAGCTTTTATTATATTATAATAAAAATGTTCCTTTTACCAGTCACTCATCACTTTTGTGAACAAACACCTGAACAAGCTGAACCTGGAAGTTACTGAACTGGAATCTCAGGTAAGAGAATCAGCTGGTTTATCTGCCAAACAGAATATTAATGACACTTCATTCAGTAAGTTATTAATAATGTTGCTAGCTGTATTTTTCTTCCTGTCATCTTGTTTTGATCTGCAAATAAGGACCCAGTTTTTAATTATCAAGTCATAGATAGTCTTCTGAGAGGAATTGCTGTTGTCAGATTATCAGACAGTTGCATATATGTGTTTGTGTTTTAAATGTTTTTTTCTTCATTGATGACTGTGTGTGTGTGTATCTCCAGTTTGCTGATGGAGTGTACTTGATTTTACTGATGGGACTGCTGGAAGACTATTTTGTCCCACTGTACAACTTCTTCCTTACACCCGAGAGCTTTGAACAGAAGGTGATTTCTATCTTAAAAGATATAAAACTAGATATTCAAGGGTAAAAAAAGTCACTGCAGGGGAAGTTAAAATTATTTATTTTCTTCCCTCTCAGGTGCACAATGTTGCATTTGCCTTTGAGCTGATGCAGGATGGAGGTCTGAAGAAACCAAAAGCCAGACCAGAAGGTATTTTCTGTTATGATGCATTATTAAAAGATAAAGTACAGTGTGAAAAAATGAAAAAAAAAAAAAACAAACAAATAACAGCATGTTTGCTTTTAAAAAAAAGGCACTGAGTTGCTGCTATGTAACATGAGAAGTTGTACTGGTAATCATCCAGTAGGTGGAAATCTTGTCCTAAGTTCTAGCTGTGGGTGAGCACAGCTCATGTTTAATTTATTTTATTTTATTTATTTATTCTTTTTAGATGATAGATGCAATTTAAAGACTGAGATATGGCTCTCTTGTGATACTAGCAGGCCATGGATTAGTAGACTACATTTGAGCCGTTAAGTTAAATAATTCCATTTTCTTATATTTCTTCAATATTCTCTTGAAAATGCAGCATTTTGCATATATTTTGTGATTTTTTTTTAAAAATGAAATATTATTAGTTGCTATTGGAATTATTTTTGTAGAAAAAACAAAAATAAAACAGGTTCAGCCTGCAGCAAATTCTAAACAGAATATAAAAATGTTTTCTTTCTCTGCTGCACTGACGCAAAGGCTAAATTGTTATTTCAGTAAATTTTATTCCAAAATAATTATTTTCTAATTTAGGAGAAAAGAAAACTTGAATAACATCCCAATATTAATCGTTGCTCCTGATTAGCATGGGGTGTGTTCAGGTGTACATACTTACAGGTCAGCTTTATACACAATTCTTACTTGATTGATGCCGCTATTGTCTGACTTGGCTTAATACAGTGCTAAATGTGACAAATATCATGTTACAGACCCATTAATAAGTGAACACAAACATTCTTTGTGGCTCTCAGTAAGAAGTAACACATCATTTGATACTTATATAATATTTTGGAGCTATTTTAATTTCTGCTCCAAACTAAACGGAAACCTGTCCTAAAGTAATACATTTAAGAACTTTTTGGGTTGTAAGCATAACTTTATGGAAGAACAGTTTATATATTTTAAGCTTCCTTGTTCTACTGAACCAATTTTTCCTCTGTTATACTGTATGATTATGTACCCATTAAAGGCCGGAAGGCCAGAAAAGCAAATCAATACGGCTAGACTTGGCAGGCTCTAATAATTTCTGCTGTCCTTTTCTTTTTTTCCAGATGTTGTCAACTTGAACCTTAAATCAACACTCAGAGTTCTCTACAATCTGTTCAGCAATTACAAAAACTCTGACTGAACATTACTTTTCTTGGCTTTATCCCCTGATATTACGCTGAAGACACCCTGTGCCTGTGCTGACATTATTGCAGTCTGGACACTGGGACACTGTGCCTTTAAATGATCTAGAGGGACAAAGGGTGGGGGGGTTATAGTCGGAAAGAGGCTCTGAATGTTCACGTTTAAACGTCATGTCTCTAAATGTCAGTATTTATTTATTCTACCCTCAAAAGTTATTTGCAATGCAGTGAGCACTGTGACCTTTTAGCTTTGCATTTGAATACAGCCATATGGGAAAATAGTAAAGTTGGAAAATGTTTGAATGCTCAAATGTGGTATTACTTGCTACTATAGAATATTTTGGGACGCTGGCTAAACCGATGCATTTGCATATTGCCTCAATAGGCTTTCTTGAAACATTTAAGGAAAATGTAAATGTTTTGTGGAAATTTTTTTTCCAAAAAATGTGTGTAAATTGCAAATTCCAGCAGAATGTAATTATCTAAATATAAGTTAAATTCCATATTTGAATGAAAAGAAGTAAAAAGACAACATATCAAATAAAAATATGAGTATTTCCTTGGTTTTATCTCTCATAATTTATCCCCCCAAGAGCATATGCTGGTTATTAACTTAAATTATTAACTCAAATTCAGCAATACGTTACAAAAAGGTTGAGACAGGTAAACAAAAGCTTATGAAAATCAAGAAATGCTTAAAGTGATTTGGCTGAACAGCTCTCAATTTATTAATATATTTGACAATAGATTTATCCATTCTTGCTTTTTTTCTGAGTAATTTTAATAAAGAGAGGTTCGCCATTCTGTCACACAACTTACCCAAGTGGGCGAATCAGATACAAAAAAACATCTAAAAGTTCAGATTAAAAATTGAAAACAGTAATCCTCATTTTCCAAATGGTTTATGTGTGAAAATAAATAGTAAATAAGAAAAAAAACAAACAAAAAAAAAAAAACAAGCATACATCCAGGCAACTTTATTTTGTGTAAAAGTTTGTATTTCTAAAAGATGGTGCCAAACCATATATTACAAACAACACTGTGGTTTCTTTGTAAAAGTCTAGGTTTTCAACAGCCCAACCTGCAGTCCAAATATGACAAAACATATTATTAAAAGCTGCAAAATGTTGAACAAGTAAAAGTAAGAATAGAAAAACTAATCTTCATAAAGACAACAGAAATCTCCTCAATTCAGAAAACACAGGAGTTTTGGTAAAAGGAAGATGATGCAACACAGTGGTAAACACTCCTGTGTCCATGCATTTGTAAAAGTCTTCCTGGCAAATTCATATATACACTATGTCCCTAAACCACAATATAAAAATAACTTGTTTCAACGTTTCATGCTGTCTTTGTATTAATTTTCTTTTTCATTTTAGAGCTTATTCAATTTCAAAGTCAATGTTTGTTTTTCATTAACTTTTCTACAAACAACAACATCAATTTTAGAATATCTCATCAAATAATTTTCCATTTTAATACTAATACTGTCACAATGCAGCATGATACAGTGCTGTCTGATTTCATTTTTGGGAAATTTGCCCGCCCCCCCAAAGAGCAAAGCTGACTTTAGTTTGACTCACATTGCTGAATTTAGCTATTGCTGTCTCCCAAGCTGAACTTCTTAGTTTTCCTGTTTTAAAAGAATAGAGTTATATTGTTATGTGAGGTGGCTTCATTAAAAATAAATAAATAAATAAATAAATATCACATTACAGTACACAATAACATAATATTCCATTGGCTTAACATTTTTAACTAAGGTAAGTTGTTTGCACATCAACAACATTGAAATTTCTTGTTTGCCATTGAAGTTCATAGAAAGGAAGGAAGAAAACAACCATCGACAACTCACATACAATGCATAACACAATATATATTAGTTATTTATTTATTTTACACATCCTAAGTAAAAAAGGTCTGTTCAAATCTCCAAATATACAAAACAAGAGAATGAAATGTTATATGTTCCTCAATATGAGTTTAAAGTTATTTCCATGCTTCTATTACAATATAGTTTGAGGAACTTTAAATGATTCTGAACTAACAAAAAGCACTGAAGCCATAAAAAAACCTTGCTGTTTCTCTCTTCCTTAAGTGCAGTGTGTTTTTGCTGTCCCAGGAAAGTCTGTGTCAGAGTATTTTCATATTGACTAGTCTTTCGGATTAGCCTCAGGGGAGGCCTCAACCTTACTGCACTCCAGATGCTGAGTAGGCCCTGCGGTGCCACCTGAGGACCTGCAAAGATGTACAGTTCACGTCCGCTCATGCATTTTACAGTCAAACTAAATAATTGAGAGAATGGATGAGTCAATCTAGACTGAGATAGCGCTGGGTAGCTCAGCCATGTGCTCTTTTTTTCATCTTGTCTATCAAGAAATAAATGCCTTGAACCAAACTGAATGAGAATTTCATTTGATCTCTTATGTGTGTGATAGGTTAGATTTGCTTTGGCTTTGGAGCAAGATTGACTTTGGAACAGCCAATTCCAAAAATTTGCGTTTAGCTAAAGGAATTATGGGTTTATTTTAGTCCTTTATTTTCTCGTCTCATACCTTTGTTGCTATGGTAACCTTCCACATCTCCCAAATTGCCCCTTCGTCTGGCTGATGGGTGGTCTTTTTTCTTTTCCTCAACAAGGCTGGTAAACACACAGCGGTTGTTTTCTTTTTGCTGTTTCAGTCACTTTCCGACCTTAATTCTTTTCATTTCGGGTGTTTTGGATGTAGGATGGAGAAGACTGGGACCAGATGCTGTCAAATTGATCTGACCAGTCACAGATGGAGATGTGTGAGTCAAGTCTGAGTAGATCAGGCTTCCAAGTGTCACGTTTCGCTCAGCTCTCCTGAGGTGGGTATTTGTACCCATGAGTCCTCCCTGTTCTGTTCCTTTCAACATGTACTTATCTTTATTAAAGTCTCAAATACAGAGCGTGACACTGAACACAAGCGTCCTTATCACAAAAAAGCGTCTGCTGCAAAGCTTGTGTCAGAAAGAGGAAGTGCTACCTTCTTTTCTACCACATCCTCTCATTTGTGCTTATCTTTCTTTGTGACTCTGAGACACTATTTTCCCGCATGGCAACGGTTTAAACTGAATGATTTAGGCCTGTTATGCTGATAGATTTCAGTACATTCAGGTTAGAGTGCGCCCTCAACCTCAGCTATATCGCTGATGTGACAGTTGGGTTGACATCAATAAGGAAATTTGGTTCAGCAGTGGTCCCTCGATTCTGGAGCAGTTGCTGTTATTGCTGCTGAAGGTAAGCTTATTAACAAAAACTTCTGATTTGTGACCTTGTTTAAAACTTACTGTCAACCTGAGGTCAGGGAAGCTACATACACATAAAACAAACAGGGAAGGAAAGTTGCTTAGCAAAGTTTTTCTGTCCTCCAGATCCAGGAAACAACCGTTTGACATGCTCCAGGTCATGTCTGGTTTGCCAGAATATCTGACTATATATTATTGCAGTGCTTGTTCTCAAACCACAAGGTTGAAAATGTTCAGGAGAGGTAAAATCCCACAACTCTAAAAGAATCTCCAGTATTTAATTAATGTTGTGTGCTGCCGAAAAACTAAAAGGAGGAAGTGAGGCAACGAGACGTTTTCCTTTCTCAATGTGAGTTTTTAACCGGATCGCTAGTTTCTGTGCTCTTCTAATACCCTTAGTTATATAATAACAAACCTTTCAGAACATTTTATTGAAGTGAATTGTTCACCAGCTCAGCACAGTTTTTCTTTGAACTTGAAAAAAGGAAGGATATTAGGAAGCAAAACTCTCCACTTAACAGTGAGCTGCTTGTCAGTACAATCAGCATTGCTGGTCAGTAAGTCAATTCCCAACAGCAGCATAAAGTGGAGCCAATATGGTTTAGGACACTTTCTAAGCTGCTGCTGAGAGAAGGACTTTCTGCAAAGCACATTGATTGTTTATCCATTTTGCCTTCTATTTTAGCACTTCCTCTGAAGGTATTTGAGCACAGTTGATTCTTACAGGTTTTGCCATCTGGCCAGCAGAAGCAAACGTATCACCCTGAGGAGCAGAGATGGAGGCTGATTTCTCTGACAATCTCAAAGAGGAAGACACTCTGGACTTTGAGTCTTTTCATGGTATGAATGCATTCAACAAAGTGGCACCAGTTTCACTTATCCAGCTGTTTTCTAGTTGGCATTAATAACATCCCAGCCCAGCATTGAGTAGAGATACAGCTCAGGTCTGCTTCATATATTCAGCATCAGTTTCATTCAGTCTTGTGAGTATATTAAGGTATAGCTTCGTCATTTACAATATATTCAGTGAGAAATATGTATAGAACAAAGGCAAGAAATTAGAAACTCATAAAGAATTAAAACATATTTAGAGCCACTACAATTACATGTACAATGTGAAATCACTTAAGAAAAGTAACATTTAATAAAAGTTTGACTAACCACTCACACTGCTGTGTTCTAGTCTCCCCTCAGCCACTTCCTGCGTTTAAATACAATATATGCTCCTCCATTATGTCCACCATCTGTTTTTGTCTGCATGTCAAGCCTGTATAAGAATATATACACATATCAGCAAACTGTTTGCATCTGGAAGTCTCTATTCAGTGCTGAAATTAATACTATAACAGAGATTACAATCCATAGGTCTTAGTGAAAGAATGCATTTATTTAGTTTTTCTTTCATAAGCAAAATATGCATTTATTTATCAGAGGAGGTTAATTGTTAGTATTTCATATTGTAATACACAAATATATCACTTAACGAAACATGCTAAAAATGTTTGCTTGAAAAGATGTATTATTATTAGAAATTATTAGCTCTAAATGATGCAACATCCAATCTGAATATTGCATTAAAAAGAATATAAATTCAAGCAAATGAAGAAAACTAAGCTCATGATAGGTGTGCATCTGGAAAAAGTCAAGTGCCGCATAAGGTCCAAACGCATGTTACTGAGGAATTAAAACAGGGGTATAGCTTTAACGTCTAACATGCACCTATTGAAATTCAAATTATCAATAATTACAACAGATACGTCCATATGGACGTGTCTGTTTAAGATATTTTTGTGTAAAGAAAAAAATACTCTCCTTCAAATGCTGTTTGTCTTTCCTTTTCCTAAAGGACAGAAGAGTAAACTCATTCAGCCAGCATCTTTAAAAGACCCTAGCCTAGAAAAACTAAAGGAGGTGAGAATTTCATTACAATTATGCTCATTTTGTTTTTTGTCCTACAGTAACTATATGGCTTTGCTATGTGGAGTAACATTTACACATGTAAATGTAATTATTTTCAACATCATTGATCTGTAGCAAGAAGGACGGCGCGATTTGATCACAGTAATTGTAGGAGATGATGGAAAAATCTACGAAATCAAAGAATTAACTCACCTTATCTCTGATAGTTGTGAAAGATAATTGAAAATCATGTGTTTCTTTTTTCATTGTTGCATTTGTAAGAAACAAATTTGATAAAAGATTAAAATGTTTGATGTCTTTGACTGTGTGATTAATTGTGTCATGAAAGGAACTGGTTGATTGGATCAATAGGACTTTGAAAACGGAACACATAGTGGTTCAGAGTCTGGAGGAGGATCTGTACGATGGTCTGGTACTTCACCACCTGCTGTGTGAGATAATGCACTGTTCATATTAATCCTACCTTCAAACACAGTTTGAATGAAAATATTTAAAATTAAGTGAATGGTGTTCTCCTAATTTGATCTGTAATATAAAAGAAAATGTCCTGCTTTCTGCAGTCAGGCTTGGCAATGTGAAGTTGGATGTAGAAGAAATAGCACTTACCAGTTCTGCTCAGATCTGCAAGCTGGAAGTGGTCCTAAAGGAGCTGGACAAGAGGCTGGGTCTGCAGGACAGCAGTTTGATCAAATGGAACGTCAAACGTGAGTCATGCATCTGACAGGGATTCAACAACAAAGCAACAAGTGAACAAATGTTCCTTTTGGCACCAGCTTCATATTACAACAGGCTTTGTTGTTAGCTCGTGGATAGCATCTAAGCTTGCTCCACCTGTGAGGGCTTTTAGTGGAGATTATATTTGCTGACAATATGAGGTCTGCTGAAATCACTTGTCACTGCAGTGTTAGATGGTTTTGGATGACTGAAACCTAAAGGAAAACACTATAAATATGTGCTTTTTAGACTGAAATTTCTGAAGTTTATACGACCCTTTTAGCTGCCAACACACATGAAATCAAAAGGACATAGCTCAAACATAGCCCGCTGAATGATTTTTGGTTTGGTTTAATTTCTATTAGAAGTTTTAGGTGTGTGTTCCTTGGTCCAAGTCATGTAGTCAGTCTTGCTTCTTGTGCTATTTTTAATAGCAGTTTCATCTTATGTGTCTGTTATGTTTACTTCCTGCCTCTCTGTTACACTTGGTTTCTCTTTCTAATTGTTACCCTGATTCAGCATTTGTTTATTTTCTCCCTCAGTAGAAGTACTCTTTGCTTTCCTTTTTTCAAGTGCACACATTTGTTTATATTCTGCTTTGGTATTGTGTTATTCTAACATTTCTTTGTTCAGCTACTTTAGTTTATTTAAATAAATCCTAGTGGCTAGTGCTTACATCTGCTAGCATCTTGACTCATAGCCTTGCAACAGGTGCTTTGTCCTTGTGGCAAAAGTGTTGAGGAGTTTAGTTCCGTGTATCTGTTTGTTTAACAGGGACCATGAAGTGTAGCATTAATAACAGAAAAATATTGTTTATACCAGATGGTTATTCTCTGGAATAATTTACATCTGGAGTCCTCGCAGCTTAAGAGCATGTTGCTTCAGCTGACAAATAGCTAACATCTCTTAGCACTGGAGTTTTAAATGCACGCAAATCATTTCAATATGAGCTAAAAAATTAAATTCTGCAGTGACTAGAGCTTGTATTTAAACCTGCTTTCCCCGAGGTCCCCTTTTTACCAACAGCCCATGAAACCATTGCTTGGCTTTATACTTTCATGAGCTGTTCCTCTCCATTGACTCCTTTCCTTTGATAAAACCAAGGCTAAGCTAATTACCAATGCACAGCTTTATTTTTCCTTTTGTCCAAATCAGGTTTATAATTAGCATTGTTGCATTTCTCAGAGATGTCTCATTGAGGAAATGGTGCAAAGTTACTGCCTTTAGGTTCCAAAAACAATGTTTCCACACAATTCAAATACTAAAAAGATTTTTTTTTAAACTTACACCTCAGCTGGTTTCTGTGTGGGCATGGCTGTAATTAAAGTCACACCAGCTCTGAACAGTCAGAGGATCACGATCAATGTGCTCCTTGACAAACCTTTAGTCAGAAGTTTTGTATTACAAAAATAATGGCATTAAAATTTGAATCTTGGACACCATGGTTACAATGCATGTTAAGGATGATGACGACCCCAGTGCAGACACAGATAAGTCAAGTGTGGCTTCATAATTTTGGTAATTTAGTTAAAAAAAATATCATATTTTAAAAATATTATATTTGTATAAGAAATGTCTTTCAACTCACATCAGTTTAGATATGAAATAAAAACCTAAGAGGTTAAATATATTTATAGTCATACATGCATTTCAAAACTGAGTTCATTCTTAGGATGAACAGGGTAAAGTTAGAAGATAGATGGATGAAATGAATTATACTCATTTAAATGAAGTTTAATGTGATCTTACTAGCACAAAGCCGCTCTTCGGGGTAATGTTTTCAGATTGGCCTAGTACCATACAATATAGATGTTAGACTCAGACATGTAATTATAATAATTCCATAAGATTTAACAATCCATTGTTCATTGATAATGGCAGATACAGTCATGTATGACTTCAAAAGTTCTGTGGCCTGCCTCTGTTTCCATCCTGAATGTGTTCTGCCACATCAGTGTAGGCTGAGTTTTTATGTGTTTTGTTCCCTGTTGTTTGCCTGTCAGTCATCCACAACAAAGATCTTCTGGCCACTATTCATCTGCTGGTTGCCATGGTGAAATGTTTTCAGCCCGAACTGGATCTGCCACCGAATGTGAAGGTTGAAGTTGTAATTGTGGAAGTGAGTCGCAGTTCTAGCTGTATCACCTTCTCTGCCCCACTTTTTGTCACAAAACCCCACCGTGTGGAATTGCTGCACAGTTGGGGTTAACTTTAATTTTCACACAGGTCAGCAAAGATGGAATCAAATCAGTTGTGGAGACTGAAGTCCTAACAGAAGACAGGTGAGTTGATTTATATATGTCATTCTGTAAACATGAGAATAAAATCAGCTTAAATTTTTTATTTGTTCTCTTTTTTGCAGGGACACAGCCTCTCCCAGCAATCCTGAGAGTGAGTGAGAGTGTTCAGAGGTTGTTGAGCTGACGTGACATCTTGAATGTCACCCAAACACCATTAAAGCTCGCTGACACATTTTTCTCGCCATCTTGCCACCTAGGGGAAGACCCCATCGAGCAGCTGCTTAAGCTGGAGGCTCACAAGGTCAACACAGTGAAGAAGGTATAACAAGGTGGCAGGATACTTACTGGGATTGTTTAAGGTGTTTGTGCACTCATCTTCACTGAGAAGAGACTTGTACAAATAAAATACATCTCATAGTGTGTGCTAAACCTACAATACAGTAAACAAGATAAATAAGTTCATCCCTGAAAAATCGTTTGAATAAAACAACACTTTTAGTTTGCAATAGTAGAAATACAGGCCAAATTAAAATACAGAATACGCATGAAGAATACCAGTCTTGTTAAATATTTTGGATAATTTATTACTCCTCAGCAAATTTATTTTTGTCATTGCTGTTGATAACGTACATAGCCATCCTTGACATACTTCTGGAGAATTGTCTGTGCATTTTCAGATGTTTGATATTCTTATCTTGCCTGGCTTCTGGGGGGTTAGGGAGCGCTGTTGTTGGCCAATAATTTGGTGTATCCAAAGCTATTAAATCTGCAAGGTGTGACGATTCTCTTCCAAACATGTTTTGCATTCATGTGGTATTCCTCTATCATCACATTTCCTGCTTTTTCTTTAGAACTATGCGTTTCACCTGGAGATCCTGGATAGGTTCAACAATTTAGAGATCAGTTCACGTTTTTTTTTTTCATATCTTTCAACAATATTATTCTTGTTGGACAGATAAATAAAAAAAAAACCATCCTGATGAGCTGGGTTATTTTATTTTCATGATAGGAAGTCCTGGAAAAAGATGTTCCTCTAGCACCCCAGCTCTTGTTACCCCTTCAGAGACTCAGCTTAAGTTGTTTCGGCCTCTAGGCTGCCCTTCTCTTTCTCTCTCTCTCTCTCTCTATCTATCTATCTATCTATCTATCTATCTATCTATATATATATATATATATATATATATATATATATATA
>JBAMHX010000011.1:14372379-14389622 GCA_037177515.1 Pseudomugil tenellus
AGATAGATAGATAGATAGATAGATAGATAGATAGATAGATAGATAGATAGATAGATAGATAGATAGATAGATTTTTTTTACCAAAAGTCTGGCTATTTCTAGCTTCTCAAAAGATTTGTGTGATCATCTGAATTTTTTTTTCCAATTCAAGAAATGTAGAATAAAAAAGTGAGATCACATGTGTATAGTATATGTACAATTATTTTGAACACACTACAACTTGATGATGGTATTGAATATGTCTTTCTTACTCTGTCGGTGTAGCAACTTGCAGGAAGGTTTTTGTGCAGTTACGCATCAGCAAGCTTCCCAAGACACATCTCTCCCAGTGCAGACATCAGCTTGTTCTCAGGAAAACATCATAGATCACAATCTATCTTGATGTGATTGCTATAAGGTGTCTGTTTTATATAGTCAATGTTTCATTGATAAATTATTCATCTGGAAAATCACTGAATATCTCTAACTTTACCAAAATCACTCCAAGCATCACCATCCCAGTCACTCATATGCATTACAGCTTAATCCCATTTAGACATTTTCTCTGATCTACAGCAGCTCAGTTGCCTCATTCATTAGCAAATGCAGTTTCACTTCGCACAACAAACATATATTATGTAGGCCTGTTAGGATCCACATTTTTACAATAAAATAATCATGCTATGTGATAAGCTCGCAATTTTTAAAAAATTTGGAATGACAGCTCTATGCTTTTATAGAAAGCAGATTCTAATGTATGAAAGTGATTTATTACATACCAGTGAAGGGTAGAAATCACATGTCTAGACTAAATAAGTTTAGTAGTACATACAAATTTTTCATATAATTTACAGATGATTGTATATTATAGACATATTAATATATATAATATATATAGATGATTGTTTTGTAGATGTATTTTAGATGATTGTCTGCAGCAGAACAACTTAAATGGACATCATGAATGATAAGATCAGTATCTAATTCAGATGGATCTTAATGTGTTGTGTCTCAGAAGTTACTGTCTGAGTAACGGTGTGGTGGAGCCAAAGCCTGATGGGGTTTTAATAGATAAATGTTGGCACGATGTGTCTTGGTCTCCTCAATAACAGCAGGATATGGAAACCCAGACAATGGTTTTTAAATGGTGATGGATGAATGCAATTGATTTCATAAGCATGGATGGGCAGAGCATTGGTTACCGAGATACAGGAAGAGGAGAACATAGTTGTATTAAGTGCGGGAAAGATAGCAGCGTGAAGAAGCAGTCTCACCAGCAGAAATGGGATGACTGGCACGGGTGGCTAAGTAGTGGATTAAAGTGCAACTCAGAGCTTATTAGGAAAGCTCAAAGAAACTTTGACAGGGTGGTAACAAACTTCCTGGGTGGTGGGAACGTTGTCAAAGGCGAGCTGCAGCAAGTGCCTGAAATAAAGCAAAGTGTTGTGTTCTGATATGGCTTGTAATGATCTGTCTTCTGCCTTAGTTTTTCCACCATCAGCTCTAAGCTTTAATGATTTGTTCTGTTGTCTTGTGGTGTGACTCAGAAACTTGACCAAGGGGTCTGAGTGACTTGAGTGACTAACTGAGAGCTGGACCCATCATTTTATGATTTATTGACTGACTGACTGATATTGTTATATTTATCAGCAACATATTATCTAGACCTGATTAAAAACAACAAACATAAAGAAACAATAAAACATTGTCTGTTTGCTTAACCCGATATTCTGGTTTGTGAAACTGGTTGATTTTGCATCTGTTCTGAGAACAATATGTTGCATTCTCCTACCAATCTTAAATCTGACTTTAAATTCTCAAAAACTATCATCCAACATCATCCAGTTTCTATACTACTTTATCCAATTCCGTGTCATCTAGTATATCCCACTAATTAGCAGATGCTAGCTAGGGTGCACCCTGAATAGGTCTGCAGTCCATCATCACACCAATACATAGAGACAAACAACCATTCAGCCGGGCTACAGAACCCACTCATACACAGGGAAAAATATGCAAATTTCACACAGAGAGGCCCCTTATCAGACCTCCCCACCAGCCATCTTTTTGCAGTGACATCACAGTACAAACCATTACTTCAGCGTATATTTTCATCCATTTATTCAAAAACAAGTACCTGTCAAGTTGAGATTTAATTCTTTTGGTCGTCTTCCTAGCACTATTGGTACAATAGACTGTCATCAAATGCACCAGAGCACCCTTGTCACATCTATTCTCTTAGAATATAACTCCATAAATATTCAAGATACCTGTGACTTTCAAATCCATCTGCTGATTATGGGCTTTAATAATTAAATTTACTATAGCACAATGTTTTATTATGAAGATAAGTTTTGGAGAAAGTTAAGTTTTGCCCTGGTCAAACACCAATGGCAGACTCACCTAGAGGTGATGAAATGTACCCCTTATTCCATAAAAGCATACTTAAAAGATGCCGGAGCAGGTGGCAATTTGCTTATGATCAAGATACAGCTTGCCATGTAATGAAAATTTATCCCACAGTGTATCTTTTTAGGGTTTTTTGGGGGGTGGGGAAATGCCCTTGCAAAGTAGATCCAGCATGAAGGCATATTCTTTCAATTTATATTAGGTCTGCATTCAGAGAAAAGAGATAAGCAGTTTTATGGACTTTGAATCTGTTAATCTGATAAAAGGTTTTTGTAAAGAACTTCTTTCTTATAAAATTTACAAAGTTTTATAAGAAAATACTGGTGAATGTGGTCCAATGTTTAGCATTTAGGAGGACAGTGTCTACTGTGACAGAGGGGCATTTCTCTTACAGAATTTTGATCCGTACAGACACCATAAAACACAATGTCATAGCCTTATTCTGTGTTGCAGAAAGAATTCATGTCAACATTTCATATTCACAAAGGCAGGTAAAGCTTTTGTTGCTATGCTGGCAGCTAAAGTGAGAAAAAATGGAATTGGAAACACTGGGGTAGGGATAGAAAATAAATTATTAAGCATTCACTTTCCCTAACTGATCCTAAGATTTGTTTTTTCCATCTTATTTTGGAACCAAATAAGCAGATTTACTATGTAACTAAAAAGATTGCTTGATTGTCAGCCACATTTGAACATACAAAGCATAGTTGTTTCATTTGAGAAATAAATCAAATAAAAAATGGAGCTTGATGAGTGATCATAGATTGTGTACAAAAAAGCAGCGGACAAAGACTTAAATATTATTCATAATATTCAAAATATATTTAATTATAATATATAAACTATATTTAATTATAATTTACACTTATTTTTTATACAGTTTTAAGCTTTATTGCATCCAGAGAAAATTGACACAAAGGGTTTTAAACACACTGGAAAAGATAAAACTTTATTTCTCCCTGTTGTGACAATACAAAGTCAACAAGTGCAATAACAATCCAACTGAATACTGTACATTCTATCTAAATACATAGACAGAACGTGTTGCACATCATCTTTATTACCACCACACCCAAAAAGTGAGGTATCAGTCACTACAAAGCTTCTGTGTACAGGTGGGAATTCAACTGTAAGGCAACTGTTACCATGACAACCTGGAGAGACTGAAGCAGATGTCTGCTTTCTGTTCTCATTTTTTAAAAAAATGTTTATTTAATTTTTATATGTGGAAAGTGTTGAGCTGATACGACTTACAGTAATACATCACATCAGGCCAGAGACTGTTTTAAACAAAACAGAAAATATCACAAAACCAAGTTGTAACATTAAAGAAGGGGGAAGAGTCACCCACATGTCGCTTAAGGAACTTAGTTTTGACTCTGCTGCTGCATATCACAGGCAAAGTGAAGTTTTGTTTTTATTTTCTGGGTATGACTAACGATTTACATAATTGGGGATAAAAACAGATCTCCTTGTCCTTCTTACAGGTCAAAACACACACTATGAAGCCCTGAAAAGCAGCATGTTCTTTCTAAAACTTCACATTTTCCCCAGCTTATCCAGCATTCAGGGCTAATTAAATCTCTTGTGTCCTGCTGCACCTGTTCAAAACTTTACCTTCACATGTGCTTTTCTATGGAAATAAGGAGAACAAGTCAGACTAATTTAGAGCCACTACTGAGCTCTGGGCCAATTATTTTACTTGGACACATTCTTCTTAGCCCCTGGAGGTGATGGCAGAAGTCTGCTGGGGGACACATGCAATTAAACTTTAGTTATTGAAATGGGAATTACGTTGCTCTAACAACTCAGCAAATTTGAATATTATTGCAGATAACTGAGGAGGACACTGACAGGCCTCTTGAATTCCACTAAAACTTCTTAGATCATGGACGTTAAATATTATGGTAAGACTCCAGTTCCCTCCTTTCAATATTGGAAAATATGTACGGGACCAGATTTCTTATGGCTAACTTTGATTTATAATCACTATTCAGATGCAGGCTTGTCAGCTTCCTGATTACAATTTGCAGATACAAGATTAGAACAGACAGTCTCCTTTCACTGTATGCATGTTCGGTCATCCTGGACTGTACAATCTGTCACATGTATGCAAACTAACAGCAGCAGATGCTTTGTGGGCTTTTCCACAAAAAGAATGGACAGCATTTTATGGATTACTGAAATACAGGGCAGCTATTTAAGAAGACTAACATTTGAATTTCAGCTACTGAAATGTAAAAATTTATTACTTTTTCTTTGTCCAGTGTGAGAGTCTGTCAAAGACCTTTAAACAGTAACCAAATTAGTCTGCTAAAAAAGATAATATCACAAAAAAGCTGAAAATATTGTTGCTATTTTACCTACAAAAACAAACAAAAAATAGAAAATGATTAAATTAGTCAAAAGACAAATAAATAATACAATTTCAGATCCAAAAGGAGGTACCAGATATTGTTTACCTAGTCATTTGTTAGCAATTCCTGTTATTTCTTGAGTCAAAGATCCACATTTTCAATTATGCATTTCTGGTTAATCTAAACCATCAATTTTATAATTTTGACCTGTTGGTAATGATAATAAGCATGTATTGTTATTATATAAATAAATAGGGGGTATCCTTTTACATGTAGTCATTAAATACTGCAGAGTTTTAGTTTGGAAAGCATTAATAATTATGTAACTCTTCTGCTAACAAATCTCACATAGAAATCTTTGGAGGGCTTCATAGGAGTTCATCATCCAGAAAAACATCATGTCCACTTAGCTGCCTTCAAACTCTTATTAAATGCAGACTGAGACAAGCATGTGAAGCACACACTCTAAGAAAAGTATTTTTTGCTTGCACATTGCATTATGTGAAGAGGAACTTCTTCTCAAACTTGAACATATCTGAAGTCCTGTTTCATATGAGGTGAGTTTTCTACTCTCAGAGTTAAACAATTAATTTTGATTTAGCTTTATTTTCCCAAAGACTACACTGTTCTTCAGATTCACAGATCCACTGTACATATTATGTGAAGACTGCAAAGGCTCATGGGAAAATAAAATCCGCATGAAGTTGTATTTAAACTTTTTTTTATTGTTACCCTATAATTCAGCTTTGTACTTTACTTCCTGTGATGTTCATATTTAGACAATGTCATCGGGATGATCAGGTTTGTCTGAATGTTAAAGTCATTACCAGCAGACAACAAGCTACAGGCAGTGAGACGCATTGATGTACCATCGGAATACAGTTGGTAATGTAATGTATTGTAAAATGTCTTGGTTGTCAAAATATAAATAATATAAATAAGCCGAGAATGAGCTTTGAAACTGATCTTGTATAAAAGTAATTCAATTACTTACCAATTGAAGTAAATATTATAATTTGGTTAGCATATTCTTCTGTTTAGCATGGTATTGTAACGGTGCTATGAAAGTGCAGAATTTCCTGATTTTCTTCTGAATGCAATATGAACTGATAACTTGTAAAAAAATGTTATATGTTTGGAAAGTCACTTTCAAATAAGGCCACATCAAAGGGAATGTAACTGATACTTACATACTTACCCTTAAAATACACAAATAAATATAATAATGCCAGTATAATTGCTTGTTGGTCAACACCCAAAACACCTATTAAAATATTCAGTTAACCATTAGTCGAAACATGAGAATGAGAATAATAGATGGTATTATCTATTTATCCTGGCTAATTAATGTTTTCAGACAAATTTGTATTTTTCTAAACTCTACAAGAGCTGTTTTACTCCATATTTAATGACTGCCTCTGCCAGCATCCTTACCCACTAAATCTAGACCTGTTGAATTGATGTGCTGATCTCAGGGACAGATAACACTCAAGACACTTGGCAAATTTGATTTTTTTCTGTCTTTGTTTTTTTTTATTTTTAAAATCTCCTTCTATACCTGAATGGTGGTTAGTTTGATATTATCTTCCTGCATGATCAAAGAGTAATATCTGTCTCACCCTGACAGCACCTGTTCCTATCCTCTTCCTCTTCATAATTTCATTGTGTGCTGTGTTATGATTGACTTTGAAATGTTCAACAATGTGTGTGGTGTTGCTACAATACCTCTTTGTTTACCCAGACACATCATATAGTGCAATGTTGCTGTTTAGCTCCAGAAATGACTGCTACAGACTGAATGAGGACTGGGTGAGTGATCGGCACACTGTTGCGCCGATTCACAGTGCCTTATGTCACATACGACAATAGTAGGCAGAGAAAAAGTAGTTCCTACAAATTGGGTATAATTTAGACAAAATCCTGATATAGTTACTTTACACTGTGTTCCAGCACATAGTGAACTACAAATTTACCCCAAGTTACTTAAATAATCAACATTCTAACATGAAAAACATTTCTACGGTATCGGAGGGATTAATACTTCAGTATTGATCTGCACATTACAAGTTTTTGCATTACCAGCAAACATATAGTGTGGAAATACAGAATTTTCAGTTTTTTGGATAAGCAAGTGTTGGAACACCTAACAGTGAAGTAAACTGGTAGTCTTCAGTCCACATATTCTCTTTTTTAAAATAATTTTTTTCTTAGAGTGCACTTCTGCATACTGTCTCACCCCTCTGATTGAGCTGCTGTACATTATTGCTGACAGTGAAAGGGGCTCTGATGGATTTTTTTTAGGTTTTCTATTATTATGGCTAATCACTTACAATTGTCTGTCACCAATGCAGGATATAGATGCTCCTTATAAAGGAGCTTATTTATGGTTTATCTTTTGCATTATATTGCTGATGAAGCTCTATAACCTGCTGCTCCAGACACTGAAATATCAACACACTAACTATAATTCTAGTTTTGCTGTAATGTTTGTAGGCTTATCCATCAAAGATAGTATTTGACTTGAGATGAAGCTGTTTGCTGCTGTGAATGTGTCCCTGACCAGTTATAATATTTTTGGGTGAAGTGATGGAACTCTTGTTGACTTCATGTAAAGATCTTCAGCCAAAAAGCAGCTTATGGCGCTGTATCCTTGTCAGAAACAATGTAGTCACTTGTTTTGCAGAGAGGAAACATTTCATACAAGATACTGTTTTTCAGCATAACTGCAGAGATGCTGTATCTGGTTTCAGTAGGTAACAAAAACATATTACAATCTAAGTGAGATGCTCAGCATCAACGTAAGCCATAACATGAAGCCATCAGAAAGTTAGCCACTCATATGTTTCTCTGACTAGTTCACATAAATAAATCACCAAATAGATAATCCACATCTGTGTCTAACTGCTACTGAACACAAAGTGACACAGCAGTGTAATAAACAATTTATATCTAGAAAGATGAGCTTCTTCTTTTTTAAGACAGGCAGGCGTTTTCTCTTAGCAAAGACAGTTCATCAGATTTGGATTTGTTTCGGCCTTGCCAGCTATTTCAGGGGTTTCCTAAAATCCTTTGGACAGTCAATATCCTTTCTTCTGCTGTGACAGCAGCCAGTAGTAGAGTTTCCATTGTTGTTCCATACAGGCCTGCTTCTGTCCATCAGCAGGTGTTTTGTGCTCTTCATAAAGGGGCAGTAGACACTACACTACTACAGCATGGCTCGGCCAACAGTGGTTTTACATCTGCAATCCAGAGAGAGGTGACTGTGGGGCATCTCCTCTCTGCTGTGTAAGGAATCCAGGTGTTGCTACTCTTGTTTGTCCACTCACAGCATCATTCTGCCCAAATACAGAGAGAGACAGAGAGAGGGGGAAAGAATAAGTATGGAAACAACTAAAAATGATGACAATAAAAACATACCATCAAAATATTTGGCCGTATACTCTGTGTTGGATCACATCTCTCCTTTTGGTTTTCATTACTTCATAATAGATGGAAAAGAATCAGAAACTCTGACAAAGTGGCCAGCTCAGGTCTAAAAGTTGTTTCAAGCAAAAGCTGACAGTCATGTTTTAACTTCCTACAAAATAACAACATTCAATTCATTAAATTACATGCTAGTCTGCCACAGATAAATTTATCAGTTACATAAATTATATGATAATGACTGTTATAGCGTATTTATTCAAGATTTGCAAATAAAACCAGAAAAAATAATACATTTTTTTCATAAAGTCCATTTAAGTCTTCATCATCAAGTTAAACATTTGGATAAAGGGTATTAACACTGCATTCTTTCCACCACCATGACGTTGAACATTCAAACCAGCCATATTATTTTAAGCTGCTTCCTCTCTGCATCATTCATTCACACAAAAGCAAAGTGAAAGAGGAACCACCATAAATGACAACAAAACACAGTAAATGTTTCACACTTAGCTGACATGGAACAAGCAAAAAAAAAAAGCAGTCAAATTAAATGCAATAAAAGTATTTTTTTTTTTTTTTTGGTTTGAAACATCGCAGCACAAATGGCTCTCAAAAAAAAAGGGAATTTGTGAAAGCAACAGCTAAACAATAGTCCTACTAATAGCTAATACATTTAATCGCTGACACATGCAGATGAGTTCATGAACTTTGTTTGGCTTCTGGGTTGCTCGCATAAGAAAACCTGAAGCAAAAGGAAATTAACAATAAACTGGATATTGGATATTTTTTTTTACACAACAGGTGTATGTTATTCACCATTGCTTCAGCTATTCCCAGATTAGATGACTTTGCACTTGTGAAAATAACTCAACAACTGTTAGCATTAACACCAGCATTTTCCGGCATTCAGGTCTCTGTGCATTGTCGCTGAGAGCAATGTTTATATGTACCCCCTAATATGATAGTATTATCAATAGTAGTAGGCTCAACCTAAAACACAGATTCAGACAAAAATATTGGCTCATTTTTAATAACAGTAATAATAGCATTCTAGCATATAGTATAATAATTAACTAATAACTCAATTTTCTTAACTTCTCTTGTATTAAAGACATATTTAATACATCAGAGATTATTGTTTTTTCAGTGATGAAACATTTTACCAAAGGACCTGTTTAACACCAGGTTTTTTTACCCATACAAATAGTAACTGAAACAATATTATTATTTTAGATGATGATGATGGACACCATTTTCTTGCTCAAATGTTATTTTCACAACTCAAGTTTTTTAAAGTTTTTGGGTCTGACATTCTGAATATAGCTGATAGCAGCCCCAGCCCCAGGTGTTGTACCAGTTAGCATACTGTAACCACTGCCTAAAAACAAACTCTTGATTCATTGAACCTTGATTCCATTTTCATGTAAAAAAAACTATAAAGTATAGTTTTCATACAGTTGCAGTCTTGAATTTACACAACATTCTTGAAACATTACAGTCTTGTTTTAAAGGTCTACATAGCGCAGAAACCAAAGTTTTAAAAGTGTTTAATGATGTCTTCATAGCTACTGACTCAGGGGATTTTGCTATCCTTCTGCTTTTAGATGTTACTGCAACATTTGGCTCCGACAGAAGACAGAATATGGTTAATAAATAAATGTAATTGATTAATTGACACTCTGATGGGATTTTGTTAAGACTGAATAGACCAGTGATTAAATAGCTCATTGACTGGTTTGTGGTTCAATTACCAATATCTGTCTTATCTATTGGAAGAGAAGAATCACATCCAAGACCACAAACTATCTGGGAACGGAGGGACTATTTCTCACTGACACATGGAAACCTGCTTTTAAATTACTCCATTTTATTTGTTTGGTCATGTGATCACATCTCAGATGTTTGCAAAACAAATAATGCCACTCATGAATAAAAATCATCTTATTTAATTAAACTTAGAAAATGAGAAGACTTCATATAAATTTTACAATAACATGGACTAAACACATATATGTTAATACACAGACATGCTTATTTAAAAAATCTCAACATATAGAAGTCATAGGATAAAAACTGTTAACATATAATAATGTATTAGCTTTGTTATTATCCAAGCTATAATTTTATAGTCCTAAGCTTACATGCCTGCATCAAATTCCAATGGCATCATGCTGAACAACATGGACATGGTTTTTAATTTCATGGTGGAAACTGTCTCAGATTACAGTCTGCGCTTTAGGCCTCACAGTTCTCCCTGATCTTTAAACAGTCATATTTAGTTTGCAAATCAGTATAGGGCCTGGGAACACAAAAACTAATAAAACAGGGCAGCCTTGCTTTTCAAAAGGCAATTAGATTTACGGGAATATTTTGGAACTCTGTAAGTCTTGTAAAGACTCCAAGCCCACCGCAGTTCTATGAATCACATCCACATAATCCATCCTATTTGCCTGGAATAATAGAACTACAACTAATAATAGAACTGATGGGAATACAAACAATTTTCTCATCTTGTTATTATTTTACCTTGTATTCTTGCAATGAGGCAATAATATTTTACTGACTGTGACACATCAGGATTTTATGAGTCAACATTTAAACACCACTATCACAATTCAAAGACGAGCATAAGCAATTACAACTACGTCACTTATTCTATATCAGAGGTCAATGTACAACTTTCAAGGAGCTAAACCTGCTCACCTGATTTTTCTTTGCACAACTATTTGTCTTTCTGTTTTAATAGCATCAATTGTGGTAATTAACTCTCACCATATGAATTACAATGCATTAATTGGACAAGGTCTTGGCTTTCAGAGAGCCGAGGATGCAATGCTATTATTACCACAAGATTCCAGGCAGTGAGTTCAAAGATAGATGTGAGTGAGCAGGAGTCAAGACTCTCGAGACTCTTGACTCTGGCATAAAAAATATATGAAATGCTTTTTCAGCCTCCTGAGTCAAGTAGAGTGTAGCTGAATGTTATTTCCTTTGCAAACAAGAAACAATGTTGAAATACAGGTTTATGAAAGCTTACACGTGACGAGACCAAATAAGTGATGTAACGGATCCTGAGCGTAAAAAGGCATTGCATTTACTAGACCTTCTGATAACACTGAGTCACTCCAAGCTGACTATAAGAAGCGATGTTACGATGGCAGGTGAGTCAGGTCTATGCTAAATGTGGTGACAGATGCCATCTTACATGGACCACTCTTCCCATGGCTTAGCTCAACCAAGCCGCTATGCTAACAGTACTGAGTGAGTGGGTGGATACTGGCATGAGGCGCTGCTGCAACTTGGTACAGACTGATTTATCACTCGCCAAGAGATTCAATGTTGGGGTCTGGTTGAATTGCAGTGGTGTCATTTGATGTTGCCCAACATCTAATTTCACCCACTTTTATCTACTAGCTTCCTGGCAGATGCTCGGCATATATAAAACCAACAATGAGTCATGTATTTTTAAATCTGCCTCTAAACACAAGCAAAGGAGCAGCTTATGTCCTATCTTGATTGGACAGATATGTTTACACTGTCAGTCTGGATCTGCACTGACATTAAAGAAAGAAAGAAAATCAGTGTGTGTTTGTAGTAAAGTCAGACTGAAAAATCATCAGTGGATCAAATATTTCATTAATATCCTAAAAATCATGGCATGAATCTAAATGCTGCTGGGTATTTTTGAGGCACCGCAGCATCAAGTGGATCAAAAGCATCAAAAGTTGCTGTTATTTGAGTCTATATGATTGTTTTTCTTCCACTGCATGATCTGCCTTTAAGGATTTTAAGTCAGCTTGACAAATGCACAATGCTTCACATTATAACATGTTTTGGGGTATAAAAGAATAACTGGAAATCTCTTGTTGATATTTTGCAGACTTTACAACCCTAAATGAATCAATCAAACCTACTGTGTAAATATGAGAAAAAAACATAGCTATTCTATGTGCCATAGACCTTCAAATATAAGCTTTTGAAAAAAATCAGCAATTAACTGTACTGATACCAACATTAAATGCCATGTTTTCTTTAATGTTTTCTTGTAAATAAACTCCCATCTTATTCCATTCCAATGTGCAGATCAGATCTTATTTTTCTATTGCCTTTTCTTTGCATAATTTTCTTAAGAATGCAAGTGGAGCTTGCTTTATTTGTTCAATCTGAAGTGGATACACAAAACGGAGACTTTTTAATAAAGGACATCAATAAAGGGAAAGCAATAACACTTTCTCTGGCTGCCCACACTGAACCCTGAGCAGATCTACATACCAGCTTGCTCACGCAGTGATATGTTAAGTTGATATGCATTCCCACACACTGGATGCCAAGCTGCACCTTCTGAGTTCATGTGGAGAGATTATTTCATTTCTTTGAGCTGCCTTCAAGATTGCTATGCTCTTCTTGTAACCATTTGTGCTGGATTCCTAAGTTTCTGCGCGACTGGGTTGTTTTTAGATGCTGCTACACCCATTTTGGAATTGACCCCACCTCTGTTTGTTTATATTTGGTCAGCAGATGTTGAACTAAGAGGACTCAGTATTCTGAACCATTACCCAGCATCTTCCCTGGGGATGATGATCTGTACCTCCGCAAATACAGAAGGGGCCATCGAATGACGCACTGCGTGGGCACATCAACCATGGCATACTTAAAGTATCCTCCATTGTGGCTGCTTAACACTGTTACAAAGAAGTGCAAGCATTTTGGAAGCTTTAAAAAGTGTTTAACCATGTGAAACTGCTAACAGGCTATTTTAATCTTGTCATAGAAAATGTGTGTGACTGAATTTAGCATCTGTCTTGCTCTCTTTTTTTTTCTTTTTTAACTGATGTCAGTGTTGAAAAAGTTGGGGCACGTGTAGTGTGGCTGACTTCTAATCGGTGGGTTGTTGAGTCGGTTCCCACTCAGTCTGCATGTTGAAGTGTCCTTAAGCAGAACACTAAACCCCTAGTTGCTCCTGATGGCCAAGCTAACTCCAGTATGCATGGCAGCTCTGCCGCCTTCAGTGTGTTAACGTCAGAATGGGTGGGTAGCAGGATCCGTAAAGCATTTTAGTACGAGCATTTTTAAGTTTATGTAAATCTTTCCTAGGTTGTTTTTTTTTAGTTTAAAAAATTATGTATAAGGGGGCTGTCTATTGTAAAGCAGTTCCTGTTTCTTCTCACTAGCATAGATTGCAGTTTAATTTACTGCATTCTCTTTTAAGATCTGCTCAGTTTGCTGCAGTTTCAAATACATTGACATGCCCTGCCTTAAAATTGGCATGCAGCCTTTACAGGGCAGCTTGGCCAGCGTAAGATTGATGAGTCCTATCATACTGAACAGACTTCATGTCTAATGAGGAAGCTCCGTGGATATGTTCAGTCTAACTTAACTATGTTTCCACCAGCAGAACAGTCCCTGGGTCCCGGTTGTAGCATCCCTGCTCTTCCATCTCCGGCTTGCACAGTCCACTCTGCTTCTTAAAGCCATTTGTCAAACCTCTGTAACATTAAATTATCATGGCCCCAGAGACGTGTCTACCTCTAGGAAGAGACTAAGCCTCAGTCAAACAGATAGGGTTCACAGTTTGTGAGAAGAAGACCTGAATGAAAAATTGAGCTTACAAAAGAGTATGTTTGTTCAAGCAGAGCTGATTGTTTAGCTTTATCATCAAAAGTTGAACACTGTCTTGCAAAGAGAAAAAGTTCCCTGCAGTGACATCGTGTTAACTCTTTGCATCGTAAATCATTGTGTTTGTCCTAATAGCAGTCGTACGTTAGTTAGCACACCCTGACACACCTGTGACTGCTTTCGTAGCTAATAAAAAGATTTACTGCAAGAATAGGCTGTGGTCTTTTACCACAGCAGGCTGAAAGAGGTTTCTTGCATGACTCAAAATCTTCTGATTCGTACTGTGTAAGAGACTCGGTCAGAACTACACATTATTAACTTTCTGTTTAGTGAAGTTACAGCTTAATAAGCTTGTCAGACTTAAAACCAAGAAAAAGGTTAATGGTTCAACATTGTAGAGCAACTTTTGGATAGGACAGGTGGATATTGGATGCTTTGTAGAAAATTCTTTATCAGAGAGCAGAAAATTGGAATTTGTAAAATGTTAAAACATTTATATCCCAAGAAGCCACAAATAATTTTCATCTGAATAATTTACATTAATTTACATTTGTGAATAATTTCACAAGTTGGCTGTTATTGTTTGTATATAATTTCTTTATCTTAACACTTGCACTCTAATAAAATAAAAAATCAAGGAAATGGAGGGCATGAGTTCAACCTTTTTTTTTTGTTGGCTCCAAGGAAAGTATGCTAAAACTGATGTAATTTGTTCTGCTTTAGTCACAAATGTCCTGCCACGTAGCTCTTGATGTAACAAACAGTGCAAAGACAGATAAGCAGACATGAAAATCAGACACAGAGAGAAAATGTACGAAAAAGAAAATAAATAAAAGAATAATTCTTAAAGGAACAAACCAATTTAATTCTAAGCATCTAATTATTCTACAGTTTGTCCAAACAGCAACCATGTCTGTGCTAGAAATGTTTTTATAGCAAAAGAAGAAATGACATTGTAGCTGAAATTTCTGTCTTTTTGCTGTAAAGATAAACAGTAACTAACACATTTAAATATTAATTTTCATTTGACTTAAACAGGTAATTATAACTGTCATGAAACATATTATACATCTAAGTGTTATTTCCCACACTGTCTTAAGCATTCAAACATCCATCAGTGCTGTCAACGATCACCATTGATAGATTCACTAGCATTTACATTGCATGCTTAATTCAATCAAAAATAGGTGGCACAGTATGTCTAATGGATTAAACATTGAATTGCAGTGACGCTCATGCTGGTGAGCACCTTACTGAATTTATAAACTGCTTTGCAACATTATATTACCCAGATGCCCACATACGTACTGTAGATAACAGCATGATGGTTCAGGTCAACCTTGCCAAGCTATGCTGTGAAGTGTAGACGAAATTTATTGTAAAATTTAGCTGTGTTGTTATGGTGACATGTGCTGAACTGAGATTAGGACAGACAGCGACTCACCATGCGGTGGATGTGTTGTAGGGCAGGAGCGTAGGACTGTGGCTCTCCCCTCGGAGGCTGTGTCTGGGCTGGTAGTGGCTTGGCGCCATGGGCTGGGCTTGAACATGGACCTCGCTCTCCTCTGGCATGGACCTGTGCCACTGATTCCGAGCCTTCTTCAGCCAGCGCCCTCCCAGACCCCACTTCTCCAGGTAGATCTGGCACAGCTCATAGTTTATGGCCGAGTAGTAGAGAAAGTCAAGGGCCAGCAGCACCATAACGAAGAAACCGTAGATCCAAACACCAACCAAGGCCGTGTAATTACTGTGGGAGACACAGACTCAGAGCATTAACACGCTTTCATCTACAAAAGACGATAATAACATTTTACATGCTCAGAGTTTTCATCCAAATTTCCTTAATTTGAGCTTTTAAATCCCAAAGGCTATGACAGTTCTGCCAGGTGTAAATGTCTCTTGTTCATATGGCAAGTCCAAAAACATTCATCAAATCCTCCCTTGATTAAAAAAAGTTAAATAAATATATGAAACCTTCCATCTGTTGCATTTGTTGCTTCTTAAGCTCAGCTTCCTAAATTGGACAAAGAATTTCATTAGCACAAGAGACATTTTAATCCATCTCATTTTGGCTCCCACGCAGTTTCTCTGAAAAACGGCGCTCTTGTTTGCACCTCTCATAAATTTTCCCCATGTATTACATGATCCAGCTGGATTTATGTGGGGCACATTTGAACTCCTTTTTACTTCGCCCACATCTATAAAGCATAACAAGGTAAATGAGCAGAAAAAGCTTCCCGAGAAGTTACTGAAACTAAGTAAATGAAAACTGGGATAAAGGTGTGATATTTCTGCCTGAATCGGCACTGAGGACGTTTGGTCAGGGGAATAGCACACAAATGGACAAAATAAAAATATATTCTGTCTCACAGGTAAAGATGACAGTGTATTACTTGAAAATAGAGATTTATTTAGAGGGGAAACATCATTTATGTGCCACACCATGTAATTACCATGACTGCCCTGATTAAAGCATTTATAAAATATGTCAGCGTGCTTGCAGCTTTAGTAAATCCAATAATTCCAGTTTAGTCTGGAAATTATGTGGCCCCAGGTATATATATTTAAATATGTTATTTAAAACAAATGTTTGAGCTACTCAAATAAACCTTACCAGGAATACCACTGTTCCACTGATGCAACTGTACTTTTAATACATTTACATTTCCTTACCTCTGCGTCTGGAATAAATACCTATGAATTCTTTTCATAGTTTTGAGGCATATTCTGCATGTTTTGTCCACTACATGTCAGCTCAAAGGTAAATGTATAAAACATGCAGTCCTCGAAGGGTTTCATCTAAAACTGAATGCTATAAATTATTTAGCACTGCCTTCTTGTAGAAAACAGATGCAATTGATTATCTGTCAAAGATCTTTCAGTTGCTTTCCTTAAAAAAAGAAAAACATTTATTCTCAAATTTTTATAACTGCACCTTCTCAGCTAGCTTAACATCTTGAAAGTCTACTCTCTCTGATACTCAGAATACATACAACCGTCAGAAGTCAAAAAATCCAAATTTGAACTCTAAGAAGGGTAAGCCTCAAATATATAATAACATTTTTACCAAGCAGAGACAAAATAGAGAAGAATTCTGTCCACTTCTTGCTTGGCTAGTGGTAAATATCAAGTCTGTAACCCTCTCAGCTATTGGGCCAGGATAAAAGAGTGTTCCAACAGGCCATCGGCACTAAAAATGAAATACCATGACCTGCTGTGGGGCAGTGTGAGCTGTTTGAGGCAGCAGCATGCTGGGAGGGCATTAGTACAAAGGACTGTGGTTTTGTCACTCAAGCCTCCCATCGAGACCTCCCACTGAACAAAAGGCACATTTTTATGTGCCCTTCATTTAGTCACAATCACCTTATACTGAGAACAATAAGAACACCCTGTGGTTCACATGTTCAGTTTATATATATGTTCAGTTCATGTTCATGTTCAGTTTATATATATATA
>JBAMHX010000011.1:14408833-14420779 GCA_037177515.1 Pseudomugil tenellus
ATTTTTAAGTCTACAAAAGAGAAAGGCTCAAAAACAGACAGCTGAAACCTACTTTTTTGGGGGGAGAAGGGGGGGGGTCCACCAACCCCCCCCCCCCCCCCCCCACACACACACACACACACACAGACAGCTTCTATCCACATTTTTGCTTTTCTTCTTTGCACTGATGACAGTGCTACTTTTATTGTTTAATACAAAATGAGGTCCAAAACCGCATAAAGAAAAGTTGTTCAAAGAGTTAAAACAACAAACTCAAAAGATTTGTACATGACTACTTATCTCTAGCAAATTTTAATGTAAGTTTTACAGCCACTGTCAGTCCTCACATCTTCATCCAATAATAGCAACAGCAGACCACAATAGAAGAAAAAGGCTCCAAGGAGATACATATAATGAGGATTGGGGCTATCTAGTTAAAGTTAAAAAGACTTGTCAAAGGTAAAATGTTTAAAAGGTGAATACACTCATGATGCTACACTGTTTTGCACTGTTTTACTTAAGCAACACTGGAGGACTTCTGTGCATTTCTTGTGCACTGATTACAAAATTCCGTATCAAAGATTTTGCAGCACAACCCCAAGCTAGACTAGTGTGTTTAAAATACACCTTATTGGCTAGATAAAAAAATTTTAGATTCAAGAACCTAATAGCTATACAAAAGCAGTAGAAATGTTCTAAAATACCTCTAAAAGTGTAAAGCACTGGCAGCTGGTAGGCATAGGAAATATTTCACCAAAGAAAATATTCACTTAAACCACTGAATTCCTTAATTCAAATACATTTATGATATTTTAAAATGACAAAAATGAGTCATTTTTACTTTTGTTAGGCCATGGTTGTGTTTCAGTAAAAAAAAAAAAAAAATGACTAGAGGTGCCCAAACACTTGCAAGTCACTACTTATGTTTCCACTTTCACCACAATATGCTTCTCATATCTGGTGATAAAAGCTTTTTCTACATGTTGCAATGTTTAGCTAAAGTGACATATAGGCTCTTCTACACCATCAGCCCAGTGATCAGCAGCCACTAGCTGACAGCAACATTTAACCCTTGTTAGTCACTCACAGCTGTTCCCTCACCATCACCCCTCTCAGTCAAACACGTTATCATATGGGAATGGCTGTGTTTCTCTTTTGAAGGACTGCTGTTGTGAGAGAAACCTTTATATTATTGTAAGAAATCAAAGCATCTTTGTGAAACTGTAGGATTAAAACAAGGATAATATTTGCTTGCATGGAAATCTGTCGTCCACCCTTTCTGTTTCATAAGTTGTGAAAGAAGATGTACATACATGGCAACAAAATAAAATATCACTCTTATTTTGCAGTTCATAGTTAAATCTCAAAATCTAAATGATTACCTTCAAAGAGGCTTGGTTAAATTTATTGTACTAAGCTGCATTAAACTACCGACTGTAACTATTAAGCTTTATCTCTGTTTAACTATTAAACAGAGATAAAAATAACAAAAGCTATAGGCAGAAAAAACTGGGATTTTGCCTAACATGTGACAAAAGGTCATTGTGTTGATCACTACAAGTGTCCACATGTCACATAACACTGACCTATGGTGTGATAAAGTATAGCGAGTCACCCTGCCATTAACTACAAATCAAAACTGCCTTTAGACGGCACAAATTAAGCATGCTCTCATCACAAGTTCACAAAATAATGAGAAATGATGAATATGAGGTTGTATTTAAATGTCAGTGTGCCAAATATATGATGCCTTTGGCTAAATCACCTTTGGAAAAGCAGCTTATCTTCTATTTTGAGTGTGGGAATGAACAAGCACGGACACTAATTTGCATAATATTTTCACCCAAGTAAATATTTCCCCAATCCCCAATTTCCCCAAATATTTGTCTGTCCTCCTTTGGTGGATCGTTCATGTATGATTTAACTGTTTCAGCTGGGTTAATGCTCAAATGAGCCAAGGTAATTTCTCATTTCTTTTGTGTTAACCAGAGATACAGACACATGAATACGAAGTGCAAATACTCATTAATATGCAAAAGGCCACTGGGCTCCGTCTGAGTTCAAGCAGCTTGTCTGTCATTTGATTATTCCTTCAGCCTCTGATTTCAGTATCTGCACAAAAGCAGGAAATCCTCTGATGCTAAATGCTCTCTCCCCTTCAATGGAAAAGAAAAAAAAGACAATAGATTGTAACACCTCCTTGAGCAATGCACATAGATTTGAGTGAGGATGATGAACGTAACACACCTGAGGCATACTGATATAATAAAAAGGCTTTCATGGGCTGATTTATCAGAACAAAAAGTACAGACTTATTTGTGTTTTGACTTGTATGCTGTTGTTGAGACCAGAAGCGTTACAGAATGCCCAAAGGAGGGATGTATAACATTACCACATGGAGTAAGTAACCAAAATGAGCAGTGACAGTATAATGGGACTGCTGGCTTTCTGCTGGCTTCTAATGGTTACAGCACTGGTAAACGATGAAGGAACGGAAATGCTTACAGCTAATGAGTCGAGATGGTTTGTTGCACTTAAAGCTTCAACTAAATTATTATCTATTCACTGGAATCTGATATGGAGAGACTGAACGTTAGTGCTTCATGAAGAAACTGTTCCCGTCACTCTCTTCATCTCACGTTTTTTTTCTCGCTCACGCTTGAGTGTATAAAAGCAGGCATCCACGCAGACCTACATTCTCACTGACACAACAGTAAAAACACACATGTTCCACTTTTTTTTTAAGAAAAACACTAACATGCATGAAGTAAATGATGCAGCCTGAAATACACACATAAAACTCACACACTTATATACAAGGAAGCTGAGGGCAGAGGAGCCCGGTGTGAACCTTTTGGAGAGAGATGTCATCATGACAGAACAGATAAACCAAATGGATACAGAGTTTTCAGCACAGCAGATCGGAAAACAAGACACCACGCTCAGTGTGACTGCACGCTGCTGTCTATTTTTGGGTTGGAGAATGTAATTATTTGACTGCCACTGCTGTCGATGCTGTTATTAATCAGTTATATTCTCAGCTGGAACCTGTTCAATGTAATTTTTTGGAGGGGTGGGTGACGGGATGCAGTGCTCTCAGAATATCAGATTAAAGAGTTTGTTCTCCTCACATCTGCAAGTACAAGCAGGTCAGAGTTGGATTATCTGGCTTTGAGTTTTCTGAGTCTAAATATTAATCTAAGTAAATACTGTGTGCTCATATGGTGGTGCCATTAAAAGCACATTAACTTTGTCAGAGAGATAAAAATACAGTTCCTCTGATAATATGAGGAAAGGACGACACTCTGGTCAAATGAACTTCTCTGCATATGTTGGAAACACCATGTTCTTTAGCTTCTAAATGGTTGCTGGAGGAAGAGTGAGAAATGTTTGTGAAGACGGATGTGACTACCTGAGTAGAATCACCTGTTAGGGAGGTGAGGTTTGGAAAAGAGCTTTGTTAGTATGGATGGGAGACCTGGAGAGTGGAGCTTAGTCAAAGAGCTGAAGCTCCACCAAGCAAACGGTAAGGGCTCAGGGAGTCTATCCTTTTGGGTGAGTACTGATGGCAGCTAGATAGGGCGAAGCTAGACAGCAGGTAAAATGTGGGCTAGTTGGTGTGACTTGGAATTGTGCACTATTCCACTCTTCAGTTTGAGGAGAAGACCTTACTGTAGTCTGTGGAGGAACCTTGCAGCACTGGACCGGTTGATTCCCCGCTACAATTAGCTGTTTTTGGGCCAGATCAGTGCCAAACTCAGACCCTGGAGGAAGGTCTCAAATCCTAGGTGAGTTAAGTAACCTATTAAAATTATATTTGACATGTGTGTGTAGGGTCTAACTGGTTCAATAGGTAATTTAACTTGGAGTCTGAGTTGCAGTTATAGGGTGGGGGTGTGGGGTCAGGGTGCGCACAGCTGACTTTATTCATATTAAATGTGTGGTTAAATTCTTCCTGTTCTATGTTAGAATCTTGACTGAGTGCTATATATGGGTGTTTAGTTTATACTGTGTGGTTTGTATTTATCTTCATTCCTAGTACTGTTGACTGACTGGGCGACAACTGACGGTTTTTATCAGCTGATAAAAATAAAGTGTCTTGCTTTTCCCATCTGGTTGTTCTCTGTTACTGGTTTGTTGGTTTTCACAAGAGACTCCTTTAAACATCTAAGCTATTACAATATTTCAGTCCTCATTTCTTGATCGTTTTCATCAAAGCAATCCATACAGCTACATAATGATTATATGCTTATGTCATCCTTTAAAAAATTCAACATTTTTTCCTTCAACTGGACGATGACACAAACCACAACCTTCTAACTTATAATATTAATACAGTTATATTCATTTAGATACTGCGTCCCAGAATTTTACCTTTACGATTCAGAAACCAAAAGTATTTTTTTTCTGCTAAAAGGTTGTTTGCATCTGATTGTTTGCTGCCAACTACTGTGTGGTTGCAACACAAGTTGGAAAATCTCTTCTGAATTTGAAATGCTCCCCATTTAAAATTTTCAGTCATTCAACTTTTCTGTCAAGCAACTGGTCATGACGCCTCACTACAAGTGTCCACAGTCCTCATTTCTTGATCGTTTTCATCAAAGCAATCCATACAGCTACATAATGATTATATGCTTATGTCATCCTTTAAAAAATTCAACATGTCCTCATGTTCACTTTTGCATCTACTCAGAAGCTGAAAACAATGTTTGGAGGAATCTATGAACACTTGCTTTGTTCTTCAAGTGTTGCATTTATGTTGGAACTTTCACAATGATATTGGATGTGAATTAAATGTTTAAATTTACTTACAGAGCATTGGACAGGTGTCTATGACTGTTTTTATCTGTTACTTCTGGAGCAGCACAGTGTGGCGAATGAGGAGTAATGCAAAGTTGACCCCCCCCCCCCCCCCTTTATGTAGGTGTGTATATAGGCTGTATGGGAGTTTTGCGTCTTTGCTTGCACATTTGAATTTGTGCACAAATGATTGTTTAAATAGTGCATAGATAAAAATAAGAAATCACCAAGGGCACATCCACCCTCTTTAGTGACTCCCCTGAGTTGGAAAAGTCAGTAAGCTACTCTGGATTCACAATAACTGTCTCTGTGAGACAGAGCAGTGTTGTGTAGGTGTGTGTGTGTGTATGAGGTAAGGTGACACAGGAAACAGTATTCGGCTAATAACTGATTGCAGTACCCCTCGGTCTTAACCTCACTTATGTTTAATCACACCTGCATAGAAACCAGAAGCTCAAGCCCAGACTAAACACAAAATGAGCATAAACATTGCAGTAACCTACTGCTGGATGATCCTTTTAAAAGCCCATTTCTGTATAAACACATTCTGCTGAATGCTGACCAACATTTTTCTGTCACTAAAATTAATACACTAGTTTATGCAGTATTTCTACTTTTGTGTCAAAACACTTACAATCCAGAATGATTACTTTATAATGTGTCCACCTGTTTACATTAACCAATAATCTGCTCCCGGCTCTCCTCTTGTTTTGACCCAAACTCCTCAACCTAATGAAGAATAGTTAGACAACTTTCATAAATGTGTTTCACAGGCCTTTGTTGCCAGCAGCCAGAGGCCAACCTTTATGTCTCCTCTTATCTAATCCGTAGGCCTACTTAAAAAATGGCTGCAGAAAGGCTTTGTGATAAATAGTGAGCAGAGTGGGTCTTTGTTGGTTTCAAGGACATTTATTCAGTCAAATACTCAGAATAAACACAGCCTGAACAAAGACTATTTATGAGCGCTTCTTTTATTTTGTAAATCACGAAACTGCTTCTTCTTTCTGCTTCATTCATTGATCACAGTATTGGCAATGAGACCATAACACTTTTATATCCAACTCTTTGTTTGACAAGATTAAATTATTTCTTTGACTTGGAATAATTAAAGGTGAACACTCATCAAAGGGTCTCTGTGCACCAAGATGTAGATTTAAGCACAAACGCCAAACGACATGCACAGAAAAACACTTTTTATTGTAGTCATTCTTTAAAGCGCACACACTTGCACAATGCTCACTGCAATGTAAAAATCATAAAAACTCACAACTACTGCCACTGGGCCAGTTTTTATTTATTTATTCTTTTTGCACAGATACGCAGGCGAGAGCAGAATTTTCACGGGGGAGCAGGCATTTGTGTGAACGAACAAAGGGAATTTCCTTCCTCCTCTGCTCCTCTCTCCCCCGAATCCTATCATATGCCACTGTGTGTCTCCCACACGTCTGTTTCTAAGTTACCGGCAGCATCGGCTGCCAATCCTGCTTAATTGCCTCCTGTGTAAAGTGACAGCTTATGAGCGGCGATGAGAGCGGGCTGTCCTCGCCTCTTCCTGCAGATCACTCTCTGCTACTTTGCCCAGGGAGATATTCCACCTGAGAATTATTCTGTGTCCCTCTGGGAAATTAAAACAGTATTGTTGCCTTGGAGAGTGAAACTTCAGTACGCAACCTGGACACCAGAGAAATATGACTAGAATTTAACAAAGGGACTTGTCAATTTTTGTAAGAAAAGATTCTCTATTTGGAAAAAAAAGCTCTATGGGGATAACTGAAATTTTAAGAGAAAAATAGAAGAATGAATATGAAATGTTTTGAATAAAGATAAAAGTAAACAACAGACTGAAAAAAGGGGTTTGTGTAAACCATAAGTAGCATTCTTCACTAACCTTGTTCTATCGTGGAGAAAAAGAAAGATCTTCCGGTTCTCTCCTGCTCGCAGAAATTACCACCCTGTTGCTTCCTCTTCCTTTTCCTTCTTCCTTTGTTGTGTCTTCCTCACAAATAGATCCTCCTCATTTTCAGGTTGGGGCTGAAATTAACAGCCCATGAAGCAAGCCAGGCAGAAGAGAAAGAAAACAGACCAGAGAAGAGAAGAAACACACTCTTCTCACCCCTGAGTCCTCCTTGGCAGTGTTTCCCCATCCGTCAGAGCACGGCAACTGCAAGTGTGTGTGTGTGCGCGAAAGAGAGAGACTGAGAGATGAAATGATACTAAGTGGGCGAGTGAGAGAGGGAGTGAGAGAGGGAGGGAACGAAAGCTTGAACGCAAGCACTGGAGGGTGATCCTCAGTACAGTATGAGCCTGTGTTTATCTCTGTCTGTCTCCTGTGCATGCATTCCTTCCTGAGAGAAGCCAGTGGGTCAGCTGCTACTACAGTAACTATTGGTTCCCTTCAGAGGGAAAATATTTCCTGTTAAGTCTCCACTCAACGTTCCTCATGAACTTGCCCCTGAGTTTGAACTCACGTCCCCCTCAACACGCACACTTAATTTCTCTTCCCTACTAATATATTTAGTGTTATTAGCATCCCAGACAGCCAAAATGTCTTCTCATCCAGGTTATTGAACTGATTAGGAATATAATGCAGCAGCCGTCATCCATATGTTCAGGAGAAATAGTTCCAAGTATGGTCTTGGTAATGAGCACACATGTGAAGTTTAAATGCAATTTCTGCATTTTCTGACCAAACAATAGCAAAAAAAAAAGTCGCAACCAGTGAAGCACTCAGTACAGACCTCAGCCAAGCAGCTCATTTCCAGCCAGATTGTGAAGAATTACTAAAAAAAATAAATCATTTTCAAAATTTTTTCCAGATCACTGCCAAAATTTAATGGAATCTGAGTTAGATAAAGATCAGATCTAAAAAAAAAAATCCACTAAAAAGTTTTTGCATAAAGTTTCTAACAAAGTTGTCACGTCCTTGGTGAACATAATAACCAGATTGCACTTATTGTAGTGTGTACCAATGTAATAAGTCTTCAGTCATGGTGCTGGAGTACTTGGAAAGAACACACAAACAGTGACACTCCATACAGAAGGACCTCAGTTTAAAGAACCCTGGGCAAACTCTTAGATTCTTCTTTGTTTACATCTTAGAAATTATGTCAGTGCAACACCATCCACAAAAAAATCTTTGTCCATTTCTCAAAACCAACCCACAGTTTCACAATTTTAACTATAGGGAAACACCAGGCCAAAGGTACTCAGTAGTACCAGTCATTTGCATGACATAGAAAAATATGTACATAAGTCAATCATCCATCTCGTCACTTGATTGTTATACAGGGTAGCTGGCGCAGCTACAACAGCGCTGCGTGATCTCAATAAACAAATAGATGGCAGTTAAAAATATGGTTGGATCTGTAAAATCATTAAACGGCCGCATATGTTGAGTCACGCAACAGATTTTATCTAGCTAACAGTGCCCTTTCAGTTTAGCTCACCTTCTCCTGTTAGCATATTGATTCAATTTGGCTCAGTTAACTCTTAGCTACAGGCAACTCAGACTTTTATAGATGACAATCCACCAACCCCATGCTTACAACCCCCCTCTCATTGTCACTTCTTCGCCCATTTTTTTATATTTCAGGAGTAAGGTCATGGATAATGCTGCCAAGAAGGATATGGAGAGCACTGCCAACTTCAATTCACCTAAAACTAAAGGTGACCCCAGGAAGGCTCCATCTATCTTTTTTATATACAGTCTATGACTAGTGCCACCTGAAACAAAGTGACAAGCACTGCAAGAGTGAACATTATGGTGCGCCCACTGATTTTAAGACCAAAGTATGACATTAAAGTCAGGATTTTTATTAATTACTGGCTTGTAATTGTTCTGAAAAATTGCTGAACAATAACTAAGAAGAAGTGCTAGTCTTGTAATATGAAGGCAAAGAGACAAACCTTATCGTCAAAGTGACTTGGTCTTGCAGTTGTCAGCCAAGCCTGTATATGTGGAACATCCTGTAACAGTGTTACTCTGCCTTTCTTGTATGCTCTGCTGGTTTCTGATGTGACATGGCAGCCAGACAGCCTAAGTGTGTCCCCTGAGTGCAGTGAATACAGGGTCAGTATGTACATAGAACAATGGATCAATGACGTCATAACTATCGCTGAAAGGTGATTAAGTGGCCTTCCTGACAGCCTCTTTAATTATGTTGATTAAATGTCAAAATGTCATGTGTCACACAGACAGGCATCCACACAACAACCAAGGTGACAGAAACCCTCCATCATACCATAATAAAGTGAGAGAATTTCTCAGAAGTAGGGAAAAGAAGGATATGGACATACGGCCAAATCATCTTGACGCTGCTGACCGGGTGAGCAAAATATGCTCCCATGGAGCACTGTGGATACATGGTGTCTCAACTGACGGGTGTTTCTCTTGCACACATGGCAACCAGCAGCAGGAGGAGAGAGCTCTGATGAGGGCCAGTTTCTGTCAAAGGAAACATGAGCCAACAGGGATGCCTGAAGCAAGCTGTGTGGTGATTGGCCTGTATGATGTTCAGCCAGGAGGAAGCATGCACAGGAGCGATATATACATCTGCTGTGTGTATATTTGTGTTTCTGGATGTGGACTTGTGTGCAGCTCATACAAAAGCAACTCATTTCCAATCTGCTGCAATTATCCTGTGGCTGAATGCTTTTCTCATAACATTCAGTCCACAGTTACTTGATGCTATTTCCAGTCAAATTCAGATTTGACATTCTGTCACATTCACTTCCTGTAAATTGAAGTCATAACATGAAACACCATAAACGATCATTTAATTTTTCATTGAAGTCATAACATGAAATACCATAAACGATCATTTAATTTGTCACAGAAAAAAAGCTATGATAAATTTTACTGTTTAGTAGAACAGCCATTTATACTGCTAGAGAATAAGTGCAACACATTTCCTTTCAACAATTGTGAAATATTGAGGGCTTGAAATATGGATAAATGAATGCGAAGTGGGGAAACTGCATGGATCATTCAGTAATCTCAATACAATCTTTGCAGTGACAGTTAATCAGACAACAAGTGTTCCAATGTCTTTTATGCACTGAAGGTAGATTAATAATTTTCTACAGGGGTGTGTCATTACTTTGGAGCATAGAGTTCCTGTAGTGCGACTATGTTCAGGTGTGGGGGTCATATTCAAGACAAGCTCACTATTTGAACCATCCTGTAAGCAGCTAGGGAAAGTAATAATGGACACAGTCATCACCTGTATTGTATCCGTAGCTTCATACAGATGGGATTGAAATGATCCTCTGATGTTTGTCTTCTTCTTTTCTACTAAATACACCTCCTCTTCCCAGCATTCCCTTCCTCTGATGATTATCTGTTTTGACAAGTGTTTCTTTTCTTACTTAAAACCAAGCTCAAGGAGACTTTGTTTAATCTTTTTAAGAGGTTTCATAAATGTAGAGAATCAGCTTCAGAATCAGAATCCAGCATCAAACCCAGAAGGTCGTTTTGAAAGATATGAATTAAATCTTTTAAAAAAAACAGCTTAATGTATGCCTACAGAGCAAGAAAATTGCTTTTCCTAAAGACTTGTGCTTTTTTATTTAACGTTCTATGCTATGTTCTCCTCCCTTTAAAGCTTTAGCTACAAGAGATGGTTCACTTCATCTGTTGAGAAAATTGTAGATGGTCGTTTTAAACAGAACTTTAAGCTCTTATGCAAAACAAAGCTGAGCCAAGACTTTGTGTCTTGCAGCTGATGATGTGTAGTCCCATGATAACTAAGTAAGTGAATGTTGTTGTCAAGTATTTCCCAGGGGTCCAGCTTAGTGCTCTAGATGGAGGTCAGAGTAGGAATGGGGAATTGTAACAATTTTTGCAATTCATTGCATGTCCTCTGGTCTTCAGATAGATACATTAAAAGAAATGCGCATCCTGCTGTTTTTTAATGGCTGAATAAACACCTGTTGACACCTTTTTGCTTGACTAAAAAGGTCAACAAACCAGAAAGAGGTTTCAGTTATTTTTATTTCCCAATTTAACTGTCATTTTTTATAGTTGTGAGGTGTTCAGAAAAGATACCAAAATTACAGCAATGCAATGTAAAGAAAAGAAATCAATCAGAAAAATATCAGTTCCTCTTTAGACAATTTGCTTTCCATGTGTTTCTCCTAATTTAGTGAAGAGTGTTCTCCCAATTGCCTCGAAGCTGGAAACTCCATCTTGAAACCAATGGGGTATCCCTTTACATCAGCAATTACAAGATTCAATCATGAACTGCTCAGCCATCTGAAAAATATTAGGAGAATCTGTTTTTCCCTTTCTACATGAACAAACAAACCATAGACTGTCAGTGATAAAGAGCCGTCTCAATGCACTGCTCTTGCATGAGGGGGAAACAAGCTACTTCCTAATTTATTTGTTTTTGCTTAAAAAAAAAAGGCAAGGCAAGCCAAATTTATTTTTATAGCACAATTCGATACAGGGTGATTCAAAGTGCTTTGCAGAACGTTAAAACATCAGCATTATTTCAAATTAAACTTAGAAAGAAATTTTAAAATAAAGTGGCAATTAAAAATTAATGAAATCATGTAGATGAAAAGAGATAACAATTAAAAATGATTGAAAATGATTAAAATCATGATCGATTTCAGATTACAAAAACATAAAAACTTAAGGTAATATAAAAATAAAATTTACTGAAATGCAGCAGAGAACAGGAGGGTCTTTGACCTAGATTTAAATAAACTGAGTGTTTCAGCTGATCTGAGGCTTTCTGGGAGTTTGTTCCAGACATGTGGAGCATAGAAGCTGAATGTAGCTTCTCCATGTCTCGTCCTGACTCTTGGAACTGGTAGAAGAACCATTACAGTCTGTGCTACTTTAACCTCAGGATGCAACAACACAAGGGATTCAGAGAGATACTTGTTTCAACTGAACAAACATTTTTGTAGATCTATTAGATTATTAAAGAATGAATCTACCAGAAAAACTCCAGTCTTCGTTGCAAGGTTTCTGAAAGTACATTAATTATTCAGAGGTGATTGATTTTTATTATCACTTAAATGGCAAAAGAGGATGACATGTCTCAACTGTTATCTATGAAGCGCGTTCAAACCTAGTGAACTATATATTATATTATATTATATTATATTATATTATATTATATTATATTATATTATATTATATTATATTATATTATA
>JBAMHX010000011.1:14428698-14439833 GCA_037177515.1 Pseudomugil tenellus
TTTAATAGGGACCTCACCTGATCTTTTTCCGGTTGTTCAAGAGCTTCTAAATCCATGGCTTCAATTTTCTCGGTCACCGAGGTTATGTTTTTGCCGGCGTTGGTTTGCTTGTTTGTGTACAAAATAACTCAAAAAGTTATGGACGGATTATCATTAAATTTTCAGGTTGTATCCAGAATTGAGAAGATGAAGAAGTGATTAAAATTTGGAGGTGATCCGGATCATGTTTTAGGGTGAAAGTCACAATAAGCTGCCAGGACTGAGGGCTTTGTGGATCACTTTGAATTGTCTTGTGTAATGAAAGGTGGTATATAAATAAACTTGCCGTGCCTTTAACTTATCTTGGATTTGGCAGAAGCAAAGTGTCTCAAAAATGATATTACTTCTTTTGAAAGCAGGAATTATTTTACCATAAAAGTCATTACATGTCCACATAAACACTTCCAGTAACAACTCTCTGTAAAGACATTTGCATGTGTCATCTACAAATGCAAGCCAAAGGTTTGCCATGCAAAGAAACCAGGACTGTATGATCCACAAACATTGCTCTCTTCTTTTGTGAAAGCTAATTATAATAGACTGAAATAATGTGGGAACATGTTCTTTAGTCAGACTAATGGATTTAAAAGTAATTTAGGTTAATAATGATGCAATTATCCTCCAGACCAATCCAGACAAAGTGTTTTTCCAGAGTAAAAGGAGAAAATGCTAAAAAGCATGCTGTATTTGTTACAACAACCTTGAATGAGCAACAAGGATTGGGAGCTTTATCCTTGTGCAAAGAGGAGCTGAGCAAACTGGTGAAACTTGTTCCTTGTGTTATTTACTGTTTATTACTGTTATATTACTTATTTGTTCACTTCTTAGTGGAAAAAAAGAAACAGGCATGGAAATGCTGTTTCTTTCAGTAATCTTTTTTTCTGAGACAACATTTATACTTTTTTTTTCTAAGGTAGTGTGATTATACAATAGTTTTATTTAAAGCTAATTTGATTGCATTTGTCCAGATGTTCCATAGTTACAAAACATTTTTTGCTTGCCATCTCATCACCTAAATCATGGTGAATTAATTGATAAGCATAACTTGTTAAAGAATAGCAGAAAACATTTGTTTTATATTTGCACCTTTTTGGAGGATCCATCCACTGAGAAATTAGATAAAATGAACAGCAGGATGAGCTACCATGCAATCTGATAAACACATTTATGCATTTTATCTCTTTTAAATATTCTTTTTTTTACCTTAATTAAAATAATTAAATTTGAGTTTTGAGCTGAAAGTGTAGGTGTACATTTCTCACAAAGGTCATTTGTTGATTCCTTTACACTGCTGTTTTTGGAGGAGTGCCCAAAAACTTGCTAATAAATGATGCAGGGTCCTGGGTCCTGCCTCTGACTCATGCTCAAGGGCCCAGTTCCTGGCTGGGCTGGCAGGAGGCTGGCCCTGGTCCCTTGGGGCCAATGCCCTGTGGCAGTGGGAGCTCTGGCTACAGCATTCTTCTGCCACTTTGGTGGTCATGGGACCTTCCCTGATGAGTCATTTTGGTTCTGTGCTCTGTGGTGGCTGATGGTTGCCTAGTGCTTGAGGCTCTCTCTGATCCTTGTTTGGGCCCATGATTAATTGACAACACTTACTCCTAATGTTTTGTGAACACTCACACAAATACCTATAGGGACACTAAACCTGTAACTTCCCAAAGGCTAAATGGCACAATCACAAACTTCCAACAGGAAACAGTCTCCATCAATTTACAATAGTAGTGCTTCTTATTGAACAACATATAAAAATCCATAAAACTAAATCAGGACAGTTGCTAATCATTACTTCTTTGATATTTACACGAGTTATAGAAAGCTTCCTAGTTATTCCATCCAAACCAGTTCAACCAGTGGAAATTTTTTATGGGATCACATTAACTTTGGTCTGTGACTGATTTGCTTCAGCTAGCTGTATTTAGCTTCTACTAAATAGCAAAATAATTACATGTTTTTGTAGCTCATTGAGCACTTACCCCCATTGTTTTGAATAAACTGTAAGATGTGAAATAGAACATCATATTTTGGTAAGTTTGCACAACAGGCAAAGAGCTAATTTACCTGTCTAATATTACTGAGGCAATCCGAATGAGTTTTACATTCTGGTCTTTCATCTGACTCATATTTAGAAACTATTAAGAAATTTAAAATAAAAAAAAATACTTTGACCCAAAACCAATTCCATAGGGAGTAAAGATATAATAGACTTTGAAGTCAGGGGCTTATTGCTAGACTTTTGTCAATCATTTTCTTTCTATATTTTTAATATCCTACCCTGGCCATGGGTCAAAGGGTGTCTGCAAGGAAACTGATGTTTATTAACTTATCAAAGTCACTCCCACACAGTACACTCAATCCAAGGTAGGGGGGACTCTAAATTAAGGTAAAGAACTCAGAATCACCAAGACCCTGAACAAGGCAAACATCCGAGAGATGGATTTATTGGCAATATAGATCTCATAGCTCCCAGCAGATTTGGCACATTAATTGAGGAATATCATGAATGGAAGTTAGATACAAGCCCTGTGTAAAGTCAGAGCAAATATTGAACTTTTTCCCTTCTCTCTTAGCCTGTGACGATATTTGAAGAAATAAATATTAGTGATACAAAGTTGGTATGATGAAACACAAACATACTTAAAATTGGTCTTGAATACCAATTTGTGTTTATGCGTATCTGGTAATTCTCAGGGGTCCTCAGCCTCTGCACTGAATCACCAGCAAGCAAGAGATTACCCTACAAAGGTTGAGAAATAAAATTAAATTAAAAACTGAATTAGTAAATGCTTCTTAATACTCAGTGTAGATGTCATAAATTCTTTTTGAGCTCTGTGGAAATTGTGAAATTTTGTAACCTGCAGGTTTCCACCATTGCTCCTGAAATGGGATAAATACAATGTTGTAGCAATTCTTCTGATGTAAAGTCAAGTCTGGAAAGATGGCTTTTCTGTTGAATCCTTGTTAGGAAAATTGATTCTGCAACTTTACATCTGTAGTTGTTCTCCTACACCTGAAAAATATTGTTTTAATCACAACAATATATTTACACTCAAGCTTTTGCTGGATGTGTTTTTTGGGATTGCCTTGAGGAGAGGTGCGATTATCTTTGATCTTAAAATTGCATATGCACACTCACACCAACAGAAAAATTGTGTCTTCTCTTTGATCTGATTTCACCGTTTGATTCCATTTGTCAATTTCTCAGACTTGATGCACCTCAGGGCCTCTGTCTTATCTTTCTGTGATTGTGTGTGTGTCTGGTGGGAGGAAAAACAGAAACCTTCCTGCCGTTTCAAGACTTTGGTGAGAGAAAACAGAGACAAAGCCATTTCAATTTGATTGTTAAAAATTCACAAAGTATTAAGTCAAGATGAGATAAAACAGACAGGATACACACACATATGCTCACACACTGACCAAACACAGAGCAGCATCAGAGCAGTGCTTATAATGATGAGATTCTTTATTTATTTTGGTTACATCATCGTTTGTCAAGATTTCAATGCGCTGCTGGACACGACCGGAGGGAATAGAAAAAGAACAAGAAAACAGGAGAAAGGACAGAGAAAACAAACAATACAGAAAAAAGAGACAGATATACGTAGAACAAAAGAGAACCACAATCCAACCATACATACACATACACACATGTACACATAATATAAATTTGAGGCCCAAAAAAGTGCTCACAGGAACGTGAACATGCTCATTATACATGCCAGTGGGGGATGAAGACTCCAGCCCACCCCCCCAGGCCCAGAGTCCCTCCCCATTATCCCACCAGCTCATACTCCCGTATATTCACACATGCTCCCAGTCTCACTCCAACCACACGCACCTCCTCCCTACCCTAGAACCCCAACCGCACACGACCCCCGCACACAGACACACAACAATCCCCCACTACCCACACCTAATCCCTAAATCCCTCACATACACCCCCACCATGCGACAGCACCTCTCAGCAATCCCTCCACATACCCACCAACCCACACATGCAACCCAACACACCCCCATATACACTCATCTGCCCACTCTCCTGTGCATAAACAAACTCACAGCCCACACCTATCCAAATGTACACACCCACCCATACATGCAACCCCCGAAACACACAGCAACACAAACCCACACACACCATCCACACACACCATATATGTGTTGGTTGACACATGCAACCAACTCCCCAACCCCATCCTCTTGGTCCCAAAACTGTGGTTTTTGACCAGTTAATAGAGTAATCTGATATGGAGAATTTGTTAATTAAAGTGATTGTGTAGGAAAGAGATGATTGTGAATATTGGAGAAAAAGTGGAATATCATCGTCATATAAACTCATTTTATGTTCTATATTTTTGGTATTAATTCCTTTAATTTCTTTGTTTTGTCTAATGGCCGCTGCTAGGGGTTCAATAAAAATGGCAAATAATGATGGAGAAAGAGGACAGCCCTGTCTGGTGCCTCTGCAAGCAGAAGCGTGAAGACGTTTGATCGTTGGTCCTCACATATGCATTTGGGTGGTTATATAATATTTTTATCCAGTCTATAAAAGAATTTATTTAATGTTGCAAATAAAAATTTCCAGTTTATGCAGTCAAAAGCTTTTTCTGCATCTAAAGAAATTATTGTGGTCTCCAGATTATGTATATTAGAATAATCTATAACGTTAATTAATCTGTGCATGTTAGTAGAAGAGTTTCTTCCTTTTATAAAAACCTGTTTGGTTAGGATGTATAATGAGAGGGGTTATTTTTTCTATTTTTCTGGTGAGAGCTTTACTCTTTATTTTAAGATCTACATTTATTAATGAAATTGGACAGTAACTGGATGGGAGAGTGGGGTCTTTTTCTGGTTTTAATAATACTGTAATATTAGCTGAATTCATGTTAAAAGGTATTGCTTGTTTTTCTTTGATTTCCTGTATCATATTATAGAAAGTGGCAGGCCAATGAGTGATACTGGTGCATGATCACTGATGGTTATGGGATGGATTTTTATCTCTGAAATGTCATTCAACAGAGAGCTGCTAGTTAAGAAATAATCTAGTTTACAGTAGGAATGATGGACTGAAGAAAAGAAGGTGTATTCTCTTAGTGTAGGATGGTGAGAGCGCCATGCATCGCAAAGACCAAAATCCTTCATATGTTGTTTTAGAGTTTCTGAGGATTGCCAAGTTCGATAATGTGCTTTAGTACTATGTCTGTCCATCCCTGCATCATGGATTATGTTGAAATCACCCCCGATGATTAGTGTGTTATCTGAGTGATTCTGGAGTGAAGTGAAGAAGGAGTGAAAAAAGGAGGGATCATCAACATTTGGACCATAAACATTTGCAATACATACCTTAGTATTATGAATAGATAACACAACTATTATGAGTCTGCCTTCTGGATCTGTTACTGTGCTATTAATGTCAAAGTTTAGTCTTTTATTAATAAGAATAGCGATGCCTCTTTGCCTAGAGTTATAACAAGCTGAATATACATGTGGAAACTGTGATGTAGGAAGATCTATTGTTGCATTTGTTAAATGAGTTTCTTTTAATAAGACAATGTCTGCCTGTAGGTCTTGCAGCTGATTAAAGATTTTTTACCCTTTTTTCCGTGTGCCAGCTCCATGGACATTCCACGTAATAAACTTTAGTGTGCTCATAGTCCAACACCAGAAATGAGTCCTACATGCATTTCACAGCTCTTTCGGCAGCCGGCATACACAGTAGAGTGGAGATTGACATAGACTGATAATCCTTCTATTCTTTATCTGTTATTTATTAATATAATAATTTTCTGCATAAGTCTTACAAAATATGTGACCTATGCAAAAGTATGTGCCCATATAGTGAACATGAAAAGTCTAAAATCATATGTAATGTGAAATTACTGAAATTGGTGGTATTGACAACATAAAAAATGGAGCCAACCAAACTAATGCTCCAGATACCAAAAGACAGATTAAGTAGTAGTATATTACCTAAATAAACTTTTATATACCATTCATATTCTCTGAACACCCACAAGATGCATTTCATGCTAATTTAAAAATTATTTAAAACCTTTTGAATCATTAGGTGGTGTAGCAACTCCAAAATCCTTTTGTCACTTGGGGGGATTGGTGGTCCTGTTTATTTCTTTGATGCGCTGCTCTGGTTGCAAACTCTAAGCCCACTCTCATAATTTAATTGATGGATTTATTAAGTGCGGCGTTCTTTGTTACATACATGCAAAATATGTTAATGTGTATACGGCAGCCTACAAAAAGCCTAAACGGAAGTCACCGCCTATGCACAGGTGGCCCCAGCCTATGGATTGTCATGGCAACCAAACAGCATCAACACGGTGACAAACCCAATACCACATATGGCTCCTACAAGTGGTATAGATAAAATATTCTAGAAACTACATGGAGTTACAAATGTAAAAGTTGCTGAACAGTTGTGTGGTGGTTACCACTAAGGCCTCGCAGCAAGAAGGTCACTGGTTTGAGCCTACATATTTGTGGGCTCTTTCCGGCTTCTACCGTCCAATGACTCTCCCTAGGATTGATTGTAAAGTCCCTGCGGTGGACTGGCAACCTGTCCACGGTGTACCCTGCCTCTTGCCTGCTGACTGCTAGGATAGTTTGCAGCTTCTCCATGACCCTAAATTGGGTCTGTTAAAGTGTTTAATAAAATTGATGTAGACCACTAGGTAAGTATTGCAATCTTGGCTTTTAGATGGCTAACATGTAGGTGTGTTGCTGAATTTTGTGAGATTCTGAATAGTCTCTGACACGACTGAGCAATTGATTTCCTTTGAATTACCACACAATGCATGAGAAAATGCTGATGCAGGCAAGAATAGAATTTACAAATCATTTCTATGCTTGACAAGTCTCAGGACAATTACAGTAGCTATACTGCATATGGATGATTAACATGTAGGAGTTCTGGCAACAGCTCCACTTCTCCAACACATTAGTAGAAAAGCATACACATACATACACATGTACAAATAGACATACAGAGTGGAAGGGAAACTAAGTGCAGTTTCAATGTTCACAGTAGATGTCATCTGAGGGTTGGGATCATGCAGGTAAAGACAAAGACGGGCTTCAAGGAACACAAGCAGCCAGGTGCATAAGAGAGTTGATGATTTCCTGTCTCTACTTTTTTCTTATTAAATCTTAGTTAAATAAAATAAATAATAAATTGGTAAGCATTGTGGCCTCACAGTAAGGAGGGTGCTGGTTCGAGCCTTGGCTCGGGCAGTGGCCTTTCTGTGTGGAGTTTGCCTGTTTTTTCCGGGTTCTTCGGCTTCCTCCCACAGTCCAAAGACGCGCACCTTTGGGAAAGGCTGATTGGAGACTCTAAATTGCCCTTAGGGATAAATCTATGTGTGCGTGGTTGTTTGCCTATGTGTGGTGGACCTGTGATGGACTGGCGACCTGTTCACGGTGTACCCTGCCTCTCGCCCGATGTCGCCCCCTGCAACCCCGTTCAGGGAAAAAGCAGTTGATGGATGGAATAAAACTGTGGGGTGCATGTTTTTAACATTTTAACAAATAATTTCTTTGGGCCAAGAGTCATGAGTCATTTGGAGGGGTGTGGGGTTACTATAATCATACCACAGTGGTCTACATGTATGTGGTTATGAAAGTTTTGATATGTGTTCTTCAGGGTAAGGACGGAGAGAAGCAACAAGGCAGATGGAAAAAAAATTTGAAGTCCAAGGTGGCCAAAAGAGGCCAGATGTGGACAGAAAAGCCCCCTACTGACATCAGTTGTGAGGACGTTGGGCAAATGTGGAGCCATGGTATTTGACTTTCTATTTAGAAAGACAAGAAACAGCAGCATATGTCCAAACTATTGTACCTACTTCTAAAATTACCTCTGTGCAAGGTGGCAACTGAAATCTTAGCAATCAAAGCTGGACACACTTTGACCTAAATGAATTAGAAGATTGACATCACCAGTTTGCATTCTAATATTATCTTCCCCTGTTGTTTCTGAGTCACTATATAAAAAATGCCCAAGTGTTTTTACAGGCCATCCCAGAGTTTAACTTTGTCTTTGTCAATGTACAGAAAGATTTTTATCAAATCATCATTCCATCAATTAATTGTATCAGATGTTTGTTTGTGTGACATGATTGTAACATTTATATGAAAAATTTAACCCCTTAATGTTGAATGTCACATATTTGATACATACCTTTCTGAGACATTTTGTGTCACTTTATGGTAGAAACTTTATTTTTGGATTCAAGTTTCTCTATTTTCACAGAGTTTTCAGAGTGCAGCTAAAACCTGGAGCTGATACATAGAAATACGTTCAGTAAAGGAGCAAGGTACTTCATCTTATATCTCGTAAAAAAATGTTGGGTGACTCACAATTTTTTTTCAATTTACTTCATTTTAAGCATTGCAAGATACTGTTTTTGCACTTAGACAATATTAATGTTACAGTCACAACTTGTTCACAGCTGTCTGGAACAAAAAGAAAAAAACATTCACAAGATTAATGAGAATCAAACATGAATTGCTTTCCCTACAGTGGCACCCACACAATTGCATACTTAACATTTCCATTGTGATACCTTGAATGTCTCACCAAGCTGATGAAGCAAATATTCTGAAGAGAACTAACACTTGACAGAAAATTGACTTGACACACATCAGCTGCCTTCTATCTGCATGTTGCAGCTTTAAAGTTATGCTTTCCATCTTTTTGCCATAACAAAAAATAACACAGCAGCTGTCTTAGCTAACTCCAATAGTCTCCTTCAGCACAGAATTGTAGTTTTATAGCACCCTACACCTAGCCTTAATGTTAGTTAGTCTTTGCTTTCCCTTGTGTACAGTGTGTGTGCATGTTTACTTCTTCAAGCTGCTTGTTAGGATGCTTAATAATTACATAACACACCACAAACAGAATGCAATTAGCTTCAATGGTGTGGACAAAGTCTTTGATGTTAATGAACAGAAACATTTGATGAAGAAGGGAGATGCTCATAAGCAAAGCCTAGTTGCCATGGCAGGGCTGACGCAAAAACAGGACCGTCCACACTCTCGCCACACATACACACACCATTATTGGCTATTTTAAGCTCTACTAGGCTGTAATTTGAGTGCTCCATTTTTTACCATAGTATTTCAGGGTGCATATTGGGGGGAGAAAAAATGAAGATCAGAGACAGACATGGATGGACGTTGGAGAGATAGATGAGCAGATGATCATATTATGGGAACAAAGCCCAAAGTGCCAGCAGGCAGGTCAGAGAAGCCACTTGTTATCCAGTCTACCTTTGCCCTTCTAACACACATTTTGATGTGCTTTCACAGAGAAGGCCGGTCGTGTACACAGACAGCTACTTGTGTTGCTTGTTGAATCCAGCTGTAATCTAAGAAGTATTCTCACAGCTTGGTGGAGAGTATTCTTTTCTTTTTGTCCCCCTTAAGACAAAATCTTAAATTGCCATGTTTCCTTTGCAATCATGAATTCGAGGCATTTAATAAACTCACAAATTCAGCTGTTTTCTTTATTCTAAATGTATATTTGAAGCTCAGCTGTGATGTAAATAAATCCTGGTGAGTCACACATACGTTGCCACAGCAATTATCAGGATTGGAAAAGGTGGAAGTCACATCTATACTTGGACATGGATGGGTTTGCCTTTCAGATATGAATTGATCTGGCAACTGCAGCAAGGCAAAAATTATGATGAGTGTGATTCTGAGAGAAGACAGACACCTGCGTCTGGCTGTTCATAATGAATAATCTTAGGCAGCTGTCCTGTACATCTGGGTAAAGTCACAGAGGCTTACATGTTCAAGTCGGCAGGATTCAGTAAGTATCCTTTCCTTTAGCTCTCTCTGGATATGACAGCTTTACAAAGAATCATTTGTTTTTTATCAGAAATTATGGTAAAACCTGTCAATAATAATGGTTTATTGTTGAATCTTATTTTCAAACTGTAATTCAGATATCAAAAGCAATGGTGAATATTCCACAAAAGTCACTCCCTTTTTATTTTTTATTTTTTTATTAATTCATGCAATGTTTTTGCAAAGACTAGTTAAAAATCTTCCCATAGTAACTGAGGCTAGCTTACATAACATAGATCTAATGTACAGATTTTGATCCTTGTCCTAATGATTTCCACCCCCATCTTTAGTCATCAACGTATGCTGACACTAAAACGCAGGTCATCTCACAACAAGAGAGACAGTTTTTTTTCATACAATGATCTACAACAACTGCTCTTTATAATAGAAGAACACAGAATTTATTTGAGTCCCAGAGTTTGTATGATAATCAAGATGGAAGTGAAAATGTTAACATTTAATATGGTATTTTAGCACCTAAATAATATAATGAATCACAGTGACAAAGAGTACACAAAGAAGCTACTTTCCATGCTGGTGCACAATCTATGCAACTGCCTTCCTTTGGATATTAACCCTGTGTGCATATTCTTACAGATGCATTGTTAAAAGAGAAAATATGATTAATAATAATTTATAATATTGTTAATGAGTCAGGCACAGATGTCTACCAAAGTAGACATTTAGAAAAGATAGGTTGTTTCCAATTAAGATGCATTTTGTACTAAATGTTTAATCACTTAAACATATATAACAGTAATTATTCCAGTAGCCTAACTCGTTTAACCCTTTAAAAATCTACTTTGCTGTTTGGTAGAGGAGGTCAGGACTATAGTCAGCTTTATTAAAATGAGTGGAAATAACCTGGCCAGAGTCATATCTACCTTTTTTTTTAAGTACAGTATGTAATAGAAAAAAATAAATGTTTGTACTATCTTTACTGTTTCATAATTTCACCATTTAACAATTGTGTCTAAAACTAAATGTATATAAAAAGCATTAATTGTTATTGATAATTGATAATATGATAGCCGAAGCCTTTTCTTCCCATTTTTTTCTAATAGACTCTGGGAACCACCAGTAAATCTGCAGTCTGAGAGTGAAGTGCTCTGTTTGGAATATATGGAACTATGAGATCTCTGATATACAATGGAGCTTAGTCAATATTACGTAGATGGAAGAAAGCCGTTCTAGAAACTTGTTTTAAATGTGAGCCAAAGGACAAATCCTGGTCAAGA
>JBAMHX010000011.1:14441974-14464784 GCA_037177515.1 Pseudomugil tenellus
TCAGAACAAGATCAAGAGTATGATGATGAGAATGAGTAGGTTTGTGGACATTTTGTGAGAAACCGATTGAGTTTAATCTGGAGTTAAAAGCAATGTTAAACTGTCCTTTTCATCATCCGCATGAATGTTAAAGTCACCCAGTACAATAACTTTATCAGTATTTAGCACTAAGTCTGATAAGAAATCTGAGAAGTCCATCAGAAACTGTGAGTAAGGTCCAAGTGGACGGTACACTACTGCTAGAAGAAGGGACTTCTCTGATTTCCATTTTGGGTGAGATAGACTGAGAGTCAGGGGTTCAAAGGAATTAAAACTAATCTTAGGTCTAGGACTGATCAACAGCCCTGATTTAAAGATAGCTGTTACACCACCTCTACGACCTGTAGTCCTAGGAACCTCAAAGTTTAGACAATTAGGTGGAGTAGATTCATTAATACTAACATGATCCTCCTGCTGCAGCCAAGTTTCTGTGAGACAAAATAAATCAATAAAATGATCACTAATCAGATCATTAACTAGCAGAGACTTAGACAGAAGAGATCTGATATTCAGTCCACCACATCTAATGGTTTTGCTTTTTTGTCCTGTTAATTTTATTGCTTTAATATTTAAAAGGTTTTCATGATTTATTCTACATGTACTATTTGATTTATTTATTCTGGGTGGTCTAGGGACAGTGACAGTAATTATGGCTTTTGGGCACTGGAACACCACAAGGAACTGTACTTTCACCCTTCCTTTTCATGCTGTACACCTCGGACTTCATGTACAACTCGGAGTCCTGTCATCTGCAGAAATACTCTGATGACTCTGCAGTTATTGGGTGTATCAGTGATGGACAAGAAACAGAGTACAGAGAACTGGTCGCTCAGTTTGTTGAATGGTGCGGTACCAATCATCTCATTTTGAATACCAACAAAACAAAAGAGATGATTGTCGACTTCAGGAGGAACAAGAACACACACGGTACTGTTTCCATCCCGGGAGAGGAGGTGGTGACGAAATACAAGTACCTAGGAGTTCAGCTGGACAACAGACTTGAGTGGAAAAGCAACACTGAGAACATCTACAAGAAAGGTCAGAGCAGACTCTACTTCTTAAGGATGCTGAGATATTTTAACGTCTGCACCAAAGTGTTGCACATATTCTACAAGTCTGTTGTTGAAAGTGCAATCAGCTTTGCAGTGATGTGCTGGGACAGCAGCATCAGAACCAGAGACTTGGAAAAAATCAACAAACTAATCAAGAAAGCTGGTTCTGTGATCAGAGTAACTCTGGAGTTGCTGGAGCTGATCATCCAAAAGAATGCTGCACAAGCTGATAAGGATGATGGAGGATTCTTCACACCCTCTCCATAACACAGTGATCAAACAACTGAGTGTGTTCAGTGAGAGACTTGTTCAGGTTCAATGCAGGACTGAGAGGTACAGAAGATCATTCCTTCTAGCAGCCATCAGCATCAAGAACAAAACCATTTGATTGTTGTTTTCTTTTCTTATCATTATTGTTACAAAAAAGCTACTGTAATTTGAATTTCCCTGAAAAGGGATAAATAAAGTATTTGTCATTCATTTTTCATCCATTCATTTAATTTTTTTTCATAAAATAGTTGTGCCATGCTAATCAACACAATGCAGACCCACATAATCCTCCAAACACATTCTAAGTATTTTTATCTATGCAAAAATCACATCAATGTATGACGATTTTCTTCGAGACAACTAAGACAGTGCTTGATATCGCAGCTCACATAGTGATGGGCTATCTACTTCGACTGAAATACCTATCATCATTTAACTCAAGACATGTCAACACTTGCGAACAAGAAGTAGAATCCAGACCTGAATTTTCCCACTGCTAAGATGAAGCTTGCACAACCAACCATTACGCTGAGCAAGGAAATTAGAATGATCCTTTAAAAACCTGCACTTGTTGTAAGAATTAGATTGAAGATGTCTTCCAACAACAGCAACTTAACTCCCTTTATGCATGAATGTGGATTGCAATGGTCAAAAAACAATAGGGAAGAAAAAAACAAAATGGTGAACATAAACATGTTAGATATGAGAAGAACTGGAAGAAAAAAACACTTTTTCTTTTCTTAATCTTAAAATAAATTATATTAATTGCTGTCAATGGCTAATATACCATCCATCCATTTTCTACCGCTTATTCCCAAACAGGGTCGCGGGGGGGCTGGAGCCAATCCCAGCTGCACAGGGCAAGAGGCGGGGTACACCCTGGACAGATTGCCAGTCTATCACAGGGCCAACATACACAGACAAACAACCACGCATGATCACACTCATACTTATGGGCAATTTAGAGGGTCCAATCAGCCTATCCCCAAGGTGCATGTCTTTGGACTGTGGGAGGAAGTCGGAGAACCTGGTGAGAACCCACGGTAACACGGGGAGAACATGCAAACTCCACACAGATAGGCCACAGTCCGACCCAGGGAGCGAACCAGCAACCTGCTTGCTGTGAGGTTGCAGTGCTAACCACCTCGCCTAATATACCAAATAACAAAACTTGTATATATTTAAATAAAGCACAATATGAAAGTAAAAGAAAAGAGTTTAACCACTGGTTACAGATAATTCACATAGTAAATAAGATGTGTAAATGTTGCATTTAGCATGATGGGTGTAATATAATTACACACTTATGTGTACATTACAATTGAAGGAATAGCAAATGATAACACATACAGCAAGAACTTAAAACATATTTTGCTTTTGTTAAAAAATCTTTTGACTATGTTTGTTTTAATAACAAATGCCAGTCAGCAAAAAAAGGATTAGCATCAAATCAACATCATACACCAGAAACTCCTAGCTCAGTTTGGAGTAGCAGTTTTGCTTGGTGGGTGAGCACTGCTACTGTACTCCATTCACCAGTCAACATAATACCAGTGCTCCCTACACATCCTAAATCTAATCGTCATGGCAAGTTGCATGATTATATCTCGCTTATCTCGCTGTCTAATTCTGTGACGCCATCATCACAGAATGTCCTGTATTAACAGTGTGCTTGCTTGCATAGACTTCGTGTGACAGCACATCTCAGCCTGTTTTAATGATTTAAATGGAATGTGGAGAAACAAGTTTAAACCTAACAGAAATGCTTTTAAGCAGTCTTGGAATCAGGCTACAAATTATTATTAGCAAATAGTTGTATTTAAGAAAGAGGAAGAAAATGAAGGAAAGGAAAGAAAGAAAGGATTACTAGGAGTTGAAAGGCAACAGGAAATGTGAACCATCTATGCAAGTCCTAAATTTTTGGTTGAAAAAAATCATTTTTCTATTTTCTTATTCATCTTAACCTGGCAGTGATTGTGGTAGCTGTTTTCAGGCACACATTTCAAATAGGTCAATGGTCAATGGTAAAACACAATCCAGAATTGTTTAACCATTCTGAAATGTGTCTGCATGTCACATGGGTCGTATGTAGTTCTCAGTTGCTCCATATTCCTGACAGTTAAAATCTGCTCACAGTCATGCATCTTCAACACAAGTGGTTGTTGTTACTGTTGTTGAAGAAAACAGCCCTTTGTGGAAGTTGCAGAGATGCTGCCTTTCTTTTATCTCAGACTTCTTATGTTACAAATTATTTTGTCTTACTTCTCTTTCAGAAAATGAACATGTTTCCATGGCAACTACTCTGCCATTAACCAGCTGTCCAAATTGAGATAAGGTAGCTGACACAGTTGATAGGGAGTTCTAAAAATTCCCATTGTGATCCATGGATTAGGCAAATTGCTGTGTTTGCACTGGAGGTGCACGTTTGTCTGGCTCATATTAGCAGAGTTCAAATCAATACAACTGGCTTGTCATTGCACTCTCACAGCTGATTTCAACTGCTTTACAGGTAAAGAGTTATGGCCTTTGAGAAAAACGGGTGATAGGCATAATACTGATAAAAATGTACAGATCCTGTTTCATATACTTTGTTATATATTTTGTTTTATTTATGCAGATAATTAGTACAACATATTAGAACTTTGATCCATTGTAATTGTTAAGGACTATTTTGTATAATCATCCAACAAATTTGTCATGTATTTAACAATTCCTTACTTGCCAGCACATGGCCCATGGCATGAATACATCAGTCAGGCCACCATCTGGCAACTTGTGCATTATTTTTCCTGTTGTGGTCTGTAGCTTGTTAGAACTTAGAGCTTGTACTGGTATGGAAACATCAGTAATGTGGAAACAGCTTGCCTCAGACATCCAAGACTGTTTACATGTTTGTTTGTTTTTTACTACATTTCCAAATCCATATATCTGAAATAATTCAGTTTCAATTTTTACACACAACAGATATGAAGTCATGTCTGTATGTAGAATAACAACACTAAAAATAAGCATGCAAACACATATACACATATGATCTATAGTATTTAACTATTAAAAATGCCATTAAGAAAAATGGATATTCATCCACTCTGACCATCATAGGGTCCAATGAGTTACCATGACAACCACAGAGCAGAGGATTGCCCATGTAGGGTCCAAGCTCCTTTTGATAGAAACATTTCTCTGTTTCTTCTTTGCTCTGGTGTAACACTTTACAATAATGTTGAAGTCATAGTAAACCAAAAAGATATATCTATCATATGAAATATAAATTGTTGTAATCGGCCACATTAATTTAGGATTAACCACTTATCATGAAACCTATTGTTGAATGAAAAATATGTTTTATTGTTTTGTTTTTCCATTCATTTTGAAAGCACAATTTTACATGTTTTGTTTTTGTCCTTGGTTTGTAAACTGAATAGGAAATTGTCTTTCTGCATTTTAAAACACTATTGTTTGGTTTTTACTCTAAAACCAACTCTTTCCAGATTCACCTCGAGGAAAGAGCAAAAAGATTTTCATTTTTTATCTGCCATGGTGTTGAGAAAACACTTGCTGAGCTCTCACAGCATTCCCATAATCAACAGTTGTGCACCTGTTGAAGAGGATTAGCATCTGATCCCACTTGCACATCCATCATCCCTCTTTAATATGCACTTCATGTAATCATGAGCTTTTGACTTCCCTGATAGCATGGCTTGAATCTGATTGAGAGCACCCCTATGACTTATGCAGCCCGCTTTCTGTCTCAGCTCCTAAACTTTGTTCTAATGTGTTGTTCATAAACCTCAACTCCCACTCTGTCATCTATCAAGGGGACACACGTCATATTGGTAAGAAGCAACTCATCATGGAGCTCTGATTTGAGTTGGCTGAGAGGGTGCAGAGCAATGAATAAACAGCAGAGTCAGTATGTTTATGATTGTTTCTAAAACACACATATTATAAACTATAAAAAAAAAGTCAAATAATTTGTTTGAATAATGGGGGAGTTTCTTGTTTGGCCAAATGAAAGATTAATTTATTCAAAAGCATTGAAATATTTATTGCTAATGAATAGACCATTCAATTATTTAGTATCTAACATTATTCAGTGTAAATGATGGCAAAAAGTACAGAAACAATCATTCACCAAAACAATCGGCCATGGGACTTGTTTTCAAATGTCAGTTTCTTCTTTGTTTGTTCGTTTTTGTTGTTTTTTTATTTTTATTTTTTAAGTTTTTTTCTTTGTTTTGTTTTTTAACCTGCCTAATTTTAAAGCCAATTATAATTTATTTATTTATAAAAAGTCAATGTTATAACGTATCCTCACATAGATGATGAGATGTGGGTAACAAAAAAAAACTAGCAGTCATGCAGACTCAGACTAGATCGGCTGCTCCTTTATTTCAGATGTAAAGACATGTGGTCAGGATATCCCCTGAAGGCTGGAGAGACTGTCTCTTGGCTGGCCTGGAGTACCTCAGGACCACCAACACAACCTAAAAGAAGTGGGCTAAAAGGAGAAGGAAATCTGTGGCTTCCTGCTTGAAATATGTTCAAACTGGGAACAGTAGTTCCCTCTGACTTGACTTCAGATAAGTAGATGTATGTATGTATGTATGTATGTATGTATGTAGGTATGTATGTTATTAGGTGAAAAACATTTTTTGCTAATGTAACTATTGCAGATACATGAAATCCGTTGACATACTTCTCATTGGCCATGAACTCAACTACAATTTGGTGCTCATTACATGTCTTCAGATCAATCCATGTGTATGACACGTCCAACGCTGGCAAAAACATAACCTCCTTGGCAGAGGTAAGAAAACAAGAAATGCCGACCATAGACTGTTGCCAACTTGGAAGGATCAGTTCCCTATAACCCCACGTGACTGTTTAATCCAATCAGAGAATGAATATGCATTTTTGGGTTTAGATTCAGATGACCATCTGAATCGCAACCAAGATCTAATCATTTCTTGATTCATCATTATCAACATTCCTTGAAAATTTAATCAAAATCCATCCATAACTTCTCGAGTTATTTTGTACACAAACAAAACAAACACTGGCAAAAACCCTAACCCTAACCCTAACCCCCTAACCCTAACCCCCTAACCCTAACCCAAAAACATAAACTCCTTAGCGGCGGTGGAAAAGTCTTTTTCGTGCATTGAAACATTATTTGGGTGCCTGAAATCAATAAAGCTACAACAACTCCTCAAAGAATATAATCTTGACACTTTGCTTGAGGCCCTTGAGATATGAAAATGTCTCACTCTACAATGAATTTTAACATCATGCTCCCAGCAGAGATCAAAAATGTCCTAATTTCACTTTACTTGAAATCCAAATCATAATGCCATTGTGGCACTTTGGAACTATTTTTCCACACTCTTTTGCTTCTTTTTCAATGTTTTTTTAAAGGAATAATATGCATTATTCTACATCATAAGACATAGATCATTTTAACCCCTCAGCCTTTGTAAGGAATTGACAACACACAGCACAATGTGCGACAAATAAAAACAGTTAATTCTCTTCAGCAGTGATCCTAAGAAATTAGATAACTCTGCTCAACCAGGATGTTATCTACTGTTAAATTGAACTTGTTTTTGGTTTCTCTTTAACAATTACCCGTTAAAATGGTGGACAAATCACCTGGTAATTATTGGGTTAGCCTCTAGTTTTCCTCTGAACTGGAATAAGTAAAATTGAAAATAAATAAATGTAAATTCTGATTTCCTGTTTGTCATTAAATCTACCGTCATTTAGATAAACACACTTGTAAACCTAACTGAAAAGCAATAATTCTTGAAGTTACCCTCTAAAAACTATAGAGAGATATTATAAACCTACATGTCACAGTGTTTTAACAATCTTAACTACTCACACTCACAACAAAATAGTCTTAAAGCATTTTTTGTTTATTGTTTTTAACCATCATAGCAACCAGTGCAAAACCCCATAGTGGAGGTGTAAGAATATATTGATCTTTATTGATATATTTACTTAACAACCCCATTGCACCAATTGATTGATAATGTTAAATCACCGTCTGGCTGTTCAGTCAAAATCAAAATTTGACAACAGCAGATCTTGAATCAGTAACCATTGAACAGGTGTAATATTAGATCAATGGCTAACTTAAGATCTACATCCCTGGGTATTGCTTTCTACACTGCCACATCATTGACTTTCTTTCAACTGTACCACTCACAGATTATTTTCAGAGTTAAAAGGCTGTAAACCATAAAATTTTTATTTCATCCTATGACTACTTTACCTGCTGTTGTCATGGTATTCTTTGTTTAATCATAAACCACTGATTAAAATTTTACCCATTTCCTACAAACTGCTTCACAATGCTGAGGCTCAAATAGACAAGAACACAGAATCTGACATTTCAATATCGATTTCTGAAAATCTGAAGGATTGCAGCCATGAGAGCAAGGAAATTCATCAAAGGGAGCTTGTGATAAATGAGAGTGACAAACATTGTGACATAAATGTTAAAGGTCATAAATGACGCTGGACCCGGTGAAAGTCTAACTAGGAGAGTGAGCCATGTCATTATCTCCTCTCCCAGTTCAAAGGAAAGACCAGCAGGGCAACGTCCAGCTAAATGTCACATCTGCCCTCCTAAAGCATACAATGGAGAGTTCTGACAGCCATACCGTGCCACAGTCTGCAACTGTTTGCCAGTATATTATAAAGTACCCATTTCAGAGCTGGCACACAATTGCTACTGTCACATTGTCACCTGAGAGACTCGCCTCCAGCGGACAATAGGCACATCACTGTTTCCTGGATGGGGAATGTGTATCCTCATGTGTTTGGTATATAACCTGGTCCTGTTAGAAGCCAATTTCTATCATTTTTCTCCAAACTACCCACTGAGCTTTTCTTTTCTGTCACTTTCATGTGTAATGCTAGAGAACTTTCTTCATTCAGACAATGGTTCACTTTATTGTTTCTTTGGCTGCAAGGAGAGCTATTAAAAGCATACATGGAAGAGAGAGAACCCTTCAAGCTGCAATGTTACTTTGAATGACAGATGTCTTGCTGTTTTTATGTGTTGAAGCCTGTGAGTGCAAAGCCATGCCAATTGAAAAACACCTCTGCCATTCTCTTTATCTTCGAGGCAATTGCTGCTGATGTCTGAAGCAAATTTGCTGCATCACATATGCACCCAATATTTTTGAACATAAAGCAGTATCTATATGAGTGACCCTATCCACCATTGCTTGAAAGCAATAAGATGATAAGGAGAAGGGAAAAATGTGATGTTTATTGAAGGATTATGCGTCATCATTGACATTTGCAGAACATTTTTATCGAGCTGTATTCATTATCTGGTGAATTACTCCCTTTTTAGAACCTAATCAGCCTGCCGTAGATTAGCTTCAGCTCATGTAAAATTTATTTCATGCTTCAGCTTCCATGGAAGCAGGCCATAAAATTCCAGTCAATGTTATATGAAGTATAATAAGCAGTTATTTAGAAATTCTAAAGCATGTCATGCTATTTCACGAAGCATGCCTTATAGACTGTAGGCAGAAATTCCCAAAAACAAAGAGGAAATAAACATTAATCAAGATGCCAAAACACTGCATTCCAGCAGTCAAAATTCCTTTATTTTTATGCAGCGACAACAAGTTACTCTGTGAGCACCATGACTGACCTTTAACCAGCAAGAGAATTAAGTTACACACCAGGCCCATTCATATGAAGAGGAGCACATCATTAATATGTTAATGCATGTCAAAGCCTCCCAGCTTCACGTTTATAAAAGAATAAGTTTAACCTTCACTGACATCCAACCAGCAAAATCGAGCCTACCTAATTTAACCGAGCACTTAAATGACAATTACCCTTTTATTTAGAGTAGTCCCAAAACCACATGAGCACACAACGAATTGTAAAGCAGCAGTGTGAATAATGGGTACATCAGACAATTGTATTGTGTGTTCAAACATGTATTGAAAGCTTTAAAAAGTAGTTTTGGGAATTTTAGAGCTGCAATTTTTCCATACCAATAATTCTGAATTTCCCTTTTTATGATAAGGGGAACTACTTTAAAATTACTTTAAAATTATCTCTACTTTAAAATTACCATGCTCAAATGGATTAGAAAAATGCATACATCAATCAGAAACAACTGAATGAACTTAATGATTTTACTGAGACTTCTACCAATAGATATTCCCTCAATAGGAGTATGATAGATCGGCACACGTGTGGCTACAGTTTCATGATTTTTTTTCGATTCAGGATTAATTACTCGGGATAAAATGATTCCAAATTGAAATATTGTAGTTTGTGTTTACATAAAAATTGCAATTGTGAGTTGAGTTTTACATGGAAAGAATGTTTACTGTATTTATCTTCACTTAATTTTGCTTTAGAGTCGAGCTTGGGAATTGTTTGGGATCTGATTAGACAGAGGCAGACATAGCACACTTATGTCTGGAACTTATTACTGGAAACGAACTCCACTTCCTGCTTTTTTTCTACTACAACATGCAAGACCACGTAACCATTTTAGCTTTGATTTTGATTATAATTTTGAAGCATCAGCACGGTTCGAGCACACTGCATCACGTTTTTCAGCAACGGAACAGAATGGAGAAAAGGTACAAGACATGGGAGGATGAAGACCGTATGGAATATGTGCATTATCATGACAGGACAAGGGAACAAGCATGCACAGAATCACTGGAATTAACTATATACATAGACGGTGCAGAAGGTTGAAGTGCGTGTTTGCGTACACAGCAAGTATATCCCAGCTGTAAATAAACAATTCTTGGTCTGTAATGAAGACTTGAAGGTTAGTGCTTCAGACTCATACAAAAATATCAATGCTGCAGTAGTTGTTTAAAAATGACTGATAGTGCAGATCAGATTCTGGATATCATCTAAACAAGGGCACCCATGCTGTTGCTCCACTTGGCTGTACCAGTGAAAGCAGTGCATGTCAACCATTAATATCCTCAAAGGTGCAAATAAATACAACATGTTCATCAACAAATACTGGGACAGCTTACAGAGCATAAACAAATGACTAATCTTGTAAAGAATAGGGAACATTAAACAAAAGGCTGTTGAATAATAATTAAGACGTTATTACAGCACATCACATCTGCATCAGAACGGTGATTTTCTCACATTCAGACTTGTTTTCTTTTTTTGTCTTGTCCAGCATTAAAACAGGCAGATAATGTGGATCTGTCTGTTGTGCCTTGCTGAACAACTTTGCTTTGTCAAGAAGAACTATATGTATATGTGAACATACAAAGTTCCTCTTGATGATCTGAATTCTTTATTTATTTTAGTTTCATCATTGTTCATCAAGATTTCAATGCGCTGCTGGACACAACCGAAGGGGACAGAATAAGAACAAGAAAACAGGAAAATTGGATAGAGAAAACAACACATAAAGAAGAGACAGAGATACACACAACAAAAGAGAACCGCAAGAGAACCACCCATATTCTACCATTCTACATTCAGAATTTTATTAACAAACATACAACATTCAATAGCAGTCCATGCTGCAAGACAATAGAATATGTGATGTGCAATAGAATAGATCATGTGGCATGGACTCAGTCAGAGACTGTGGTGATGGGGTTTGATCACTCACAATAGAACTATTGTTCAAATCATTAAGTCATCATTATTTTTTAGGTTTGTGGATTTTTAGATCATAAAAATGGCTTTTCTGATGAAACAGAAAATCACATTGACAATTGTCTGCAACAGGTTGGACATTGACTACTTATGAATAATACACACAAGCCCACCTATATTGTTTATCCTTTTTAACAATGGAAAGTTGGACCAAAACATATGAAGTCGCAGCAATGATTTGTTACATCTGTGCAATCCTGTTCTGAAACATGACCTTTGTGATGTCGCTTAGCTGCATCTTCTCCAATGTGGGCACCCCTGTCCCATCTAATCATTGTGAACGTAATTTGAGGGCAAGCTGTGAAAACAAAGAAGAAAAACTGGCTGCTGTGCCATCTCTCAAAAGCATGCTGGACTATGTGGCCATGATGATGCATACGATCTTAACTGAAAATAATTTAAAGGGGAAACACTTGTTACTGCACTAAAATGATGTAATAGTCACTAAATTCACATGACAGAACCCTAAACATTTCAACATGATGATTTTCTCCAGAAAAAAGTTGTAAAACTGATAGAATTATATATTTATACGTCAGTAATAGTAATAATGCAACATTGTGAAGAAAATCTTAATGTAGATATGTATCCAATAATATAAGTCATAAAGGCAATTAATGACAGAATTAAACTTTTTTTTAAATAAATTGTTAAAATATTTTTTAAAAATTTGACTAATAAAGAAAATGTCAACTAATTGCCTTTCAGGTCATGATCACTTTTCTAAACTCTCTTTGCTACAGCTGAACATCTCAATCACAGAGGCTGGAACTCGATGTAGACAATAACCTCCCCAAGTATTTGTAGTCCCACAATGAGTCAATATCTGTAAATGATTTGGCTGGTTTGAAGGTCAAACTTTCACACATTGACAACATTTATTGCAGAAGGCTTGCCATGACTCACAGAGTTCAATGCAGCTGATCATATTCAGGTGGTTATAGTAACAAGAACTGATGTAATTCTTATTGAAGGTATCATTACTTCATAAAAGTTGAGGCGTGTATGAACCAGAAACTTTAAATGATTCTGTTTTCACGTGCTGTTCCTGTCTTTATTTTAAGACGCCTAAGTAAATCTGTTATGAAAAAGAAAATCCTGATGTACTCACATTTCTGGGATTAGAAGTGTTATTAAAAATTGCTGATAGGGATTCATTAAAGTGTCTGCATAATAGGGGACTGAAGCGTCTTTTACCATAAAAACAATGGTTGTTATGATGACTGAGTGTTCTATGTTCTACTGTTGCTGACATTTATGTTAAGACAGAGACAGGACAGTGGAACACCACTAATAGATGCTCTCAGAGTTTTCTGAGGTGTCTGGCAAATCTGATGTGGCCTCTTCCCACTTTTAATGATCTCCCATGTGTACTTTGGCAGATAAGTAGTGTGAGAATTTTTCCAACGACCGAGGCAATTTCATTACACCATACTGTTTTAATGTTCATACTTGTTGGTTTGAAACAAGCTCACCCATGAGTCTTCAACATTTTTTTTCTTACTTGGACAGATAATATGATGTATCAGTGAGAACTCGTCTAACCTGCATTATCATAATCACATCATTACAAGAGAAAGACCCCCTTGAATCTGAAAAATATGTCTAAAAAATAAATCTGCTTTTTGCATCAGACCAGTTCCAATATCAATGAAAATATCTCAATTCTATTTATAATTTATTTATTGTGGGGTGAAACCTTAACTGCAGATTTGCTTGTATCTAATAAAGTAGTATAATAATCAACAAAAACAATCCATAACACCCACAAAATTACATAAAAATATTCCTAATATACCAGATACCTTTACAATATGTGGAGAGGAAAAGGGAACATTAATTAATTTGAGAATACAAGAAGATTAGGCAGTTTTGGGAACAACTAGCGAGTACAGTGGAAATGCTGATTAAAAAGGATTTACCATTACACCCTTGTTTTCTGATTCTCAGAATATACATGGCATATGCATATATCTATCAAAGAATTTTGACAGATATGTGTCTGCTTCAAGCTGAGAAGACAGTATCACTACTGTGAAGGCAAATGAAAGGACTAAGTATTAAAGCCTGGGCGGAACAGATGATGGTGGTATTCCCATTGGAAGGAGTGACTTAAGTTCTGTTCGAAAAGATATGGAAACAATTTATTACTTTTATGAAAGAACACTGAAGACAACTGAAATAATACTGGTTATACAAAATAAATTTGATAAAGAACCAAAAATGGGGAATCCTAACTGTGAGATTTTCGTAGGGGTAAACACTGAATATGTGTAATGTCAATTTTTAAGAGTCCACATGTCCACTGTATTTGTGTGCATCTCAAATTACATTTTGTGCAAAGAAGTCATTTGTCACTTCTGCACAAATAGAATAGCAATAGTAATAGTTTATAAATGCCGCAGGAGACCGAGCTGAGTGGCAAGGGTCTTCTAGGTGTAGTAGAATTGCATATAACTATTTTGACATTTATAACTAAGAATGTGATGTTTTATGACGACTCCCCAGTGTCTGGGATCTGACCTTAGGTGCTTTGGGAGCCTGGCATGTGTGCAATGTGTGTGCCAGTTGGGGACAGAGGCCAAATAAGGCTTAAATTTTTACATAGAAGGTCATTCTGATCAGAATTAAGGACATTTTGTGCTTATTGTAGCTGGCATTAAATTCTAGATATTAATTTTGAAAAAGCAATAGATTTGTATAGAGCACTAATTTTTTTTATTATATTTTAAATACCAATTTAAAAAATGCATGCAAAGCTTCAAACTTTTCTGGAAAAAGGTGGAAATTCCCCAGAATCTATCTCACTTTTCATAATATTTTGCATTGTTGCATTTATGCCAATTATTTTGTCATCAAAGTCACTTAATAGTGTTTGTATCATTGTAGCAACCAGTACACTTCATCAGTTATCATTAATAAAAATTAGTTTCTGTACAATAGTAAGAAGTGGTTCATTTTGACAAGGGATTGAAAGTAACATCTTGCATGCTGGCAATAATTGACTGTACTAGAAGGGCAAGGAAAATATTTCTGACAATGAGGCTATGTTTAGACGGAAATGGTCCGAAGCAAAAATGCAAAAGTAGGGTTTCGTTCTCACTTTAATTCCGAGTTTACACGACTGATTTGGTTCTGTGTGCAAACAAAGACACAAAAGTGCATAAAACTTCCAATTTCCCATTGTAGTATGCATGCCCAGTGTGTAGGTGGCAGCAACACCAAAACCCAATGCCTTCTACTTCTCTATTTCCTCTTTAGACAAGTGCGAAAATCAAAACAACATGACAAAGCGCACCAACCAGAACAATGTCTCTGTTTGATTAATGTAGTTCATTCCTGACGTGACTCCTGCATCGCAGTTACTGCTGCTAGCATAGGTGGAAGTTCCACAATGTTGTGTTAATGTTTTCTGGAACTGGTTCGTGATCATGATGTCATCTTGTGACTGCAATGCAATTTTCGTTGTTAACTGTTAAGACCGTGACAACAGGGTTCACTCAGGAAGCCATTTCACGATTTTTGGATTTTCTACCCTCCAAGACTCTGTTTCCGTCTAAACAATGGATAAGTGGGGAAATGTTTTGATCTTTTTTCCCCGTTGCCATTGTGTGTAAACAGGGCCTGAGATTCAATTTCCTTTGCTGGGATTCCTAATAGACAAAGCAATTAAAGCAGTTGTGCCACTGAGACACACAGATGTCCACATTGCTAAACTCTCACCCTGACAAGACCCTGTCAAAGCAAAGAAAATATATAGAGACACTTTATGAGTTTAGTCCTGCCATTCACCTAACAGACTTTCTATATTTAGAGTGCATTCACACCTGTGATCCAAAACTATATTCCAAACCTCTCACTTCAGTAGTGTTTCTCCAACAGTTTTGCACCTGCTCCCATTCCCACAATCACTCTTAGCAAATCAGCCACACTGTGGTTCAGGCCCACACAAAAATTTCTAGACCTTAAATGCAAATTACTGCATGCAAACTGGGATCTTGGTAGATCCAGCTCATAGTGTTGTCTGTAAAACACCAGCTCTTCAGTTCACTTTCCAAATGGAAACTCCCAAAAGACAAGCAGCTGCAATCTTAAATGTTTTTTTTTTTTTTTTTTGTCTTACTCAACATCCATTTAAGCTGTCAGATCAAGAGGCTTCACAGAAGTGAAGTGAAGAGGGAAGGTGTGGGAGTGATCCAAAAGGCAAAGAAGAGCAAAGGAGCTTTAGACCTCACTATTGTGCTTTTCTGATTACTTAGGTATTTAAAATTTGAATTTGAAACAGTGTCATTGGTGACTTCTACACCCTTTAATTCAACAAAGACTTCTTTTCAACTACTGCACGTCCTTTGTACTGACGGGTGACTTTGAATAAAATGGCTGTGGTCAAAATGTTTCCTCCCATTTAATCAGCAATACATCTATAATGTTTAAAAGGCTAATTGTGTACTGTTCAACCTTGAATGCAAGCAGATGTATATACAACAACCCTGAAATGTATAGATCATTGTGCTTAAAAGCAACTGTGTTTTTTTTTATTCACAGAGAGAAATCTTCAAACATGAGCAAAAGTGGTGCAAAAACAATATTGCCATATTAAAAAGTCCTTGTGTGTGTCAGATGCCACTCCACACTGATGCAACTTCAGCGAGTCAGAGGAGATTAGGAAGGCTGTCAAATGCCTTTGATCAACAAACATGCTTGAAAAGGATAAGACACTCACTTTCCCACAACTAATTAAGTTGAGTGAGCTACCAGGACAATGACAAAGCTAGTGCTGAAGCTGTGACCTCTCCACTTCTCACTTATCACTTGCTGTCAAAGATAACATGCCATTACAAGGTCATAGCTCAGTCACTGTAATGTGCATTGTTGTAAATAATGATAAATCATTGTATTGTAACCAGGCAGTTCAAGCTTATGTAATGGTTGAAAATAATGACAATTTAATAATATAAGTATTAAACTGGACATTAAGCTAGTTTTATACAAGAGAGTGAAATGCAAATAATTTAAATGAGACCTTATTACTGCATTATACAATGTTGAAATTTAATATGCAGCCATTTCAAATTTTCAAATTATCAAATCTAGCCGTGTAAAGTATTTTGAGTATCTGATTTTAATCAAGAAAGAATAATTTTTAAAATGAACTTCAGCCTTTATTGTTCTGATTTAATTCTTGTCAGCAAATGCTGAAAGGGCAAGCTTCAAATCCATTAAGGCTGTTTTTGTTCAGACATCTGTGATTCACACCAGGAAGGTACTGAGGATTCACTAGTTACAGCTATCTCAGTATTGCAATGATATATCTCCAGAAGTTAACACACCCATTATTTTTGTCCTTTAAAAAGAGAAAAATAAAAAAATGTTTATTTAACTTTTTAAGAAACATTTTAACAAAGTAAGAGTTTTAAAAAATTGGACACAAAAAACAACAAATAAAAAAGAGTTATTAAAATGGCCAGTTTGCTCTTCTGGCCCATAAAATAATACTGGAACACAACATACTGTACACATTGCATTCTTATTATGTAATACAGCTTTTTTTTCCCTCACAAGAAATATCTCTGCGTAGTGATACTCTGCACACAACTCCAACCATCCTCTTTACTGCAGGTGTGTTAGTCATCTCAGTCTCCACCTCATCCATGGCCTCAAGCTGACACCATCCTCGAGTGAAAGCCAGTGTTTTGACTTCACCACACCACTCCAGCACTGTCTCTAATGTCAAAGCCTCTGTCTGCCAAAACCATGCACTAAGTAACTAGGTAGTGACCCCTGAATTCTCAGGGTGAAATGATGGTGCCCAGTGTGAGTCATGGTCACTCATGCTAGTCCAACTGGAAGCCAACATATAGCATTATTTTTATCTATGCAATTGGGAGTTATTGTGCAGGAAAATAAAAAAGGCTTTTTTTTCTATTAGCTTTTTTTGTAAATATTTTCACTTTAATGATAACAAATTTGACATGTACTGTCTTATTACTTACATGTGCATTTATATTCAATAGTTTTTATCATAAAAAAAAATGAAAACACGCAAAATTGTCTAAAGTTGACACAGATCACTTATGGAAAAACTCTGGAAATTGTTGCCAGCAGAGAAAAAGCATGGAAAAAAAGAAAAAAGAATGCAAAATAAACTAACCAATAATTCTACTTCCATGAAATGCCCCCAATCAATAAACATACTCCTCAACATGTTGTTGAAACCATCAAAAATGTGGACAATATTTTTTTTTTTCCAGACAGGAAGATAAAAAACAAAAAAGTAACCATTTTGCAATGGTATCGCATGTTGGTCATTAAAAAATAATTCTGGTAGGTTAAAACACAACAAATTATAACTATAATTGGAAAAGGATACGCAAAAGAAGTTTTGTTTTGTTTTTTTATTCATTTCATTTCAGGCTGTACATTTAACAAACAAGGGAAATATACAATTGAGTCCTGCTTCTACAAAATGTTGGAAAGAAAAAGAAAAAAAAATCAAACCTGCCTGAAAGACAGTGGGAAGAAGAAAACCTATTCACTATAAACCATTTGTGACATGACTTGTTAGCTGCGATACTGCAGGCCTCCAAGTCCTACAATGCTTTGTCGTGTGATGTCCCATTCCTGAAATTTTAACTGATGTTAGGGACATGTGGACACCTATCACTCGGACTGAGCTTGAAGTTAAACAGTCGTCTACTTTCAACCAAATTCGAATTTCAGAGGGCTGTATTTTCACTAGCGAAAAGAAAGCGAGGACAGAGGATAGCAATTCCTTTTAGGAAACTGTCTGTATTTTTTTTTTCTTTTGATCAGAACGCACTATGAACATGACACGTGTACAAAAAGGTAATAAAATATCTCTTGAATAAGGACTTTATCTCCAAAATAATTATTGATGACAGAGAATATAGGAGTTAGCATAGTCTGACATGATCACTGTGTTATAACACAACACTAGTATTTCCCAAATGATGCAAGAAAAACAATAGGTTGTCAAACAGAAAGCCAACATTAAAGTAGTTACACACAAAAGACAAAATTATTTAAGTGTATTTCATTGATTTCTGTAATGTAAGGTTAGTCCGGTCAGTTAGTTCACCAGCAAAGCATTTTTTCTGTTTATTTTTTACTGGTAGTAGAAAAAGTAGAAAAAATGTAGAGATTTAGGGTTTAGATCTTCGAGCATCAACCTCAATTGCCCCTTGAGTCCAAGAGAATAAAACAGAAATACACATTCTTTGTGGTATTACAGAAAAAAAAACTGAATGGGCACATTGAAACGGTCATGGAATTAACTTCTGCCATTTTTGCTAAGCAGTTTTTCTTTTTCTCAGTGACAAAGTTATAAAAGGGGAAATTTGCTCACAGCACCTTCCACCAAATTCTCCTCAGTATGCTGTCTATGACATTTACAAGCAGTGAAAGGTTTGTGCTATGAATATACTGTATACAACAAAATGTCAGATATTATTATTTTGCAATTTCCTGAAGTGACCTCATCCAGGTCACCAAGTATCTCTGTCCAATCGCACGGTTCATGAGCTACAAAACCTAAAGATAAGGATCTTTTCAGATCAACAAAATAAAGAGACAGCTACAGGTGTATTCATTTGAATATCAATCCCCTAGCGGGAAAATAGAGATGCATAATGAGAAAATGAGGTGGCAAAACACAGTATGTATCCCCTTTTCATCATATAGGATCATTGGTTTAGTTTTTGCATGTCTCTGAAATGACCACCACCTTTGAAGTAAACATTTTGCAAGTAAATCCCATTTTGGCTTGTTTTTGATAGGCTCGAGGATATGGACAGATTCAGGAGGAGATGAAGACAAAAACACAATGGCAGCAGAGAAGACATCATTCAACGAGTCTATGAAACCTGTCTGCCCTGACAGAGGTGTGTATTCAAAGCAGACACGCTCTCAACAGGGAGACCTGAAAACCAATGTTTTATCACGAGTTCAAATCTGTATCTACAGCACTGTTGTTTGGCAGCTTTTATTAGTTATTAGTTTTTAGACACAATCATGTATAGATGTGGATGTTTTTGTCTTTAATATACAGGATAAACATCTAGACTACATTATAGAAAATATCTGCTCCAGTGTTTCTCACAAAATGTTAAGGAGAGTCACTTTAGTTTATATTTGCCTGTTCTTTTTATCTATTTACTTATTTATTTATTTTATGTATTTTCTAAAACATTAAGTACTCTTCTTTTAGAGATGAATTTATGGCTCTTAGCAGAGAGCTCGATTTTGAGGAGTTATTCCTTACAAATAGTCATTCAAACAAGTCATTGTGCTTTCTTGAGGTAATCTTTTTTGTGCGTATATTTGTCTTGGTTTTTGCTGTTGTTGTTGCTGCTGTTTTGTTTTTAAGGTTTACTCTGTTTTATCGAGGACATAATCACTGACAAATTCTAAGGAATATTAGATTCATAATAATTGTAATTATTACTATCACAATTGTAACACCCCATTAACACTCGAATAATATGCATTTTGTTAGTGAGAATTATTCTGAAATGTTGGTGATGATTTTATTCGGCTTGTGTTGTAATTGTAACTATTTCCGATTGTGGTACAACAACATTTTAGTACAACAGCATATTAATACAATATTGCACAAAAACTCCAAATTTGTAGTAATACGTCATATTTAAAAAGCTAGCTTTCTAAATACGTTTTTAAAAGATTTTTAGAAAAGATAGAAATATGTGAAAAATATTAATGCAAACAATAAAAAATTAAATGATGGTACAAATTTCAGTAACAGTATTTTTTTTCTACCAATACTTTTTGCTCATTGATGCATTCCAGTCAGTGAGGCATGACATCAGATTGCCATGATGGTGCACACGTGCCACATGAAGCATGCAAACAAATGGTTTGAAACTGTGACTTTTCATTACACATTTAAAAGAGCAGATCAGAAGAACCAATTTGTTCATGAATATCACATCTTTAATCTTTTTGCTGGAAAGGCTTGCACAGTTAAACCCTGTTTTCTTACATGCACTAATGTCATATGCTCCTGCCATCTTAGAGGGAACACCAGTTATTTGTACTTGTTGACCTCAATATGTTGTTGTGCCCTGTTTTATTTTATTGTTTTGTGACGCGTGTTAACTCATATTTACTCCAATACACATATACATATTTTTCACCTACAGAGGCAGCCATCATTTTTCTAGCGCAATGCATTTTGGGACAATGCATTTTCCCAAAATGTATTGCACAGTTGCTCTCAGAATAAGAACGAGAAACTCTTAGGTTGCACAGATATAATTATTTTCCTAAAAGAATGCAATTTCGAGCAAAATAAGCTTCAAGTATGTGTGAATTGTTTGTGGCTAGACTTTCTTTTCTCCTTGGACAATGTATCTAGAAAAATAATGCTGCATTATGCTGCTTTGGCAGCAGTTTTTTGTCAACAAGCAAGAAAAACAGTAAGACGTTTTCACTACATTTTCAGTGAGAAGAAGAGGAAAGCTACTCTAAATGGGAGAAAGCCTGCAGACAAACACATTTTCCAAAGGACCCACATTTTTATTCATTTATCCTCTGTTGTGATGCTAACTCGTCTTATGTCCATGGGTTATTTGATGATTAGATTAAATGCTACCAACTTGTTTGTTTGTTTGATTTTATTATTATTATTAGAGATTTAAGAAAATATTTGATCCCACAGCTCATCGTTAACAGCTGCTGATAAAAAGCAGAGATCTATATAGCTGCTAAAGAAAAGCAAATGTTGTGGTCTAATCTTTTCTTGTCTATCTGATTGATAATTTTTAATTGTTGTCCTCTTTGCCATTGTGCGTTGATTCAAATGGAAAAGACTGAACAGAAAGCACTGAGCAATAGAGTAGAGTATTTTTAAGATTATGTGTTTACAGGTGAAGTGCATGTTTATCGAAAAAGGATGTAATGCAGATATCAAAAACATCTCAGAAAGAGTTACACTGAAGGCTTTTCAAACCCTTGTAGCAACTTTATTTTCATTTTACAAAAACAAAACCTCAAGAAACCTCAAAATAATACCTTAATACCATAATTACCATAATAATAATTCCCTGCCTAAAATATATTTTTAATATATATAAACACTGTACAACTGATGGTTGAACTGGATGGGTAAACTAACACTTAGAAAATATCTAAAATGGTCTGTAAAGATATCTTTATTATGTAATATCCTCCTCAGATCCAACTGCTGGATATATGGATATATATGCTATGCTGGATATATATGCTATGCTGGATATATATGCTATGCATTGTACACTAAATTTCTGCACTGGAAAATTACTAGTCCTGACTGTATTTTTTTAGAAAAATATGTCAAATTTCCCAAATTTCTCAAATTTCTGTTAGTCAGTTATATAGTAATAACATGATTTTCATGAACTTACTGGATCAAACATTAGGAATTTCAGTAGTCAACTCTGATACTCGTATTATATGTGCTCTTTTAACCAGTTTAAACCAAATGAGTCACTGGCTAAAATGGCTAAAAAGAGCAAGATGTCAAAGCTATTAAACTGGTCAAATTTAGGTAAACCTCTGGAAACGTTTGATAAATTATTACAAACAATTCCCTCCTGATACTGTCTGCTGTCAATCAAATCAGAATTAATCAATTCATTGAGTTTATGGAGCTAGCAGCTTATTATACATTTATTACGGTTTTACTTTGAATATAATGTTGTCTATTTAATAATACAATTTTTGCGCGACACAACCTTCACCCGTAATTTATTTCCCTTTAAAGTGTGTGTGTGTGTGTGTGTGTGTGTGTAGACGTGTATGTGTGAGTGGGTGTATGTTCTCCTTTTAGGTGGAGTTTCTGTTGGTTTCCTGCACAGCTTATCTAATACAGTTTATCTACTCTGGTCTAATAACCATTCTCTGCTGGACCGTTGCTTGCCCGGCTGGTCTCCGTAAACAGTTTTTGTGTCTGTGTTTCTTACGTTTTGCTCTTCTCTGCACAGAGGTTATCCTGCCAACCCACAGACCCTGTGTTTCAGGTGGGTTTTTTTTCGGCTTGCTCGCCTACCATCCTGCCCAGCAGTCCACACAGCCATCTTAAATAAACTGCCTTTTACTCAAACTTGCCCATTCGCTTTTGCGTCCTTTTGTCTTCCACCATGATAATATGATTTTTAATATCTTTCACCTGTCCATCCATTCATCCATTATCTACGCTTACTCCCGAACAAGAACTGGAGCTGGACAAAAGGCAGGGTACACCCTGGACAGGTCGTCAGTCCAGGATCAACTCACTCGAACTGGCAATCTGCTTGTTGTGAGGTTACGGCACTATCCACTGCACAACCGTGCAGCCCTAGTAGTACAAATTTTTATTAAAACAGTATCATTGTGTAGCATTTTACATTAAAGCTCAGTAAATATATGATAATATTTGGTAGTTTCATAGTAATAAAGGTTCAATTTATATGTAATTAGTATAAATTAGCTTTAATCACAGGCAGTAATAACCATGCCATAGTTGTAAAGCTGGATTGTAACGCTGAATACATAACTGTTGTTAAAATGGTCATTGTGTGTAACCAATAGCAATAGGAGGGTAACATACTACACGGTAATTTCGGGGTAACTGCATGGAAATGTTTTGAAATATTTTATGCATGCTTAAACTATGGGGACATAATATTATTGTTATGGGTTCTGGGTTTGTTAGTTTTGTTTGTAGACTTCCTTGTTTCCTGTTTTATTTTGTACTCTTCCTGTTT
>JBAMHX010000011.1:14476989-14494392 GCA_037177515.1 Pseudomugil tenellus
TACATCACTCACATGTATGGAAGGAAAGATGACAACAGACCCCAGGTTAAAAAAAAGCGAAGTTCTCCTTTAAGATGTTTTTTCCACCCTTTGTGCTTAGTCAGTGGAATGACAGTCAACCTGACAGGAGATTTTTTATGGATTTTGACCTTTCAACAATGCTCCATCACTCCCAGGTTTCTTTGTGGATGTTTGTGACCCACCAGACCTGAATGCAGACCCAGGTCAGCCTGCTCTTTGCCTCTTGCACAGGGGTAGATAAATGGTTGCAAAACCCAATAATCAACCTGGCTTAGTTCTTGCTTGCACATGCTGTTTTCAGTATTCCTTACATATCAATAGATCCACTTTCTGATAGAGCTGACTTACTGGTGTTTACACAGATGAGCTTTGTAAGGCAAATGTCAAACCCAAGTTGTCTTATTGACTGCTTGTTGACCCCCACAGCTGAAGCTGACACCAACAACAATTATTCTTTCTTTATCAAACAATCATGACATGCTGAGTCAGTCAGTAGAGTCAAATGGTAAACCTGTTAGAGACTGGCAGTATGTATTTTCAGTTCTCATTTAGGGGCTAAGATGCTCCCAACATGTTCAAAATTATCTTAAATTTAGTAATCTCTCAAATACATTACCATTGTAAATAGATTTTAAAACACAGATTTCCCCTCCAAAAAAAAATATAAAGAAAGAAAAAACTATAAAAGAATTAAAAACTGTAAATTTAAAAGATTATGACAGAACTTAGTAACATGTTACAGGTGACTGTATGCAAATGTCTGGACAAATTGTTTTGTTACTATGAATAGCAAAGGGACTAAGTAATGTCAATACATAGTTTTGTGCTTCAGATCTTTATAGAATAAAAATAAAATGGAGCCTTAAGCAAAGGTTTCAGCACCCTTTATGGTCAGTACTCAGTATCACCCCTGCTGGTAAGCATCGCAGCTTGTTGACACTTTTTTTTAACATGTATGAGTCTGTTGGCACTGCTTTGGGTGATTCTCAGTCACTTTTCCTGCATATGGCTTTTAGTTCCTGCAATGCAGCACACATAACCACCTTAAAAAGGGTGCTGTAATGACCTTTAGATCCTTAGCTCAGATATCTTGAGGTACTCCTCTGAAGATTTTGAGTTGTGTTTTTTAGTTTTTCTAGAGAGGGTTTCTTTTCTATGATGGAGTATTAGGGCCACACAGAAGAAAAAAAAATTGTGGAGGATTTTTTTTCTCTCCCTTCCTGACTTCGAGAATAAAGTCGATTTGATGAGAATAAAGTCAAAATGACGAGAATAAAGTCAAAAGAACATGAATACAGTCGAAATGCAGTTTCAAAAATAAAGTTGAAATGACGAGAATAAAGTCCAAATGACAAGAATAAAGTTGAAATACATTTACAAGAAAAAAAAATCGAAATGACGATAATAAAGTTGAAGTACAGTTTTCAGAATAAAGTGAAAAAAAAAAGTTGACTTCGATTCTTTCATATTAATGTGAACCAGCGTTATCCTTCTCTTTAAAAACAATGCCTAGTGTGGATGAGTTAGTGACCTTGTAGTTTAGTGTGGGCTTCATCAACAAGGAAATTATTTCCTTTTTAGCACATAAACACAGCATTATAATAAGTATTGTACTTTAAAGAGTCTGTATTTCGACTTTATTCTCGTCATTTGGACTTTATTCTAGAAACTGTATTTCCATTTTATTCTCAGTGTGGCCCTAATACTCCGTCGTACTTTTCTGCATCCAACATTTGGGTGTATTTTTTATGACTAAAAGTATACTTAGCACAAGAAGCCTTTCCTCTAATTAGTGTTCTCTTTGTTTAGTGTTTCTCACTTCACCCTTTTCACTTGCTGTAAAGCTCTTATTCTTGGGGTGAACCAATAAAAGTGCTGTTTACTCTAACAAATCCTGCTTCATTTTCTGAAAGTTTGTTTTCGGTAGTGTAAATGATCACTAACACTTTGGTGCAGACCACAGAATGAATTCTAGTTCACTGGAAAAAAAACTAAACAGAACCATCCAGTGAACCAAAAAGAGTTAGTTACATGTGAGAGCAGCTGTAGCTCAGGTGAAGCAGTCGTCTTCCGCCTGATCTCACAACTTTCTGGTTGTGAAATCCCTTTCGACTACATGTCAAAGTGTCCTTGGGTATGATACTGAACCCCGAGTTGCTCCCCGATGTGCATATTAGGGTGTGAGTGTGTGAATGGGCGTATGTGTACTATGTACAAGTCCATTTACATAGAACGTGTAATCATGTAATATTATGGATAGTTTCCTGCCATTCCTACTGCTTAAACTGGAGAACTTGTTTTGAAAACTGTACCACGTTCTAACACCAAAGTGACACCCAAGAATGCGTAAGCTTCATGTTGCTTTATAGTTTACTTACAGTGGACAAGCTGGCTGAAGTAGAAGAAAATCCATTAGGGCTGCACAGATCGATCCAAATATTGGTAGTATGAATACCAGCGCTAGCATGGGTATTGTTTGAGAGATCAATATTTGCTCTGGGAGCTTTCAGAGAGAGAAAGAGAGTATAAAGCCAAAGAATGTCAATGAGAGCCAACAAATAGTAGGTTTTGCCTTTGTTTAGCTAATTTGCACTCTTGGCTTTAATTTTTCTGAAAGAATTATGTGTGAATAAAGACAATTACAGATTTATTTTGTTACATTGTTGATGTACCAGTAGTTATTTTATATGGTTAATCACAAAAAAGCTTAAATTTGAATTTCTCATTTCTGCCATTCAGTCTGTTAATAAAAAATATTTTATTCGACAAGAGTAATTGTATTGTGTTTTATTATGATTAGAATCATCACCAGTAATAAAGGCTAAACCATTTGAAGGTTTGTGACATTTTAAATAAAAATTATAATATCAGCAATATAAGCAATATATCACAATACTAGTCATTGATTTACTTGCTATCAGATCAATACCAAAATTTTCAATATCGCCCAACCCTAATATCCTTGGTTTAGTCTGGGCCTATAAATAAGGAAGGTTCTTTTCTTCATCCTGCTTTTATTGCTTCAAGGTGACTGGTTGTTATGGAAAAGCACCCTAGTGAGCAGCTAGGGGTGTTAACTGTGTGACATTGTCCTGGTAATTTAATTTGCTTGACAGGAAGGAAGGTGCAACATTGCCATTCCCTGCCTAATACAATCAAATCTCCTGGATTGTCTTGGTGTAAGTGTGCACATAAATTCTATTGTCACAGGTTTCAGATGACCAGTGACCTTTTAACTACTACTTTTCTAGCTGTGCCAACTCCATTTCCACTTCCTCCTCCTACAAGAGCCTCATTTAAATTTTTTCCACCACATTTCAAAGCTTTTGGACCACCTGGCTCAACACTACAGGGTTAGTTATCTGTACCATACCTTTCATTTATCAATATTACAGTTCCAACAAGATGACCTGGAGTCGAATCAACAAAATATTTCAAATTCAGCTCTTGTACATTAATTAATTTAGTTGGATCAGTGATTTCAAACCATCATGAAGAGAGAGATGCTGATTTTTTTATAATATATCTTTCACTATGCAAGCCGAACAAAGATCACCTGCAGGTTAAAAACATGACTTATTACAAGTCATAATGTTTTAATCAAATAATCTTTTTATTGATAAAGCTAATTGATTATTTATCATCCAACTTTTCAGAGTGCCTCCATTTCCACTGCTAGATTTTTTTAAACTCACATTGACATTACCACTAACACGTCTCTCCATTTCAAACTTCATGTAAAGTCTTTTTTATTGCACACTTGTGCTTTTAGTGATCACTGCTCTTTGCAATAAATAAGTCTTCAATTCCATTACAAGACATGGCAAGCCTTTCTATTATCGACCCTGAAGAGACCAATTTAGCTGCCAAGGAGCATAATTGAATATGACCTCTAAATCAGATTTGTACAGAAGCAGAGATGACTTGCACTTCTTATGGTTTTAATCATGTTTCATGGGAGCCACCACCACAATATCAATGTACTTTCTGTATCAGACTTCCATAAAGATTATGCATGAAACATACATTTATAAGCGGATCAATTACCAAATTACCAAATTTAAATTATGTGAGGCAACAACTTTATATGCCTGAAAACAACAATTGAATCCTTTTTACATGTTTTTAGATGTTATTTGCATCTCCTTTTGGATTTTCCTCACTCAAGTATCTCCACTTCAGTCCCTCCAGTTAATTCAGGTGAAAAATGGATGTAATATTTCCAGTGAAATGAACTAAATTCATAAAGTTAAACATGATATCATGGCATATTGATTTTTCTTTTGATGTCGCTGAAATTTAATCTGAATTAATAAATATGTATCAGTCTTCCATGAAGGGGATGAGTTTCAAACAACAATGACAAAGTGGTATTCAGGTCTCTGGTGTGCAATAAGTGTTGCTCCTCGGCACACTCTGTGGGGTTTATATTATGTGTTTATCACGTAAAGCACTTCGAGTGAAATGTGATGTATGAATTTTAAGTATGATTGATTAATTGATTTAGGTTTGTATAGACATACATTGTGCAATATAATATTATCCATCCATTATCTACCGTTTATTTCCAAACAGGGTAGCTGGAGCCAATCCCAGCTCACATTGGGCAAGAGGCGGGGTACACCCTGGACAGGTCGACATTCCATCACAGGGCCAACACACACAGACAAATCTCCAATCAGCCTATCCCCAATGTGCACCCAGAGAGAACCCACGCTAACACGGGGTGAACATGCAATCTCCACACCAGCCACCGGCTGAGCCACACCGGCTGAGCCACCAGCTGAGCCGGCATTCAAACTGGCAACCTCCTGCTGTGAGGCTAAAACGCTAACCACCTTGCCACCATGCACCCCCAGTAAATTATTAATATCAGTAAATGTTTACTGATTAAAGAAGAGGTTTTTTTTTTTTTCGTATAAGCTAGCTTAATATTTACCAGCTTGTCAAAACAGTATTATTATGTCCAGAAGATAAATGGCCACATAACAGTATTTATATGTGCGTGAGACTTTCCTGAGACCCTGAATTGAATGAAGCAGTTAAGAAAATGGATTAATTTTATGTGTACTTTAGAAATAATTCTATAAATTACATATAAAAAGAGCAAAGACAAAAGAGGGGATGGGATATATCCCTTCATGTTGCGGGTAGCTGGCGCCTATCCCAGCAGTTATCAGGCGAGAGGCAGGGTACACCCTGAACAGTACACCACTCCATCATAGAGAGATAAACAACCAGACACACGCACATTCACTCCTGAGGACAATTTAGATATGTTTTTGGACGATGAGAGGAAGTCTGAGTACCCAGAGAGAACCCATGCTAACACAGGGAGAACATGTAAACTCCACACAGAAAGGGCACAGCCCAAGCCAAGGTTCAAACCAGCGACCTTTTGCTGTGAGGTTGCTGTGCTAACCACTGAACCACTGTGCAGACTGTGCACAACAGATTGGGAGATCAACATGTGGATCAGTACAGTATCTGCAGTGATGCGGATCACTCCCGTGATGAAGAAATAACTGAACCAAAAGGTGAAGCATTGTACGTTCCTCCACTCACCTATGGTCATGAGTTGGGGGTAGTGACCGAAAGAACAAGTGGTTGAAATTAGTTTTCTCCACAGGGTGGCCAGGTTCTTTCTTAGAAATAAGATGAGAAGCGTGTTCATCTGGTATAGGCTGCTCCTCTGCATCGAGAGGTGCCAGATGAGGTGGCACAGGCATTGGTTGGTATGCCTCCTTGGTGAGGTATTCATTTGTTGAGAGGAAAACACTGGACATGCTGGAGGGACCACATGTCTTGCTGGCCTGGGAATGTTTGAGGATTTCCATATAAGCTGGCAAACATAGCCAGGGAGAGAGAAATCTGCGCTTTCATGCTTAAGCAGCTGTTCCTACAATGCAACCCAGTAGTAGCAGGAAAATGGATAGATGTTTGAATAATTTGCTGATCTGTTCTAGATATTAGAAGCAGCTATGTATGGGTTAGGCCCTAGAACTTCCATTGTTAAAATTGGGTGTCATTAAATAATTGGTCACATGAAGCTGTAAGCTTAGGTATCAATGTCCCTTTTTTTCTTGGATTAATGGATTTTAAAACAATTTCTTGCTATGAAACATGCTTGGGAAGGAAAATTTCAAATCTACCTCAGGAAGCAAAGTGTGTGGTGTCAGCCTTTATCTTCTGTCTCATTGACATGGGAAATATTGCCCCATATGGCCTAACTAATGTTTTAATAAAAACAAGTCCAAATTGAATAAAATAGTATCACACAAAAATAAACTTGAGTTGGGGTTTTTTATGTAGTTAAAACAATTATTTTGTTTCCTCCGAGTTCCCAAAACTCGATAAACAAAGCATTGTACTTATTTTTATAAATGAACTTAATAGAAATCAGATGCATTAAACTCCTTTATTTTTCTTCATCTTTTGTTCCATTTAGTGATTGGTATTCTACAATTTTGCAGTATACATATTTTCATAGCAAAAGGTGTTGAAGTTAACCTTATAAAGCAAAACACATAATTCGTGATAAATGCAATTTCTGCAACATTTTTCCCCACTTCATAAATAAAACTTTTCAAAAATCCAGTTGTACAAAGTATGATACTGATAAACACAAGCAAAAAGAAGAATACACTATAAAAAATGTTGACCTATCACATGGTAATAAATAGTAAATACATTTAAAAAAATAATTTGGTTAAAAAATTCTGATTTTGTTAAAGAGTCTATTAATGACCTCAGATTTAACAAATTGTACCTTTCTGTCTAGTTGTTCTTAGGTTTAGCTTTAAAGGGTTAAAGCATTTTTACACAAGCAGACTAGGGAGACCAAAAATAGTAAAGATGGCTAAGAGCTGAGAGAGTTAATAAACACCGCCATGGCTGTATAAGAAGATTAGATTCATATGCCGTCTGATCCTCAAGAGAGAAGAGTAAGAACTCAACACAAATGCCAACATAGATGAAGTGTCTAAATGTGTCTTTAATTTATGAATACTGTGATTCTTTGAATATTCATTGATATAGAAAATCCTTTTAAGATTAACATTTAAAATGTAATTATTATAAATGTTAAATTATTCATTTGATTATTAGATAGGACACTTACAATGTTTGTGTTTTTTTTGTAAAAAAAATATCATCAAACACCATTCTCCATCTGTTAGCTGCTTACCCTGCAACGTACAACACTGTCTGCAGTCATGACAGTTGCAGGAATAGCAATGTACTGTTTTGGCAAGACCATCAAGTCTCTTGGAACATCGCTGCTCCCTTTGCAAAAAATTAGAGTAATTTTAGTTTTAAATAAGGACTTTAAAGAAAAAAAGAGAAAATGCATCTGTGAAATGTAACAGCATTAAGGCTAAAATGTTGCTATGCTATAATTTAATGACAACATACTCCCAACCTCTTCGACATTTTAATAAACTAAGGGATGGCAAACGTCTGACAGAATCATCCACAAAGGGGAATAGATGTCACTGTCAGATATCAGATGTCTTTTTTTTTTTTTGCCAGTCCATTAAATACTATTGAGATATTTCTGTCTGTGAATGTGAGGATTTCACATAGTTAAAGAATTATGCAAAGCTACTTGCAATATTACCTGAATGAACATCTTTAATAATAAATATTTCAAATGTAATAAGTGAAAGCAAAATTTTAATTCAGAATCTTTTCCGTCCTTGATGCTATTGAGTTTAACAGAGCAGGGACTATCCACTCATATAACTTGAACATGCTTAAAGTGCTTGATTAGTGCCAACAACACCAGAACTTATTTTTAGCTGATTTTAACAAGTGACAAGACAAGAACAGCTGAGACAGAGTATCACAGTGGAGCCAGACACACCAACAGGTGGTGAATTAGTGGTAAAGGCCACACGGAGAGTCTTAGTAAAGACACATGCTACCAAAGCAGTATCAGAACAACCTTGCATCAATTTGGCCAGTCTCTGAAACTCTTCCAAAGGGATGGAAGTCTACTTTTTCAAAATTATACATAACTTTGTATTTCCACAATGATAGAAGAGAGCACTTTGTAATGACTCTATCATCCTCGATTTCTAATAAATGTTTAAGTTAATTATGATTTTATACCATATGAAGAATACAATTGATTATCCCTAAGTCTACTGATGGGAGAGTTTTCATCCTGGCAGAGAGGAAAAGGATACATTTTTGTTTCTTTGGTTTTTTTTTCCATTGTTTGTATGATTAAAATACTGAAGGCCAGAATCTTACCCAATTGCAACTTTAAAAAAGAAAGAAAAAATTACATCCAAGTGCCAAAAAAAAGAAAAAAATGAGAAAATCTTGTTAGAAATAAGCACCAAGCCGAAATCTTAATGGCCTCTGGCTGCAGTGCATTTAAAGACTAAATTTACACTGCAGGTCATAATAGTTTGAAATTTTTACTGAGAAGTATTTCATAGCACGGTCATTCACGTTATGATTTAATGGAACTGCCATCAGACTCCAATGTTATGAAGTGACTTACAAGCACAGAGGAAGCCCTGACGTCATACAAGGTGCATATTGTGCTCATGGAGGTGTCAAGGACATAACAGGAGGTGGAAAGGTACATAATATATCAATGTAGCTGAAGCCAGCACAAAATAGTTGATTCAGCTGAATGAAACTGAGGCGCCATGATGCATCAAAAACATAAGTAGTCCATGTATTGAAGTGGAGGATACAGTATGAACAAAAACACATATAAACCAATATTTTCCTCATAGTCTAAAATTGTTTGATTTTTGTGAGAAGCAGATGCAACAAGAGTGTAACTTTTGACAAAAAATAGTATTTGTGTGAGACATTGATTTCATCCAGTAAATGGGACCCTCACAAAACCTTTGGCTCTGGAAGTGCAGGTCCAGAGCTGGCACATAGTGTTGACATGAGTCTGATGTCAAAAGGATATTAGTCTGATTTGGTATCAAAGTGGCCTGGTTAAAAAAAAGACCACTTAAAAATTAAAAAGATATCATTATTTTCTGTGTATTAAAGTATTTAAACTGGGCCACTATCACTTCAAAAACCTTAAACCAAATGTGTAAAATTAATAGCAATTATAATGATTGTATGTGCACTGTCTATTATTGTGTGATGTGTTGAAATTATTATTGTACATTATTGTATTATTATTGTATCCAGTAGACAAACAACAAGTATCAACTTGTTTACAACAGTTTTAGCAAAGCTTTTACCATAGAATGATGCAAAAGGTCTCAAAAAGGCAAAAAGTCTATGAAATATAATCCATACAGCATTATAGGGTTAAAACTCTTTACTTTTATGGACTTTTGAAATTCTGAAATCTATGTATGCTCCTGGAGTTGTCCTGAAGGTGAGAAACAGTACCATTTCAGGTGACAGAGCAAAAGAAAGGAAAAGGGTCAACATTAGAACGACTTTTACTGGCTGGAGAGCTCAGAGAAGAGACGGGATGCAAAACATACGCTGAACTAGCCTTCGTTAGGGGGCACCTCAGTGACAAAATATGCAAATTTTAGCAGCTGCCTCTAATTATTTTCTTTTTCAGCCATTCTGTTGTAGATATGCTGCTGTATATGGTACTTCATTCAACTAGGGGCAATGTTAATTGTTTCTCTGAGTTATTAGCTGAAGTCTTTCCTCCTTGACCAAAATTATCTTAACACAAACTAAATGCAACCAACAAGCAAACTGCCAAACGTCTGTTCTTCTACAGGTACTTGCTAGTAATCAATTTATGTAGTGCATTTGATTAGAAACAGCTGGCTGCTACTTGTTCGTTTGTAAAGAAGCACAAGGGCGTACTTATTTATTTATTTATTTTTATGTTTTTTGTTTTTTTTTTTTTTTTGCTTCTGCATTTTCAATTATTTTTAGTTCATGAGATATTGTGATATGTCACATTTTTTTATTAATATGAGATTAATTTATCTGCCTTCAAGATCTGGTAAGATTCAGATACTCTCTAAAAACACATTATAACATGTAAAACCTCTGAGTGCAAAGCAGAGTGTAGTTTCTTTTCAACATAACTGTAATGTCTTTAACCAGGCTTGGACCTGCTCTGCTGCAATAACAGGATTTTCAAAGAACGATTTCTGAGGGATTATAGGGCTGCTTGGCGAGGCTCACTGCTTTCAGTACAAGCTTTTCCTAAATTCAGTTTCATTTAAGAAGGTCAGAATACCTTGGAGGGCCGAGCTCTGTGTGAATAAATGCTTTTATTCTCTTCACACATTGGGGATTTCAGTTCTGACTAAAGTTATTGTACAAAATGACTTTGGCAAAGTTGTACAGTGTTGAATCCCCCCTCCATTTGTTTCTGCACTGCACACAATACACATCCATATTATGTCTGATAATATGCAAAATAATACTCATTGAAGTCTCTGTAGGATTTATGGAGGATTACATACTGTTGCACCATCGGTGAGTGTGAGTCGGTGGAAGGTCAATATTTGGTCACATTGCAGTTTCTAATCAAATGAGAGTTCTTGTTGAAGAATATTAATGGTATAAGGGCACTGTTTGTGAAAACAGCACACTTTCCAAACTCTAAGCATGGCCGGAGAGCAGGTAGTAATCTTGTCAAAGAAATCCAATTAAAAACACCTGGATCCCGAGGAAATGATGGGCTGCTACCTTTTAAAAAGCTATTTCTAAAAGCCGGAGGCTACCAAACAGCTACAATCAGCTACAAAAGCTACTCCACTCCTAGTGGTCTCGAGTAGCCAGTACAACACCAATACATATACACCAATACATATTGATAAGCACGCAAATAATTATATGTGGATGTTTTTAGCAATGTATATACTGCCTTCAGAAGCCAAATCAATTAAATACAGTTATCGATGCTCTGCCCTCCTTTCTATTTGCTTTATCTCCTCACTTGGTTAGGTCATAAGCTCTCATGGCTTCTCCTACCACTGCTATGCAGATGACACTCAGCTTTTCCTCTCCTTCCCACCTGACGATACATCCGTCTCAATGAGAATATCCGCGTGTCTTGCTGATATCTCTGCAAGGATGAAGGATCCCCACATCTGGCTAAATCTTTCTAAAACTGAGTTTATAGTCTTTTCAGCCAGTCCTTCCTCACATCTGCCAATAAGTGTGAACTTTGACTCTATCACACTTGTAACTACATCTTCTGCTTGGAATCTTGGTGTCATGATGGATGACCTGCGGACCTTCCATGTTGCCTCGGTTGCCCATACTTGCCAATTTGCTCTTTACACATCAGGAGGATTAGACAGAACACTCAACGCAGCTCTTGGTTAAGGCTCTAGTCATTTGTCGTATTGACCACTGCACATCCTTACTGGCAGGCCTGCCGGCATGCTCTATTAAACCTCTGCAGATGATCCAAAACGCAGCAGCACGTCTGGTTTTCAACCAACCAAAACAAGCTCATGTCACTCTGCTGCAAATCACACTTCACTGGCTCCCAGTTGCCGCATGCATCAAATACAAATCTTTGCTTCTCGCTTACAAAACAATAGCCCAAATGGCTCCTGTCTACTTTGACTCATTAATCCAGAGCTACACTCCCTCTCGACAGTTACGCTAGCACTACCATCACTACGTGGGGCTAAATCACAAGCGAGACTCCTCTCTTCTTTTCTTCTTTGGTGGTGGAACGAACTGCCAATCTCTGTTCGCTCTGCAAAGTCCTTATCTACTTCAAGAGCAGCTAAAGACGCAGCTCTTTAAAAAGCATTTCTGCACTTAGTTGGAATAAACTGAAAATTTTACTAACTTGGGAAATTTGTTCAAGCTCTTTGAAAAATTCAGTACTAATGACATTGGGGGAAAAAATCTGCGCATTGTATGCAACACCTGTGTCCACTACACTACAGCAATTCAGCTGCACTTATCTATGATGTCACCTACTATTTGATTTATTGCTTGTGTTGTTCTTATTCTCAAATGTAAGTCGCTTTGGAGAAAAGCATCTGCTAAATGACTGTAATATATTGTTTGCAGAATTGTATTCACCTGTCTTCAATTCAATCAATCTTTCATATTCAAAAGATATAAAAACTTAATGTGCTGTTAAAATTCTTTCATTTGGTTTCTTCTGAAGCAGGAAAAAAAATCGTCCATCCATCATCCGTATTGCTTATTTCATAGAAGGGACGCTGGAGTCTATTACAGCAATAATTGAGTGCGAGGCAGGGCACGCTGGACAGGTCACCAATCCATCACAGGGCACCACAGAGAGACAAACACACACACATTCACTCCTAAGAACAATTTAGAATGACCAATCAACCTAACAGGCATGTATTTAGACGGTCAGAGGATGCCAGAGTACCCAGAGAGAAACTACACTAACACGGGAGAACATGCAAACTCCACACAGAAAGGTTACTGTCTGAGATGAGGTTTAAACCAGCAACCTTTTTGCTGTGAGGCAGTGATGCTGACAACCACACCATTGTACAGCCTGGGAAAAAAAAACTTGCTGACTGCTTCTGAGAATGAATCAAAACAGAAACAATAAAATCAATCATTACTGATTAGCACATTATTTAGAATAAAAGCAATGCAGTTTTCCATTCTTGCATGTATGCTTTCTGCTTTTGCAACATGTTGATGTTTTTATAAAACTTTTATGCTGTAGCATAAGATCACAAATTATAGAAAAAGAGAAACATATAATATAAAGGTTCTTTCTCATCCAGTTACACATTAGTTTAACCACCATCACCACATTTTTATTCTACACAATCCCCATTGAGACATTGCAGGAGGGAAACAGGAACATCTGGGACAGAAAAATGACAAAGATAAACAAGTATTCAATATCAAATGGTATTTGCTACTTTATAATAAAACATTGATGATTTTATTTTAGAGATTATGATGACAATAAACATGGCATACCTGTCTGCTTTTCTCATTTGTCGTTATTCCTCATTGAGCTGCTTCTCATTAGTTTGGTGATATCAGTGAGTTGCAGTTCTTTTAATCTAGCAATAAAGCTACATGGTGTGTTTAATTATTAATAGAAAATCAATAAATACCCTTGAACTGAGATTTGAACACTTTTTGTGACTGACGTTAATTATTTAGCTTTATTTAGCCGGGTCTTATTCAGTTCTTCTGCTTTAAAGCACCACCATTTAAACCAGAAAAAGCCATGCTGACTGGAAAACATTTTTTACACTTTACAGTTTTTGTGGCAGATTTTTCACTTGCAACTATCACACCTTAGATAAACCCATCTGCATGTACAAAGTGTTTCTGTGGAACTAGTGACAGTAAAAATGTGGATTTGTTTTAACTGTTTAAAACCACATATGAAAAATAATAGCTTATTATGATCAAACTGGCTGTCACGACCTGGATGTAGGATGTGACAACTAATAAGGGAAGGCAGACTCCGGTTGTTGGATGCAATGTAAACTACCAAACCAAAATGCCAGGCTCACAGCTTACTAATCCCATTGTGAACTTCTTAAAAAGGGCGGCGGCTCACACATCTCCAAGTGTGGCTCATGACATTGATGACGGCACCTGAAAGACAGACAATTAGGCCGGGCTGTCACACTGGCTAAAAAATGAAAGTCTGATTGATAAAAAAAAAAAAAATCCTCTGGCGTTATATTGTTTACCATTAAAAGCCATTTGGGGCAGCAAGAAGGTTCCTGGTTGAAATCGCAGCTTGTGGAAATTACTTTTTTTTTCTTTCCTGTGACAGCTCCACTCTCCTGTTGTAGCATTGAAACATGTCAGCTAAGTGCGAATAGAAAATAAGTATTAAATAGAGTATTAGCAGTATACTAGTATCTGTATGGTTTAGTATAGTTTTTAGGTAAATTGATAATGAAAGTATATATTAATAATTAATTTGAGTTCAATATTCATTTAATTTAGAGTTAATAAAGATATCTTGTCTTGTGTCAGTCTCTAACAGAAACAGAGCGGAGATGGCTGAGAACTTAAAACTAAAATAAAACTAGATGTATTACATCTCTTTTCAGAAGTTCTCCAATGAGTTTTTCAAACTTTCTGCTTTACCCAGTTGCATTTTAATGGTCTCTTCCACCTTCCAGGAAAAGTAATTTCAGAGTAAAATAAATTCAGAGCTATTGAGAATGGTTATTTTGTAATATCCATGAAATATCTCATCTCACTCAAACTGTGGACCATTACACAACATGGCGGTAACAGATGCAGTTTGTATCTGTTTTTTGTCCAAGATGTGATTGACTATACTTTAGTCATAAAACTTACTGAATGGAAAACAAAAGGAAAGCTGAACAGAAAGTGGAAGGGACCAGTTACCCTTGCCTGAAGGGTTTTCAGAGTAATTGAAGCTGAAATACAATCACGGTAGCTGCTTCCTGTGTCAGCGTGTCACAGAAGCTAACTAATTGGGGGCAACCCCTTGTACAAATGCAGAGATTAAAAGAGCGATGGCTTTAGAGGACTGGAACAAGTTTAATTGGGTGTGTTGAATAACTTTACAACTTCTAAATTTTGTGTTCTACCATGTGATTTCTATAATTCGAGTTATTTACCTAAAAAACACAGAGAAAGCAGAAGAGAGAAAAGAGGAGTAGAATATTCACACCAACCTGAAGGGAAAAGAGATGTCTATAATTGGCCACAAATCAAAGCATCTCTTTAGTATCTGCACCTGCTTTTTTAATAGATTCTACTGTGATGTCTCGCTCTTTGAAGACAAGGAGGGTTTTCCATTTGGTGAATGGAGTTGTAACAGGATAAAATAACAAAAGACTCACTGTAAAGCAGATTACAAATTAGTTGGCTAACAATGGATTAGTTTTTTGTTTAAACTGAGCTTGAATGTTACCTTCATTTGTAAAAGATTTTGTAAAAGATCCTGTTGTAGCTGGAAGGATATTTTGCTGCTTGGATGGAAAAGTGCAAGGCACTATACTTATTTGTATAGCACCTTTCAGGTACAAAACAGTTCAAAATGCTTTACATAAAAACATTAAAAGTATTACAGATGTTGAAACAGAAATAAAAAAAATAATAACAGAGCAGGCTTTGTTTTTAAAAATCATAATGAATTTTGATATTCGATTTCCTCCATTGACGTTCAGCTTTTCTAAATTTCTTCTTTAGATTTGCAACCACATTGGTATTTCACCATGTTTACTTATGGTGCTCTTGATTCTTATCAGTGCAACAGCATCCATTACATTCAGGATTTTCACATTAAAATGATCCAATAGTCCATTAACTGAGTCTGCAGTTTTTGTTTGTAAAACAGATATGGCCTTAATAAACTCTGAGCTTGTTCTCTCATTAATGTACCTCTTCCTCACCGAGAAGCAGGTTGTTTGGACATTCTGAGTGATAAGTAACTCAAACAAGATACAGAAGTGGTTGGACAAGGCCAAGTCAGTGACTGAAACACAGGAAATATCAACACCTTTAGAAATAACCAGGTCCAGAATGTGACTTCAAAAGTGTGTTGTTTCATTTACATGTTGACATAAACCAAACATGTCCAATACAGAAGAAAATTCTTTGGCATAACCATCTTCTAAATTGTCGACGTGAATGTTAAAATCACCAGTTAAAATAAAATGGTTAAAGCCAGTGGAAATAACTGACAACAATTCAGAAAATTCATCAATAAAACTTGCACAATATCCTGGAGCTCTGTAGAGGATTAAAAACAGGATTTTAGGGATACCCTTTAAAACAAAACTAAGATATTCAAAAGAAGTAAAATCACTAAATAAAATCTCTCCCAACAGCATGACGTAGGTGCGCACCAAATAATCTGCATCCAGTTAGATAGATCATAAAGCCTGATACTTTATCGATTTCCGCTTTGAAATTTTGCAATAAAATTTTTTAGGAGGCTTTCCAGAATGTATGAACTTATATGTATAGCTTATATTGGAGAGAGATTTTAGTTAAGATGTCTCCCTGTTGCACCTCGTCCAGTGTCCATCGGTAGGCCACAGGGTCAGATGCAGGGTCCTCATCCAGAAATCACAGTTTACAGATGTTTCTCTCATTCAATCCTGGAACATCTTTTGGTGGCGGGTCAGTGAAAAGGACATCTCCCTGACACCCCATGCTTGTTGTTGTGGTTTGGTGTTCTTTTCCCACCCCGCGCCCTTCCTTCTGAGCCAGAAGCTGCCTTTTTCCGCCTCCCCTGAAAGCCTTAACACTGAAGAGAAAATTATTTACAATGACATGACACGTTTTCTCTTGACAACTTCCCAACCTGGAAAAGGAAAGCTGATTCGCAGGAAAGGGAATTTTCTCACACGTTTATTCACAGAGACAGAAAGAAAGGGGGAAGGGGTACACTCGTTTCCATAGCAATTGTCAGCGCTGTCACATGGTTACCTAGGAACTAGTCCTATGATGCTGTGCTGTATATTTGTTTATGTTTGGCATTTATTAAGCAGCCGCTTACTTGCAGCAGAACCACATTTTCCATCGCATTTCTGATGGCTAAAGACCTCTCTGTGAAATCTGAAAGGTCAGACTGACAGATTTTATGTGTGCAAAGATTAATGCAGAAAAACACTTCATTTCATCTTCCGTTATCTGTCTAAGGCTGTAATTACATCCTGACATGTAACAATTGCTGGGTTACAGGCAGGTTAAGAGGACCACACAAAGGTAGTTTAAGCCAAAATGCTCTATTTGGTGCAGACTGATCAATCCTTAGTCCAGCTGTATGACAGACACCAAAACAAGAGCTCTGTGAGTTATAATGAATGGAGATTAAATTTAACTACGGCCCTGAATAACCACTCTTTAAAGTTTTAATTTTACCTTTGATTAAAGTAACCAAATGACCCATATGTTAATGCTTCTAAATAAAAACCCACTGGCATTGATTCTGATTATTAATTCAATAAAACTACTACCACATTTGTCCCCTTTTAAAATTCTGGTCAACCTCAAAGCCATCATCTCTATGGTCAGAGTGGGAAGATGAGAAAATTAACCATGTTTACATCACAGTGTTAACAGGGCATAAAGAGACCTTTAGTTTATCAGTTAAATGAGAATATTGTCTTGATTACAGCATCTACACATGTGATTGCCTAAAATCCCTTTACATTTAATCAGTGATCGCTGTTATCATGTCTCCACAGGTTGCTAGAATATGAAAAGACAGATGTTAGTTTGACACTGAAAAGTAGTTCTGAATTATAAGTTACTATTTCACTACAAGAGTGTCAACTGGCTCTTTTAACATAAGTACACAGTGCCCCCAGCTGTTTGGAAAATACCATGGTGTTGATTTCAATCACATCAAACAAGTGGAGAAATGAGAACATTAAAGAGTAAAAATACTGGGTAGAAGGCTCAAAAGGACCAAAGGGGTCTCTTATACACATCATGTATATATAT
>JBAMHX010000011.1:14498275-14516424 GCA_037177515.1 Pseudomugil tenellus
ATATATACACACACACATCACCAACCTTGTCTTGGAGGTTACAAGACTTTATTTTCAGGAGGTGGGAATAAATTCACAGTAGTAGGAACTCGTTAAAGATGTATCTGTTGAAAAAGATCTAAATGTGTCACTGTATGTGCAAAACAGAGTAGGAGGCTATATTTCTTTCATTTAGAGGTCTATGCTTTTCTTAAAGTTGTTTTCTTACATGTAGCGTGCTTTTATTAAAGAAACGCGTTTTCACCTGTCGGCCACCATACATTCTTCATATGAAGACATCTGACAGTAGAGACCTACAGTCACTGATAGAGACACATAACCACGACGGTATGAGTCAGCAACAGCTATGTGTTTAATTTTCAGCCTGATCGTGGATCAGGGGTGATTATCTACTCCTCTTACTGCTACTGGTGATCACCCGAACCTGTTCTCGGGCTTCAGGATGCAACATAGACATGAGGAAGCATCGCAGCTCGTAGAAAATAAATCAGGGCCTGATAATAGCAAAGAATGTGATTAATGTTGTAGGTACAAACTGTTAACATACGTCAGAATCGCACCTAAATAAGTATTACATATTCATTACATAAATTATAGTACGATATATTTCGATTTTCATTCACAGTGATATCAGTCTCCTTAGAGACCGTCAAAAATTGCCATTGCCGACTATATTTCAAGTCGTCAAGGCGGGGTATTGGGTAAAGTTTTCAACTAGCAATAATCGCGCCTCGGATAAACCTCATAGGCTACGATACTGCCACTGCGCAAAGCTGACGAGCAAACCGGTGAAGTGCTCATGTCATTTTGATACATACAGTGTTTAGTGACGGTTTTAGAATATCAAAATTAAAAAGTACACACATTTGGTACACACATAACATATCAAATGGGACAGAAGACAAAATTCCCACTTTTTATTTTGTCACGTTATACTTTAAATTCGAATGATTTATCAACTCGTTGTGGCGCAATGCATTGTGGGACATCCCATATCCCAGAGTGAATTAAACGCCAACTTCATGTTTTGTCGAGATTAGAAATGTGACCGTCTCGCGCTGCGTCTAGATCAAAAGTACTGGGATTTTGCTTGAAAATGAATGTATTTGAACAATAAATAAAAGGGAGTTTAGAAAATTGTTAAGATTAGCGTTGGAAGGAGTGTTTATGGCTACTTCCTGTTTAGGCGGACTGATGTTCCACCCCTAATCTTAATACCTTTGTATTTACTATGGTGCATAAAGTAAATCAGTAAATAACAACATTTTAAATATCATGAAGTGGGTTTAAAATAAGTCATAATAGAGTAGTTTCTACGGTTTTTAAGATTTAAGTCGATGATGCAATGTTACTGATACACCACTAGGTGTCAGAAGAGACCTGGTAAAGTTCTTCCTGTTCCTGATGTTCATACGACTCTCTTTATTATTACTTAACCCACCGTCAAGGTTTAGTTTGCATAAGGTTTTACTTTATGTTCATGAAAAGCAGATCCTAATTACACGTCCAGCAGACCAGTTAGGTTAACATTTTGACATCATTAACTTTGCTGGCACGTAACCAAAATAATGTGCATCAGACCTACTGCAGTGATGACACTAAATTAATTCTTTTTAACATTTTACTGAGGCTCCCAATCATTTTAAACTGTGCCAAACGACTAAACAAACTGTCTGTAGATGTTAAACTTTCACAAAATGTAGAAACTTTTAAATCCAAGTTAAAAACATTTCTTTTCTCATGTGCCTAAAATCTCATGCATTTTCTCATGCACTGATATGCTTTTAATAATTTTATGTTAATTTATGATATTATTGTTATTTTTGCTGTTTTATTCTTATTTTCAACATCTGTAATACTTTTACATAAAGCACTTTGAATTGTCTTGTACATGTAAGGTGCTTTACAATTAAACGGGCCTTGGCTAAAATTTCCTCGCTATTCTTAAGTGCTAAAAAGTAAAAAATAAACCCAAGCAATGTTGTATATTACACAAAAATTTGAAAAATAATTAAATAGAAAATTACAATTAAAAAACGTAGCATGGAGTAGGCCAGAAATAGATTTTTTTTACATTAAAATGAAATATTTTATTTCATTTTTTTTTCACTTTATTTATTTATCAACCTACAAGCCCATCCTTGCTTTTCTATGTCCTACTTATTGACTACATTCTATATAGTTGACTTACACATCATGTGCAGGAGCCATTAATTCAGTTGAAGGCTTCAGACAAAGTGTCAGCTCTGGAAGCTCACAAACTGACTTTATATATTTACACTGAGAGAACTTTAAATGTGTGAGCACATTTTTGCTATCAGCTATGCATCATGTTTTACCAGAAATGATTTCACAGTTCACTTGCTGAAGTTACTCACATTGCTTACTCATTCCACTTTTTTCATCTCATATCAGTGCACAACACTTCAGAGCCTTGTGTTCGAGAGCAAAATATTAATAAGATCAACAAGCACAGAATTTCTTTTACAGCAGGTTACAAGATGCACAAATATTTTGCAGAAACTTTAAATATCTAAGAACTGAAATTAACTCATTTTAGCACATTTTTTAATTTTTTAGTTGATTGTTTCATAAATGTAATAATAACAATCAATGTTGCGTTGTAAATTGCTGAACAACATGAATATTTACTATTACAACAATATATAAGGATAGTGCTGCTTCGGTAATGAGCAGCACAGCTAAATGTGCCAAATTCCCCTGCAATATTCTCTTTGTAGCATATTCCTTCTTGCTTTGATATTCAAGTGCTGCCAGATGTGTTCCACTCATACTGTAGATGACTAATTGATAGACATATCATAAAAAGATTCTGGAGCAAGTTGTTATTTCCTGTTTCCAGAATCTGGGACCCAAATCCATCCCCCAGAATAAGAAGACTGCCCCACAGAGTTCATTATAACAGAGCACCTCCAGGATTTAAGTGGAGAGTTTGGACTGGCCTGCTGTGAGTCCAGGTCTCAACCTAAATGAACACTTGTATTATCAGTTTTCGTAATGCTGTTCACTCTAGCTGTTGGATGTTGTTCTACAATTCCTGATTATGGGATGACCAGCTGTTGTGGCAGTGTATGGATTTTCCATCCAATACTGACAGTGCAAAGCAGATAAAGTGCCAAATTTTCCAATATGCATTACTTTGTCCTTGTTACTATAGGAGAGAGAAATCATCTAATACCAAAAAGACAATAGTGCAGGGGATTTAGGGATATTTTGGGGGCACATACATCAAACTTTCCAACAATACAACACCAATTGGTTTTATAAAAGCAACGTAATAACTGACCAAATGTCTTTTCATTTTGTGCCAAGTTTATCAAAATTATGTTATAAATAGGATTTGAATGTACGTTTGGGAACCTTGCATGTAAAGTAAAAGAGGTAGATTTATCAGTTGCAAAATCCTGTCAAAGACAACTACCAGGATAACAGGATGATAAAACGAGGCCTGTCTCGTATTGTATTCCAATCAGGTCGTAAGCCTTTCGTAATGGTATCAGCTCTGCAAACTGCAAGCATGACACAAGCGGTAATTTCTCTGTGCGGATATTAGAAGCCTTCTTCCTTGTTGTGAAGCTTCAGTAGGATAATGCAGGTGCTTTTGGGTGTACAGCAGATAAGTATTGCTGTGCCAGGTGTTAAAGCTGCCTGGGCTGACACATTAGACAGGGATTTGCTCCTGCCAGAATGTCAAGCCAATGAGGCTCATAGAGGTAGGCTTGGATCACTGTCAGGGACAGGTAAGTACGTAGATAAGGGGATTACACTATGTTTGCGCCAAGTAATCTCAAATGAATCCTGCCAGCCTCTGTTTCATCCTCACCTGGAAAGCACACATTTCTTTTTTTTCCTTAACCCAAGAAACACATTACATGAACAAAGTTCAAATCACTAAATGATCCTTTTAGCCTAGCTTAAGGTGAATTTCAGGGCACGTTGGGCTTTGGTCATTTAATAACTATGACAGGAATAATCTCCTCTAATTCCTTGAGACTCCTGATTACTTTTTTTGTATTAGTATATTCTGTTTTAATGGTGGATCTGCTCAGTCTGCTGTGTGGGTTTAAAAATCACCTTGCTGTTTGGTGCCCTTTCTACTGAACCTTTTGGACAAATGATACTTTGTAAAAGGAGTTTAAAGTCCCATTGGACTGTGGTTCTTCCTGATGGCAGGCTGAGTGATGAAAATAGAGTGTAACAGATGGCTTAGCTGTTTCTGCCATTCAGCACAGACTGGTGGTGGGTGCCATGCTGTCCAAAAGGGGCTCAGTGAAGAACCCGTAGCCTTCAACTTGCTGAGAGCTATTTCCCTCTGAACCATCCATCACATGGCATAAAAACGAAGGAAAGAAACAATATCTCTCTCAGTTTATTATCTAATGTTTCTTACAGCGAGTTTAGCACCTCTTATTAGCATAATACTGCATATTTGCATGGGAACACGACATCGTGTCAGTTAAATCCAAGGAGTGTGCATGAGCCAGTGATTTAGCTTGCCAGAGTGCAGCCCTCTCTCTATAATCACACATTTAAAGACTTTGTCAAGGACATGCCACCTCTTTGAATATCCGATCAGTGAGAGAAATGGATAAAAAGCACTTTCAAACATGTGTGTGCACACCGGCAGATGTGTCTGTGTGATCCTGCACAGGCGTGCAGCTAAACAGAAGGCCATTGTGCAATCGGTCAACATCTCATCAGGGCTGGTTTAAAAGACATTTACGGATGTTTAGAGTCCCTCTGTCTTGTTGAGTGGGGCCACCTGGACGATGCAACATGAGCTGTGATTAGATTGTCTTATGAGCAGAGAAAGGAAAACAAAGACTTTTTCTTGAGCAAAGTGACAGCTGAGCTGGTCTAAGAGGACATTTCATAAGAAAAGACAAATAAGCAAATGTCTCTTATGCTGTATTTTTTGGTTCCTTAACTAAAAAATCAAAGACATTTACTGAATATTTAGATTTCTGAGAGCTTCCATACATGATCATATGATGTATGCACATATTTAATGTACTTCAGTCTCCTAATTTAATCATCTTTCTTCGTCTCAGACACACACACACACACGCAGACTGTTCACACCAGCCCACACACTGCTGCCACCCTGCTATTCCCAGCTTGTGGTTATTCCCAGACTGAGTAAGAATGACACCATAAGCCTGTCTGTCCGTTTTATGCCAAACCTGATGTCTCCTTGTCACACATGACTTTGCCAAAGACGTGAGCCTTGCACACAGCTCTGTTTCTCACACAGGCCTCCCTTTCTCTGATAACTTACAAGTCGCATTGACAGCAAGAGGTCCAGTTAGTTAGGAGGCCATGTAACCAGTTCCTCTCCTCAACTCTCTTAATCTTCTTCACACCTTTCTCGTTCACCAGCACGGCGAGTGTCTGCATCTGTTAACTGCTTCATCTGTTGTCCCTGCATATTTTGCACAACTGGATCTCTGGCAACAGGCAGCTGGATACACATAGTAACAAAACAGATAATATAATTACACAGCAAGGATGCAAGGTTGGAGTGTGTGATCACATATATGATGTGTTTAATTGTGTTAATGTGAGAACAGCATGCAAGCAGCTGCAGAACAATATGTTAAAATGAAGTATTTATAGTGTTTCTTAGCTTTTTTCTACGATCGATATTGAATACTGGGTTTGTGTGTGTTTTCAGTCACAAACTGATTGTAGAGTGTAAATAAGCTATTATCACTTACAAAAATGTATATATATATAGTGTAATAAAGCATGTAGTTAAAAATTGTTCTTAAGAAAATGCGTTGAGACAATACAAGCTGCGGCCAGCAGAGGGCAGTCTGTCCTCGTTTCCAGACACACTTTGAACTGTGAACCTTGAACGTGACATGACCACTACATCATTTTACAAAAGGGAAATGCTGCATCATAAATTAGCTTGTATAATATGTTGATAGTCAAACATTTTACTGCCTGGTCCATATGAGGGACAGTGTGTGACAAATGGTACTGTTTGGTGCCAGCATGATAATAGATAATCACTATTCAGGCAACATAAAGGGAAGCTGCAGGAAGGTAAAGGCACATTGATCAAAATGTCACCACAGCTAGAGTATCTGCAAGAACAAACTTTTTTCCATTCTAGTGAATTTATAAAACTGCAGAGTGGCCCCTGGGCTTGCATCCTCAAAGCCTTCGCAGCCTCTTTACTCTTTAGACAAACAGATTTGGACATATTGAACTCGGACCCCAAACAAGAAGGCTGCATGCCGCCACTATCTCAGCTCTATGTGTGATTAGAGGATGTTTGTCTCTCTCACTCTGTCTCTGGGTGTCTGTTTGCCTGACACTCGTCTGGCTTGGCCTACTTTCTACTTGATCTCATCAGTCAGCGTGAAGACCTGTGAAGGCCATCTTTCCATCTTGCTCTGTGAATCTCTGCCAGCTCTGTGTCTGTGTCAGCAGTTAAGGAATGACTCACACCCACGCCAAGTCTTTAGTTTTTGCTCCGGGGCCCACTGGCCGAAGGAAGCTCATCTTGCACGAGACAGGCTTGTTTGCATGCCCACAAATCACTCAGAAAAGTGACACCCAGCCACACAACAAAGCATGACTCATTCAGAGAAAAAGAAAAAAAAAACTAAGCGTGCCAAATTGCAATGTTACGTGATGTTAGATTCTGAACTGAGAGAACTTATTGGTTTAACCTTTTGGGTAATGATTCAATAGCAGCTTAAACACATATGGTCCACATCTGATATCAACACTGATTTTTGCTCTTTGCTGCACAAATTTGTCAAAAATGTGTGAAAGATGTGATTAATAATTAATGTATCTCTCACAGTTTCTACAACTTAGCAAGATTTAAGAGCTGCAAACTCGTACTTATGATTAACGATTGAGCGGCCAAGGAAGAGTGCGCACACTAATAATTTGTGTTGTTAAGACTACTAATCCTTCTCTAGTACGGACAGAGTTTAACTGGGCTCAGTGAAATATAAATAAATGAATACGGTTGGCTCTGGAGAAATATCTTTAGACCAAGCAGTGTCCCAAGAACTAATTTCCACATTAATCAACACTGATTTTTAAAGATACCAGCAGCTTCTTTACTACTTTATACTGTTGTTTATGTAACAAAGGAAATAGTAAGTGACATTACATTCAATCACCTAAAAAAATGTGTTGTGTGTAGAGTTTATAGTGACAGTTAATTTACAATTACTGTCAGTTTGGTGTAAAGACAGCTGAGGCTGAAACCTCTAATGCTGCCACAGCAATGCGATGATAACTGGTTGGATGTTGCACACAGGATCAACATATGACAACAGCAATGTGTCTTTCTTTGGAAAACTGACAGACCTTCCTGTCAACAGCCTCCATTGGGAGCTGCTGTACATCTTGCCAAAGCCAAACAGGCTAGACACTGTCCACAATGATGTCTGTTGATTATCTCGAGTAAACATGTTTGTGTGTAGACACATAGCATGGCTGCTGTGTATTTTTAAATAAATGATGTGCGCTTGTGCAGTGAAATGGCTGAGACCATGTCCTTAGTCCTACAACTCGGAAAGCACAAAACAAATCCGAGGAGGAGGTTGTTACTATGGTGGAAACGGTTTTTGATTGAGTCTGCATAAAAGAAAAGTTTAAAAAAAATCACATTACAGATAATTTGCAACATCAGCACAAAAAAGGAGAAGACTAAAGAAGAGCAGAAATAATTGTGACTTCTGACTTCAGCATTTCATAAGCTACTTCCAAAACTTACATAAGACTGTTTGCAGATCCAACATGTTGACACGGAAGCATGGAAAACACAAGTAGAATAATAACATCTACAATGGTTGAATTCTGTTGAGCTGCGTGAGCTTCATGGGTCCCATTAACATCTGCGCTGACTCACATTGTTACACTGTCATAGCTGAGCTGCCAGATCCACTGATTTGCGGTCATTTTTCCAACTTTTGCACTAACTTTGAAAAAGTTTGGGGGTTTAAAAAACCGATGAGCAGATCTGGCACTAATTTGAGATATCATACAAGATACGCAAAGCTCTAAAACATAGCCTAATAAGAATACATGGCTGAACTATCTTTAATCTGTCTAACTTTTCAAAGCATAGTTATCTTTGTTATGGTTTTTGCGGGCGAAAACGTGCACGGTGAACTGAAAAGTTATGTATATAAACCATAAACCACACAGTGCTGCAGTTAACAAACAAAACAAACAAAATAAAGGCTACTTTTGGTTACGAAACTAGTTTCGAAGCAGGAAACGCCCCCAAAGAGAGCTGAATCTGGACCACACTCAGTGAAAGGTGCTGCTTGCCGCCGCACAGCTTCCACCGACAGCGGACATATCTCTGCGCGTCGTGAACAAGCGACAACTTGTCCCTTTCTCCTCCCAGACAGGTTACTTCCCGCTCGTCGTCGCAACGTACGGCGCGCATCGCCTGGGCTGTGGAGTGGGAGGAATACTCCTCTGCCGTGTTCAGTGCCATCTCTCCCTTCCCCGCCTCCTCTGCCTCCATACGTACAACCCGTGGGTTTCCAAAAGCAAAGAAGGGTCAGGGCGACCGTTGAGCACATCCCACAGGTGTGTTTCCGCCGAGAAATTCAGCCACAGCCTCTGGAGACACGCGTGCGCGCATACCTGGGAATTATCATGTGACTCGGCACCTGGGCGTGGAGAAAAGTCCTGAATATTCCGACCTGGGAGTCTTTTGTTTTGGAGTTAACTGTGCAATCCTTTAAGGACAAGTCGGTCAGGTTTCCCATGGAATAGTGCCTTTCCACGACCTTCTTACATTACGCGCAAGGGGACGTGAACTTGCTTTACGGACGTTTTTGTGTGTGATTTTTAAGAAACCAATCTTTCCCTTTTTCTTTTTTACGTGAAACGTATTTCAGCAGAGGGAATTCATCAGTAAACTGGACTGTTTGTGCGGTTCTACAACTACTCTTCGCTGTTTTTTTTCCTTTAAGGTGAGTTCCAGGAAAGCGTGCAGGCTGTCCAAGCGGGTTGGTGGGATTGCAACGTCGTTTAACTTATTAAGCTGTCAATTTCAGACTAATAAACAAGAGCGCCAAGTTTTGATAGCTTATTATACGCACAATTGGCCAGGAAACCCGGGAACGGTGTTGCTGAAACCGAAACAACCTTGCTGTTGTAAAAGTCCTGTACTACCTCTGTGTTAATGAAAGACTGAAAGTAAAATTAAGGGTGCCTTGTTAACAAACAGGACTTCAAGATGATACTGAAACGTGCTCATAAGACATTGTAGCTTATTTAAACTGAGAAACTGTAGAGTTGTATCATTGCGGTGCTTTACAGTTCCTCTCATGCCTATCTCCCAAACTTCTTTCTATTCTTTGAACTCAACACCTGATTGATAGGAGGGTGGGAAAATGCCCCTGAAAACATGCTTTCCTTTAAGCCATTCATTTAATCTCAGATGCACTAGAGCCACAGCATCTGCCCAGTCACCTCACAAGGGGCCATCTGTCCCTGTGCACAAGCAATTTCAGTGAGAAATGGGCACATGAGCTGTGTTCCTCACCTCTGGACAGTTCAGCTGTACATCAGCATCTGAGAGGACAGAAGTAGTAGGAAGCCATGTATCATGTTTGTTGTTTTTTTTCTCTCTCTTTTTTTCTCTGTATCTCCCTGTCTTGTCTCTCTTGTGAACAAGGAGACAGAAGCACTATTCATGTCCCTGTTGAATCTCTTCTGCATTTCTGTATCTCTCAGTCCCTGATGCTGCTCTCAGAAGACCACTGTTTTTTAAGGTCTTTTTATTTGCAGTGTTTTCAATCTTCCACCCTCTATAGACCGACCTACAGTACATGGCATGCTCAATCTCCTGGGGATTATTCCCATTACATATCATTATGCAAACAGTCTCATAGTGGGAATGGATTAGCGCTGGAAGGGGGCACGTGAAAGCCGGAAAAGACGCCTGCTGGTGGCTGGAAGGGGGTTGGAGCAGGGGGTCAGTCCCGAGTATCTTGACAAAGCCCATCTGCTTACACAGAGGCGCAAACAAGCAGTTACAAAGTAAGCTGCTTCCCTGTCCTTCCCCGTCTTTTTTATTTTACCACTGTCTCTCCCTTTGGTCTGTCTTCTTCTTTCTTTCTGCCTCACAATGCTTCATTCAGTGTTTATCTCCTCCGCTCTGAATAAATAGAGACACCTTATCAGCGCAGAGGAGAGTGGTGATAAATGTTTTCTCCTGCTTCCCGCAAGGGTGAAGAAGACAAGCGTCCCACACTGCTTCATCATAGATGCTCTTTTCAGGACAAGTGAATAGGAGACATTTTACATTCAGGTCATGCTAGTGTTTCAAGATTCAGCTAAAACTATCCCAAAGCTGAGCTCAAACTCTGTAAGACAAGAAAGCCTCAGCAACAAATAGTTTCTATGAGCAATCTCCCTCTGCCGTCACTCTGCTTCTGTTTGACCAGCTCCAGAAGTGAGACTTTCATGATGACCCACTTCTAGATTATTTATTTATATAAAAACAGCAAAATAACCATTTGAAACAGAGTTTTCGTGTCTCTGACCATGAAATCAGCTGCTACACTGTTCCATATCTTGGGTGACCTCAACTTTATACAATCCAATCTTTCAGTGTGGCACGATTTTGTCACAAAGTTCAAACTTTGTCTTGGGAGGAACATATTTCTGAGAATATGACCGTACTTTTGAGGGTCATTTGGTTTTTATACTTCTCTGCTCACTGTTTTGTTTTCTTAGGATTACTGGCTCCTGTCATTTTCATTTTGAAACTAAAACTAATCCTCATAAACAGCAGGCAATCCCATACCTCCTGTCCATGGCATATAGACAAGAACACAGCTCTGAACAAAGTGGCACATGGAGCATTTATTCATGCCATTCTTCATAGCCGGTGGTTTATTTTAAATTACTGTTTAATCTCCTTTATTTCATTTCCCTCCAAAAAACCCCCAAAAAACACTCATGATATTGTCTAAATCATAATTGTCATGCATTATCTGTCAGACCTACTTTTGTGGTATTAACTTTAGACTGGAGCTTGTAAATGTGATTCACACTAGAAAAATCTATCTGCAATACGTTGTTCCTCTTGCTTATCTAAGGTACACATAGTTTTCAAGGGGGAGTGTGCAGATGCTTGAAGGGTGTGTCAGCCTGGCATTAGACGGCTGAAGGATCTGGGGAATAGAGATTTCCTTTAAATTGGAGATAAACCCGTCTTTTCATGTCTGAGGATTATTCTGCGATGAAGAGACGTCATGCAGGGGTGGATTTCTGATCTTATCTCTGCTGAGTTTTACAGCTACCACCCTTTGCCCTTGGACTTGAAGGCCTTGTCCTAAACTGTTCCCTCAACAGCTTTCCTTCTTTCGACTCCCCCCCTCTACTCTGATGTGGTCTGATGTTTGTGCTACAAACACCTAAACCCTTGCTAACCTTGCCATTCATCACTTCTCCCCCTTTTCACACATTGACTTGAGATCGGAAATAACAAAGCAGTTGAATAACAGACCTACGAGGTGCGATTATGTTAATTCTCATCCTAAATCCCGGGGCTGCAGGCTATGAGACATGCTCAGTTGTAGAGGAGTTTGGAACTTCTTTGTACCCACCAACAGATTAAGGTGAAGTACTCCAGCTTTGGACAAGTACAGCCAAGTAGGGTGTCCTTTTACCTTTTTAAACAGCCTTAACAATTCCTCCACTAACACAGTCTCTTATAGCCACGTCTACTACCAATCACACAACCAACCCTCCACAGCTGCCAGTAAACACTGGTTTCTTTCGTTGCTGTTTACATCACTTCTTTGGCCTTACCACTTCCTTTGAGCGATTGTGATTTTTTTTTTTTCCCTCTTTTGGAGAGTAATGTGATAGACGGTGTGACTACTGTAAGCATGCACACACTACTGAAAGACCTAAATGAATCACATGGGACAAGAGCTGCCTAAACTGTTTAATTGAGAGGTTACAGGGCAGGATGTTCTGCTTGAGAACTGAGACGTCCTGTTGTCTTTAAAAGGAGAGTGAAAGTTAGTTTGTAGCAGGATGCTTGACAAAATCAAGTTGGCAGTGTTGAAGTTGTATTTTTATGGGAATAAAGCACATGATGATGCAGATTAGATGTTTGCCTCAGTTGTCTTCCACTTCACTCCCTTCCCTATGGCTGAAACAAAACACTGGTTTTTGGTTCTGTCTGCGGGAGTCATGCCCTCCAGCTCACCCACACAGGCCAAGAGCAAAAAAATGTGACACCTTAGAAGACATTTAGCCCGTTACAGTCAAACATCTCGGGAAAATGTTTAGCTGTGACTGTGAGGTTCACTTTGTTTTCTTTTCTGGGAAATCTTTGTCAGAAGCTTTCTTTTCAAGGTTTTTATTGGCAAGAGAAAAGAAAGTATAGAACTAATTTATTTTTTGCTTTCATAGCTGAGTGGCACACACTGCTATCAAAATATTACCCATTTAAACACTTCAGAGGCAAAGTGGTTGCGCCTACTTCGTTGGTGTAATGTGACAAGTAACATTCAGTGCACCTCCCTTTAGATATGATAAAGGTAACTCAGGGTTTCTGTTTGTAGCATACCAGAGATGAGTCAACATTTCATTTCTGTGGAATTTGATGGTGCTGCAAGATTTGGCAACTTGCAGAGATGATCGTGTTGTAAAGCTTTGATTTTTTTTTCAAATGAAGTTAGGCTTAAAATTGTCAAAGAAAAATCAAACTAGAGCTACTAGAACTACCCACCTGTAAAACATTATCCCAACACTTTTTTCTTCCAGACTAAGTAACTCTATGTTAAGTGGCATTTAATCCCAGCTAAGGCACCAGGTAATGCAATTCTTTTTTTTGTGCATGCAAACGATTTCACAGTTAATCCTCAAACTGACCAGTTTACTCCCACCAAGATCATTTTTGATTATCACCTCTGGTTTAATATGGCATCCAGCTGGTTACTGTTAATAGTGTAGCGGCTGTCAGCTACTGGCTTCCCATTTCTTTTTCCCTTTTTTTTATATGTACACTGGATGATTAATTATGAAGTAGTAAATGTGAGGCTCAGCCAAAAATGGTGGGTGACAGATGCATGAAGGGTCAGTACACTGGCAGCAGCTGGAGATGAAGGTCATGCCAACCTGATGGAGCAGAGGGGGAAAGATAATGTGACTGACTGAGGAAGTCTTGCAGAGGTTCTTAAGTAGGTGTTGCTTTAAAAAGAAATTTGTTCTATGGGGTTATACTAAAATTATAGTTCTTAAATTAACATGAACCATCTTGTTAATAATAATATTTATGACATGATTTGTGATAATAATAATTCAGGTCTTTTTAAACCATTTCTATATAGGCTGCCATGTTTTGGTGCTTTGCTCAAGGGCCCATAGTGGTTCACCACTATGGGTTAAAAACTAATCTGTGTTCCTCCACATTGCATTTTTTCTTTATACATTTCTTCTTGAAAAAACATGACCTCATATAGGTTAAAATGTAATCGTATCCTTTTTTTTAGGATATGATTTTTATCCATACAGCTGTTCTGTACATGTCTCTAACCCACACACAATTTCATGCACCTTTTTACTTGTTTGATAAAAACTGAAAAATATGTCAGTGAGAGCAGCAGAACTTTGACTTCACAGAATTAGCACTGCACCAACACACCAGGAGCAGGGTAGAACTAATCTGTCTTGTGACAAGAAGATGGAACTTTAACTTGCATTCCTGTGCCTTTTGGAATCTAGTTGAACGTGTAAATGTAGGAGTCATTTGACCCTAAACTGCATTTTCTGAATGTGTCAGTCCAATTTTAAGAACCTAGCCTTTTTATTTTGGTCAGGTTTATGTGTTTTCATGTATTAAAAAAGTCCAGCTTTGGTCAAACTAACTTAAATTCTATTGGGATAATTAGATTATGGAAATAAAAAATGTTTTGTGCATGTGTGGGTAATAGAATGTATTGATTTCAACAAGATCGTTCTTTAGCTTTGTGTTTTCATCAGTTGTTAGCATGGTCTTAATGTTGGCTAAATCTTTTTGTCAGGTCATTTGGTTTCCCTTATAGATCAAATAGTTAATTGTGGTCAAGGTAGTTCACTCACACACAGCTTGTGAGGAATATGTTTTTCACATGAATCTTCATACACTTGTAATTAATTAATTTTCCAAATGACGTGTGGGTGAGGTTAACTCGATGGGTAACTGTACATATGAACAGCCTTGGGTGGTGGCACTTACCTGAAGGCTGGCTACACCACCCCCTGACCAAACACACAGCTGAAAGGTTGGGTAGGAAATCCAGGATTTCCAGGAGTATTGTTTCTGCTAAATTGCTTAAAATTCCCTTTTATACCCAAAAATGCAGCCAATTAAATGAATGTTCTAACACAAAAATACAAATTAGAGATTTTTCTAGGATGCCCTTCTATACATTTGAGTGTGAACAAGAGCAAGAGTGTGAGAACAATGATTAAAACAGTTGTTGCTTGAGAACATATGTCTTGTATCTCCCAGATAATGTTTGGATCAGCAGAAAAATGTATGACAAGAGAATTTGGGTGGAATTTAAAAAGCCGCTGTATGAAAAATGAAGCGATTACTTTGGTACTTTTGTTTATGCTACAATGTCTTCAAACTGAATCTATTATTGTGGTGACTTGATATCTTTGGGTTGTAGGACCTAATGAAAGCTTCTAGAATTTGATTTGGGCGATCACTGCCATAAGCACATCACCTCAGGTCTGCCTTGTCACAACAGGAGGAAAACACACCATCTACTGTCCTCTTTGCATTGCCTGAAACCATTTGTCTTATTGACCTTAAATGAAATGGAAATAAAAGGTCATGACCCCAGGATGCATACAATCATACTTGCCTTGTTCAATATTTTCACACCAGGTGAAGCTTTGTAGCTGACAAACCACTGTTTTGACCATATCTTTGTAACAATTTGTTACATTAACCTTAATTCAAGTGCAAATGACAGGTTGTTACTTGTTACCTCAGGATTAGAGATATATCTCTAGCCGTCATAGGAGCATAAATCTTTAGCCATAAAGCTTATGGGGTTTTTTTTTTTTTTGTTTTGTTTTTTTTTTTTTTTTTTTTTTCCTCCTAACATTTTCATGTGCATGTTATAAGGTTGAAACCAGGATTCTTCTTAGAAATGTCTAAAATGTAGTATGGAATAGGCAGGACATTTAAAAAAAAAACAGTAGCATGTTCGATCTTCATATGCTATCCTATGTTATCTGTGGCATGTGATTAAAGAAGCCGACTAGTGGAAGTTGATACTGGTATGGCAAGAGATATATTTGGGTGAAACTTATAGGCTTTTTTTATCATGTGTATTGATGTGTATTTTAAGATAAAATCTAATTACAAATAAAAATGTAGTGTGCTGCCTTATTCAAAATATACCCAACTTAACACCATACTATATAAACAAGCACTTTTCTGGTGTACCTTAGGCTAAATTCAATACTTTTTTATAATCTAATTCATATAGTAGAAGCACAATTATGTGCTTCTGTAAATGTCTTATAATGAAATGTGAAGAAAACCATTTTTTCTCTGCATCATGTCCTTGTGTGTGTTAAATGAGCTGGGTATAGTGGCCTTTCGGTAGGCTATGATCCAAGAGGGACCTATTAAAATCGTTTCATACAGAGATTGTTAAAGTTGCTGAGACTCTAGTTAAATACCACCGACTCTGTTGCTTCTCATCTGTAAACCGACAGAGCATTTTACTGTTGGAGCAGTCTCAGTAGTGCTTATAATACTGTCAAAAACAAACAACCTCAGTCTTAGAAACCGACATTTTGCCCATGTCCACTGCTCCCAGAAGGAATGGGGTAGCTAATTATAGATGGGATTTTCCAAGGTAACAATATATACATTTTTTTTTTTTATGAGAAGCATCCTTATTTATTTTATTTTTTGTTTTATTTTATTTTTTATTGATCCCCATGGGGAAATTAGCTGTTCAGTGTTGTAGCTCTGATTCATTGGGGATAATAAAAGTAGACTATGAGCCCAAAAGCAAATGTAAAAAATGCACTAAAAACAGAAAAAATAGCGAGTCTGAAGGTAAGTCATGTTTCATTTGATTTTTATTTTTTTATTTTTAATTACTTTTTGTTAGCAGGTTTTTTGTGACTCATGCTTTCCCCTCATTGTTGACCTTGATGTGTTGGGGTATTGCGTTGGACTAAAGTCAGACACGTTGGAATGCATATTGTTTTGGTGAACAGTGACATTAGTTATGCCCATTCAGCAAGCCTTAACCCTTGAACGAGATTACTGTGGAAGTAAATGCATTTTCTAACTTCCCTTTATTATTTTTTTTTACCAAGCTTACTTCCTAGTTCTTTTGTTCAGCATAGTTTGGTCTCTCTTTTGTGTTCCTTTGCATTTTTTGTTTCCACTCTTTGTTCTTCTTCCTCAATGTGCCTGTAGTTTAGGTGGACATTAATCCAGCTCCTTCAAACCTGCCTGAGGCATGGAGCTGTCTACTGAAATGCAGATCTGTGGAGGTGTCATCATAGCTCTATGTCTTGGGTGTCTGTGCTTGCCCCCCAGGCTCACTCTCTTATTCACATAGATGTGATGACATGCATTATTCCTCTCTGACTCATCTGGGTACCCTCAGAGCTAACTTGTTTTGTGTCCCTCAACTTTTTTCAGCAAATAAAGGAAGCTGGCTGGGTATTTTTGCTGGTGTCTGCAAATTGCATAGACAAAAATCTGCATTTTTCTTTCCTTGGTATTTTGTAATCTATACCCAGTTGGTCAGAAATATGATGGTCATGCAGATAACGTCTTCCTGAATAGTTTTATTTTGGTTCTGTGACACACTGTTTCCCACTGTTCCCCTTTTGACAGATCAGTGTGTACAGTTGGTCCACAGTGGGTTTTGTAGCCTCTAACGAAAGCTAATGATAGGCTTGTGGGGGGGGATGACATCGGAGTTGTAGCCACATACCCATGTACGAATGCCTAAATATTTACAACATCTCATAACACATACTAGCTGAGCACTCAGCTTGGGATGTTTTCAGCCTGAAAGTTTTTAAACTCGGCCCTGTGGTCACTTCATTCTGCTGTGACTACGTCTGTTCTACGCCCTGTCTGAGCTGAGCCAGCGTCACCTCCCTTCGTGGAACTAGGCTCTTTAATTACAGTCATTAGCCTTAGCAGTTGTGCTGCTGAGGTTACAGAACCCTATTACCAAGACCTTGTCGTTTCTTCCCCACACAGCAAAAGGCCTAATGCTGCTCTCTGATGCATTATTTGAAAACAAGCTGTTGTTAACACTGTTTACAGAACACATTTTGCCAAATTGGATCCCCAAATCACGAAAGTCACACCAGGAGACATTTTCCCCATCTCAGCCTCTTTCAACTTGATGTGAAGAAGCATGCTGCAGACAAATAAAAGACTGATACAAAGTGGGATGTAAGAGAGTATATGTGAAGTGGTTTGTTTACTTGTTGACTGGTGCCAAAGGGTGATGTGACCAAGCTGGAGTAGCCATTTATCCACCCCTCCAGATCTCCATTAAGATATCTTTGTGGTTTTTCTTGTTGAGATCGCCAGCCCATTTTCACTGATGCTGTGCTTTTGCTTCTGTCTTAGCCTGCAAATTTTATTTTTAACCAGGCTGTGCTCTGTCTCCATCCCTGTTTTTTTTTTTTTTTAATTTGCTGTCAAGTATTCATCACGCAATCCTCCATGTGTGCTGTTTAATTAGTAATACTGAGTTGGTTGCCTCTTTAGGTAATGGAAAAAAACGAAGTCACATCTTGCTTCCACTGGGTACTTTTGCATTTCTTCACCTTCAAACTTGAAAACAAAACATCCCTCTTGAGCAGCATGCAAAAGCCACACATCTGTTCTCAACAGAAGATGTAAACAAAGGAAGTTTTAATCACTGAAACCATAGGGATTATTAAATGTGGTCTACTTATGAGCAATGAAATACTTGTTTTTTGCAGCAATGAAATCCAGATTAGACTGGATTAAAGGGTGACTATTTAAATTGTTCTTTTTTTAAATTTTTTTTTATTATTATTTTTTGTTTAAATTGTGTTCATTGTCCATGCTTGAACCTGGCTGTACCTTTTGCTTAGTA
>JBAMHX010000011.1:14516524-14529393 GCA_037177515.1 Pseudomugil tenellus
GAAATACTTGTTTTTTGCAGCAATGAAATCCAGATTAGACTGGATTAAAGGGTGACTATTTAAATTGTTCTTTTTTTTTATTATTATTTTTTGTTTAAATTGTGTTCATTGTCCATGCTTGAACCTGGCTGTACCTTTTGCTTAGTATCAAAATGTCACCCTTTTCCATCAATTTGTTTCAAAATAACTATGACTTTATCATGGTAACATGTCCTTGCTGTTAAGCAAACCCATGTGACATGCTTAACAAAACTATTTGTCTCACTGTCCATTTTCTTGTGCTATCCAGTATGTAGGAAGTGTTGAAAATGTTATGTGGTAATGACCCCTTTGAATGTTCCAATCTTGTAACAGAATAGCCATACCTTTGTCTAATGCCATGCACATCATGTTGGTTAGTGCTGATGTGTATACCACAGTACACACCAAGTTAAACTTTGTATTTCACTGCATTATTAGTAGGAGCAGACCACCCTTAGCTCAGACAAATAAAAATCCCATTTCCTCTCTTTCCGTTGATGGTATTGAGAGCTGAGGATTGTGCTGTTGCCTGAGTGCCAATGCAAAAGTAACTCTGTGTGTGAGCAGTTAAAGCCCTCTCAGCACAGCGAGGGTGAGGCCTTGCTTCTGTATGCATCACCATAGTCAGCCTGATCGATTCAGTGTTTGCTATGACTTGTCTATGTGTGAGCTCACACTGTCCACTCTGCCTACAAAAAAATAATTCAGACTATGACCAGGGCAGTCTGCCTCCCCGGGCTTCTTTGGCACAAATGCATACATGTATAAAGATTCAGCGCACAGTCTTTCAGCTTGAGGGAGCTGGGCAACCATTGTGTGGATCTATGAATTCCTCATAACACAATCTGTTAGTTGATCAATAATTCAATTCTGTCTGTGAGCAAGCATGTCTGGATCCAATCCCACCTGCACCTTCTTTGGCCTTCTTTTAACAAGGTGGGTGATGTGTCCTTGAGCTGTGCTCAGCTTATGTCAGTGAGACTCTGTCCTTGTTTGCTGATTAGTTGGTTTCAGTCAGTTCTCAGGTGGTGGTTGTTCTATAGTCCATCATTCTGTATCTGCTTCCCCTGTGTTTTCATGTACATGCATGAGAGCCCTTGGCCACTGAGGATTACACTGTTCATTATTTGAACTGTATGCATCTCTTATTCCTATCCACAACTGCTCGTGTGTTTATATTAGGCTGTCTATCTGCATTTAGAGAAAATTGATGTGCTTTTGTGGATGCGTGTGCCTGAGCTTATGTATGATCTGTCTCTCCCTCTAGGCACCTAAGCAAATCAAAGAGATGGATCTCATTAAAAGGTATAGAGCCTGTGGAGAGGTCAGTGGCCAAGTTCTGATTAGTCGCATTCAGCAGGCTGCCTGGCTGCTGTGTTTGGCAGTGTGAAAGGAGGAGGGGGGGGGGGTTCTCATCAACATGCCTCTCATATTACTTGAGTCCACACTTGGCGGGTGCTGTGCCCAACATTTTTTTCTCACCACATGCCTCAACTTCATCTGACGGGGTCAAGGACGGCACACTGGGGGCATAGATTTACCCCCAGCTGCTTCTGCATGGCCCCCTTTATCTTTCATACTTTCTCCTGCTGCCTAATGGCTTGAGTTCCTTCAATTCTGTTTTTATCTTTCCTTAAGTGTTTTATCAAAAGCCGCATTCAGTTTCCATCCCAGTGACAGGTTCTCTCACTGCATACCAAGCTACACCAGTAGTTAGATGAGGAGCTTTCTGGGTCATTAGTAGCTCGTTCCAGTGCCCGCACTCCTATCAAAGCCAGTAACCATGAACCAGGGATGACTTTGAGTCATTGGCAAAGTGTGTGTGTAGAGGTGTATCTGTGAAATAGAGAATCTGTGGGTTGGAGAGATGGGACACATTTGAAGGTTGCCTGACTTTGGACATTTTTTTTATTTACCTCCAAATGGTCTTTTCTTTATTTTGGCAGTCTTGTCCCCCGTGTGCCTCTCAGTCAATGCCCTTCCAGATAAAACGGCAGTAAACTTCCTCATTGTTTTCCTCCGTTCTTTCCTCACTGATAACCACAGTATCTAAAAGTAGGTCCCTGCAAGACTCTCCTGTCCACTCTTTCTAATCTACCCCCCTTCCCCCATCAGCTGGGGTGCATTGTATGTAATCAGCAGATGAGGTGGGGGTTGTTTTTTTTTTTTCTTTTTCTTTCCCCCTTCTCAGACGCTAAAGGAGGTGGCAAATGTGGATGGAGCAAACTGGTGCGTATCTGCTGACTGTCACTTCCATTAAGTGTGCTGTCCTCAGCTGCCTCCCCTATATGCCCAGAATCAACTCTCAGTAAGCCCCCCTTTGTTCAGTGTCCAACCTTTCTAATTCACAAATCCTTCAACCCAAAAGTGTTTCTACATAAGGATTTGGATGATTTTAAGGTATTTTTTTTTGTCACTAAAGTCTTTTGGAGTGAAGGCATTATACAATATGTACGTTCATGTAAAGTTTTGGCACCAATTTTTCCAAGAGCCGAGAGGATTGAATACTCTGCATGCTGTTCTATAACTTCCACTTCCTCCGAGTTTTTGCGCCTCTCAGTCAATTAATAAAACTTGACATTTGTCAGAGAAAACAAATAGAAGTGCTTGGGCTGGAAGCTGACTGGTGTAAAATCTGCCGTTGCATTTTTGTTTACATATCAATAGACATTCCCCTAGACAACAGGGAGCTGCCAAAAATGGTGGCCCCAAAGGAATTTAGTTTAACACTATGCATGCGCCTTTTTTAAAGTGCAGAGCTGTGGCTCTAGTTGTCAGTGTCTGTTTAGCAGCATAATCAGTGCCTTAATTAACAAAAGTCAGTTTATAATATCAATTATAGTGTTTATCTGCAGTCATGTCGCAGCAAGAAACAATTATGACTGATTGTGAGTTTCTATTGTCTCTTGTGGGTGATAATTAATTGTTTCTTGCTTGTGAATCACTTTTTTTCCTCTCCACACCAAATTTCCAATCCTGTATTCAGCTCTTACTGCAGTTTCTTTTCCTTCGTGTGAGTCCATCGTGGTTTTGATATGCGTTAAGAGAAACAGCAGTGTGTTATAATCATAGGGGTTGACTAGCATTTACTTGTTCTCATCCCAGTCCAGACACCCTCATCACTCTGGCATGACAAACATCTTCAAGATACTGACTAAAACTAGAGCCAAGCCTTGATAGAACACATTCACCTCCACTCATACAGATCTTTTTTTCCTCTGCTTTGCTTTCTGTTTATCTCTCTCTCTTTGTCAAACATCCTCACACAAACACACTCTTGACTGTCCTGCTTTTCTGAGAATTCCAAGCCCTGGTGTTTCTCTACTTATCTGCCTGAGGTAATGACACACTTGTGGTACTCACTGTGGTCGCTGTGCAACGACGGGTCTGCTTTACTACCGCTCCTCTGTTTAGGTGGTATGATCATGTGCATATTTAGTGGGTAGCATGTCATCACCCAACATTTAGCCTCTTATTTCCTCCATAAAGATTGTTTTATAATTTTCTTTTCTGTCATCATTTGTTTTAGTCTGATTAAAACAGCCCATCTGTTTGTACTTCTTCTCGATGTTTGAAAACAATTTGCTTTTCTCAATTTTCTCTAAAACATAACTAGTGTATGTTTTTTCCCCCCGTGTCTGCAGCGTAGTTTGCATTTGCTGGTTGACCCATTCAAAGTTGGTACGGGTGCAGTGGAACCAATTATAGGAATGGGTTTTGTGCACAGTAAGCGTAGCATGGCTACAGTGGGTGTGATGGGTTTTTAATGGGAGCAAGAGAGTCACAGATGTAAGGGCTTGTATTTTTTTTTTTTTTTTTGGTGATTGCAATGGTCAGTGTGCAATAGGTGAGCCAGCAAAGCACAGTCTACTTGAATCTGTGACTGATTGTTAAACTCAAGCAGCACTCAAAGCCAGATGGTTTCTCTGCAGTATTTTTAAATCACTTGTTTGTTCCACTGATTTATAATTGAAATGTGAGTCACATTGCCAAGTTTTTTTTTTTTTTTTTTTTTGCTAAAACCGAAACAAAATGAAAGGGCTATGTTGTTGAGGTTATATCCCTGTTTATCCATCTGTCAGAAAGATTACTTCTAGCCTAAGCTTTTTTGGGCCCTACATTCAAGCACTAAGTAGAGAAAGGGAATTAAATTACCTGAGTCTTCATTGCCCAAAGTCATTATTGATGTGCCAATTGTGTGCTTATTTGCATTGTGATTTAAAGGCAAAATCTCATGCTATTGAAAGTATTCTTAGGTTGTTATCTCATAAGTAATGAAAGTGTCACTTTTTCCCTATCTCTGGAGCCAGTGGTAAATGATATGGTCACAGCCATTAGCTAGATCCTTGTCTACTCATACTACTGGCTCTTCCCGATAGCTGAAGTGTTTTTAGCTTATTAACTGAACTGTCATATGCCCTTTTGTAAGGATGCACATTAATCTAAATGCACACTGGCACATTGAAATTCTTCCAGCAGCACACATTGATCCACAAGAGGCTTGATCAACTAAGAAATGAATAAGAGAATGCCAGTTCACTAGTTTTTGCTTAGCTCAGTGTAGACTATCAAAGAAGTGATTTGTGATTTCGTGCTGCCTTGCAGTAGCCAATCTGGATGGGGGCTGTTATCAGAAGGCCTGAATGAAACAGCTGCCTACCATTTCTTACCAAAGCTCTCTTCAAGCCCTTATACGCCTTTTGAAAATGTTGTGTTCTGCCTGTTGTGTCAGACACACTTCTTGCTAATGGCTCTTGGCTCTGATCCAACCCCATTCTGTATTCTGAACCTGGCTTTTGTTGCGTCCGTCACACAACTGGGAGACTTACCTGGATCACACCAGCCAGCAGCCTGACTGCTGGGAAAACACTCTCTACCATGGTTGAGGCATATTCTGGATAAGCTGTAACAATATGATCTGCTCCGAGAGAAGATGGCTAGCACCTGCCACTACACTAATATTTAGCAATGAAGAATAACGCTGTGGGGAAGCCACAGTGGATTTTTCACTTCTCAAACTATCTGTTTAGGCTTTGTCCTTTTGCTGCCCTTGACTGTACACTGCTATTGAAATCAAATGCACGTACAAAGTTGTCCGCACTATATAGCCACTAGCAGCTAGCCTTAGTACATCACCCTTATCTGTGATGTCACTTGCTACCTCCCTGTCCATGCTTGTCTGATTCAGGTCAAAAGCTGTTCCCTCCACATTCGCAGAACTGTCTGTTTGGTTGTAATGCAGTCTAAGCCTTTTGTTGAGAAGGCCATTACCCTACATTTGTGGACATGGGTGCTTTGTCATCTAGAGCTGGGAATGGCTGCTCCAGATGGGTGATTAGTCACCACTCTGTGCATGTGTGCCTAAAAGACTGGGATGAATCCGCTGATTTGTGTGACCCAACATGGGTTTGATTACGACAGGATGAGGCCGACACTGAATGAAAAAAAGAAACACAGTTGCTTTCATTTCTTCATGTCATGCACTTCTGTCAGTTTTTAGTGTGCACGGATGTTTGACTCTTGAGTGTTTATCATTTAAAAGCACCAACCCATACCCTCACCAAAACACAACCCCAATGAAATCTCATCTCCAGCTCTGACTCTGCTTGCAGGGCTTCCATAAGCAATTTGGAGTACAGCTCTCATGCCTTTAGGCTGGTGTAATGATAGCTTTTGAGCTTTTGCAAAAAAAAAAAAAAAAGGACCAGCTGTTTGCTCACAACATATTGGAAAGGAAAATGGGATAGAGGAGGATGAAAGTGTCACCAGGCCTCTATTATACAATTGCAGTCTCTTACTGCTCATGATGCACACTTAATAACAAAAGCTAAAAAAAAAAAAAGTGCACCTTGAAAGGTTAATTGGTTGGTGTTAGCTCTAACTCTTATCACCTGGAGCAGAAAAAGTAAGGCGTGCAGAAAAGAAATGTGTCTGCTGGTTTTGGTAAGGGTAATAAGGCACCAAGGAAAGGCATTGCTCTTGCCTCCTTGCCAGAAGCTGGGGGAAAGTTTCTGAAGTCAAACACTCCAGTTTTAAAAACTGAAGAAAAGATGCTGTTGATTTTTGTCCACCTGGTGTAGTTAGTTGGGTGACATCTCATCAGCTAGCTCTGATTACTCTGTGGACAGGGTTAACACCCTAAATGGAGGCTGTGTTTGTGTGTGTGTCTGTGTGTGAAAGCATGGATACTTGTGTCTAACAGTGTGAGAGTGTGGTGCACCACTGTCCAGACACATCTGCTTGGCTTTAATTAGTTTTGGCTGGCAGAAGAATCCACCAGTCTCTCTGGTGTTTAATAAAAGCCAAGACAGTGAACATTTATCAAGGTCTGAATACAGCTAAGGAATTGTGTGTTCGGTTGGCAAAAACACTTTGAAGTGATGGTGTTCTCTATTTGCTCAATGTACTTGCAAAGCAGTCCCTGTCTTTCCGACATGCACTAAGAGTTGAAACACAGTTCATCTCTGCACTGCATATTTTTGGCTTTCCTTCTGCTCTCTTCACACATTTTCCCCTTTCCTCTCCTCTCACCTTTCTTTCTCATCATTCATTATATTAATATGTCATGCGTCTGATCTGAATTTTTTGACACTCGAGTTATTAAAGAGTTGTTCCTTTGTTTTACCCCCTTCACTGATTTATTATTTTATTTATTTTTTATCATAGATATTGTAACGAGAGTCTCAGACAGGGAGAGACTGAAGCCATGTTATGTCTTTGCAACAAACAGATCCAGTCATCCATCTCTCCCTCTTGTGAATGCAGTGGTTTCTAATCAGGGCAGTGGATTTTCACTGATGAACCGATATGAGCTGACTCAATCCCTCTTGTCCTTCAGCCTATCTTCTGCCTCTGCCTTTTCCTCTATTCCTTCCAGTCGCATCTGTGAATATAACCTGACTGGACTCATTTGTCTACCTCCCTCCCAGGCCTTCTCTTCCAGACATGCCCCAGCCACCTGATCCCTCTCTCCTCTTGGTTCAGTCCGTGCCTACAAAGCTGAAGTGACTGTTGCATGCATGAGACTAAGAGGGTAGGGAGTCTAAAGAGATGGAAACTAAACTGTGCAGAGGCGATTGCACACAGGTGTAGCTCCCCTTGGTGCCTGAGGGATAGCTGTCAAAGTCTCTTCAGTTTGTTCCTCTCTTAGTTTTTTCCCCCACAGTGGTCTTGGACAATCTCACTTAAGTCTTACACATGTTTAAACTAGGCATGTGGACAGGGTGGTCTCAAGAGATGCAGTGCCTGCAGAGAGCATCCCTGCAGCTGTTGCTCTTGATAAGCCTTAAACTAATGTGCTTTCCCCATTATATGTATATTGTTTTTACTATTATCTCTGACTTACTTGAAGGAGATGTTCCCCATAAGGGATAATAAAGATTTATACTACTACTGTAATATATTGCATGCCAGAAGCGGCCTAAAAATGTGGCGAGGAATTCAAAAGAAGCAGTAGCATAGCTAACGTTGCCCCAAGTTCCACTTCAAGTTGAATAAATGCAAATGGACTTTTATTTTAAATAAAGCAGGGTTTCCTAGCTGTAATATTCTGTATTCCTACACAATGCTGTGTGGTTGCACACTGTCTCATACAGTTCTACAGCATCTTCCTTTTTGGGAGGGATTGGCTCTCTGATTCAGCTCACTGGGGGAGAATGCTTTGATTTTTTTGGGGGGGCAGGCCTGACCAGATTAAATGGAGGCTGTCCAGACTGCGCGGACGGATGGCTCACGGCCATCTTCTCATTTGTGTTTCTCATTGTTGCTTGCCGCTCTCCTCCATTTTTTTCTATTCCTTTCCCTTTGTTCGTCTCACGCTTTTGCTCAGTATCTGGCTAACGATTGATAAGACCCAATCCCTGACAATGCTTGGCATGCAGCAAAGATTGGTGGCAACGGTATACATGAATTATGGTGAGTGTGTGTGTTCAGGCTTTAGGAAGAAGATGGGATGTGGCACATGCCATTGTTTCTCTACCTTTCCATTTCCAGATGGCCCTCAGCAGAGAGATTGTGATTCTTGACATTCTCAGTTTTTCTCTCTTTTTCACTCCATCCATTTCTTTTCCATCTCTCCTGTGACTCACTCAGGTCTGCGCACTTTGTTTCAGGTCCAGAACATGCAGCATGAAGTAAAAATGGAAAATGGCTGACAGAGCCAGGAAGGCAGACTGCGACTTTAGAGGGAGCCCCAAAAAGTCAGTGGGTTGTTCCTGATTGTGTGAAAAGACTTGGTGTGAGAACATATGCGCTCTATAATTTTATCTCTAAGAAGCCAACACTTGTTTTTTTAAATTTAGATTTTAACAAAGCACGAAAAGTACAAACATGACAACACATTTGACCCACTTGACATATTTTTTACATTTTTTTCCTTGGTCAGTAAATCATATAAATCTTCTCTCGAACAACAACTGAGTCAGTCGGCCCTAGTCCCCTCGGTTGTCTGGATTGATGGACGCTCAATTCCACCAGCCGTAGATAATCATAGTGTGTCAGCCTCCAACGATCCAAACTCTTATCTGTGTCTGCCCACCGCCTGCATGCCACAAATGACCACAGGGACACATTTTTTCTTTATTGTTGCAAAGCATCAGGGTGAGACAGTGTTTCTGTGTACTAAACTTAGCTTTGTAGGATAATTTGACTGAAATTTTGCACATCCACCTAGAGCGATTGATTTTGAGCGATGGTTTTTTTTTTTTTTTTTTTTTTTTTTTTTTCTCAGATTGACCACCAAGGTCCCCCAAACCTGAAAACTGTTTTGGATCTCCCCCTGAAACTATTCATTTGCTTGAACTCAAATTAAGTGCAAATGAATGGTCATGACCTGAAGATGTGTCACATAATGACGTTATACGTGAATGTGTCTATATTTGTATATGTATTTGAGGATGGGGGAAATTGAAGATTAAGGGTATTTGGGGATATACTCATAGCCTCGGACGGGGTCATTTCTAGTTTTTTAATAATAAAGAAAAGTAAAATATAACTGTCCTCACTATTATGTTTCAAATTTGATAATGCCAGTCTGTTAAAACTCCTCTCTGAGATTATACAAGCCACACCTGTCTACTTGTTCACATGGCACTGGGACATATCCCCAATAAAAAAAGTTTATGGTAATGCTTGTGCCTCTACCAAACTCACCTCCCTACCTTGAAAAAATGAATGCACTTATGATAAGGCAGCACTTTTACATTTTTTGTGACATTTTTAAATGTATTTATTTTGCCCCAGTGCCATGAATTGTGCATTGCTTGAAGTGTTTGATGATAAGACTTTTCCATTAGAGCTCTTACTCAGAAAATCTTTCATTTTAACATGTCAATGGAGTTACGTGGAATGAGAGTTTTGTCCCATGGCCCTGCCAGGTACTTTTTTTTTTTTTAGAAGCTTCTGCTTTTAAGCCCCCCTGCATTCATCTTCAGCTATGACCAAATAAGATTATCTCTCCTGAGTGTTTTTTGCAACAATAGACTTGCATGAAATTCTTGTTCTTCACATCCGCTCGGCTGCCCAAAAGTCTTTTGAGATGTTGTTTTTCCCCAAATGAGTTGCGCTAATTGTGGCCTAATGGTGAGCTGTTACAGCTTAGAGTGGTAAAAAGCAGGCAGTTGGTGAGGCTTGCTGTCTTTCCTGTGCGGGCTGATTACGCTGTCTAGTTAATGCACCCTCCTCAGATACAAATGGGGGGTGGTTATTGCATCAGGAGAGACAGTCAGCCTGTCAAAATCACCCTCTCCACCAGACAAGAGACAGATAAAGAGAGATGGAAAGTGAGTGAGAGGGAATATATTCTGGAGAGCCAATTTCACCGAAGGGGTAGAAGCACAGTGGTGCAATTATGAAATATAGCTTTCTGTTTCAATAATGACCTTCTCTCTACAGGCTATATATAGACCAGGGTGAATGATTTGTAGAATGGGCCACAGTGTCCTATAGATGATGACCTATGGATTCCTACCAAAAGCCTAGGCAGTTTTCAATGAAAGATTGTGTCTTGCTGGTACTATATTGAGTAAGGATGGCAGCAGTGACAGCTGGGGACAAAGCAGTCTGGGGCAATGTAATGCGCCTTCTTCAAGTTTTTGTTCTTTTGCTACTGTTAGTCACTTCCATTTTCCTTTATTTAGACTGCATGTGTGGGAGTGCACGCCTGCATGTCTTCCTAAATTCTTCAAAAAGAAACAGGAACTCTCATGCGGGCCGTTTTTTCTCTTACCATAATTAATCACCAGAGAGTCACATGATTGTTTCAGCTCAAGATGCATTTTCTTAAAAAAAGAGAAAGCAAAAAATATATCCCCCTCAGCATAATGTCTGCTGCAGGTCACACACCAAAGCCCAGTGAAACATGGCCTCAGCACTGCTACGGGTGCTGTAAAGCACCCAGACATGCTTTTGTGCAGCTTACTGTGCATCTGTTGGACTATGAACTTTGAGGTAGTGTAAAGCAGCTGCTCTACCAGCACTTGACTTGAAATTGAGGTGGAAAAAAAGAGGTCATGAACTCAATAAGTCCTTATTTATAAAAAATAAAAAGAGTACTGGAATGCTAAGCTGCTACAAACAAGGAAACATGCTCGAGATAAAAGCATTCACTGGTACATGAAGAATTTATGTTGGACCACTTATCCGCAGAAATTACACATATGAATACTTTAATACAATGAATACTACTAAACAGATGTATTTGTATTTAACATTAATCATAATCTGTTTTTTTTTAATTAATTTTTTAAAGTTTCTTGCTTGGACGGAGATGCCATCTAACACTTAGCCCTAGCCCCACCGTTGTATATAGCATAGCTCATCTGCCGTTTTGTCTCTGTACATATGAATTATGTAACTCTTGGTATTATAAATACATTTTTTTCCATAGATGATCATTTCTTAGTTTGTTTTACATTATCTAGTAACTTCTTATTTATTCCATTGCTAAATGTCTGAAATGAATTTTTTTTGTGCATTACTCAAACATACGTTTTAGTCCTTTACTGTGACAAACAAATAAATGCTACAGAATGGCCTCTGTCAGTGTTGCTTGGCATCTTATTTTGTTTACTTTGCATGTCAAAGAATCGAACTATGTCAATTTAACTGCATGATTTTTAAGCTACTGTCATAATAAACAGCTAATTATCTAATACACTTTCCCTAAATTTATAACTACACCTTTGGATGTAAACAATGTCTTTTGTTGAAGCTTAGATTTAGGGAAAAACACCCAGCAGTTGGTGAAGGGATCACCCACCCCTGTTATTGTGTGGCCGTAAAGCTACCCCTTACTCCCATCTTATTATTATGATTGCCTGCTAAAGGTGTCAGGACACTTAGCACATTCACTCTGCTAGACATCTTCATAAAGCCACTACCAATGGTTTCCAATGGGGCCCTCATGGAGCGAGTAGTGGCATGCTTGTGGACTTTGCTCTCACAAATGACAATAGTTCTCCTGCTGATAGGAGAAAAGGAAACAGGAAGGTAGAAAAACAAGATGGCCGTTAAGCAATTGCATGTCTTGAGTGCATCAGAGAGAGGTTATTCAGCAAGTAATGAGGTGAAGCGCTGCTGTAGCCACAGCAGTGATTGTCAATCAGGTGGGACATTGTTGAGTTATAATGAACGCCCGTTGTGGGTAAGCACCTATATAACTAGGCAGCTCAGTTGAATGTAGACCACCTTTGGTCTGTCCCAACATCTGCTTGCCACTTTCCTTAATCTATTTCATCTCTCATTTTTCCCCTCCTCATTCAGAACTAGGCAAGGAAAGCTAGTCCATGGACCATTTCCCAAGCATAATCCAACATCTGTCTTCCTCACATTTTCTGTGTTGGCTTGAAAACATTCACTCCCTCCCTGCATCTTTTCTCCATCCTACAACCCCCACCCTCCGGTAGCCGTCACAGCCTCTGAACGATTTCCTCTCACTGGGAGCCTTCTCAGAGTCACCGTGGCAGTGTCAAACGAGGCTCCTATTTAAGCTCATTAAATGTTTCCAAGAGAATAGGAAATCAATGGTGCATACCGGTGCGCAAGAACTTTTCTCTTAATTTAATTTCCCCTCCCCCGTATCTGTTTGCACATCTTCTTTCTTTTTATTCCCATCATTCATGTCTACTCGCCTCAACTTGCCGTTTCTCTTTATGTGGTGGAGGTGATGATGGTTGATGCAGGGTGTTGTGGAGGAAGCCAAAAACAGCTTCCTTCAGAAACTATTCCAGACTTGTGTTGGTGACGGGCACCGTGGTGTGAAGCTGTCCAGACTGTTCAGCATTGTTTAGGACTCACCACACACAGCACAATTGACTTGAAAGTTTTGTGCATACTGAGAACAGCTGTGGAGTTTGAGCTTTTGTTTCAGGCCATGCTGTTAGAAAACAAGTTTCAAATTAATTTAGCAGTGGAAACGTGTGCGAGTGTATCATGCTGATGTTTTGGATTGAGATTTGCTCTGTTTGAAAATGTTTTTGCCTCATGTTTTCTATTTTGGATTTCACTCATCTCCTGTTTTTCTCCAGGCATGTCTTTGTACTGTATGTATATATGTGTATGTGTGTTTGTGTGTGCTTTTGTGTCCTTGTGAGTGCATGTCTTGCAGGGCTTTGTGCTGTCTGAAACAATGCCTGGGGGCTAGGCCCATACCTTCTCTGGAGCTTCTGTAATTGCTCTTTTGGGGCCTTTCCTCTGGCTTGGAGCCTGCCACCATCACTCTGTCTGCCCCCTGAATGAGCTTCAACTGCTGAGGCTGACTAATCTGACATTTACTTTTTTTTTTTTTTATAGCAGGGTTTTAAACTTCATTTTAAAATAACAGCTTGTGGCACAAACTCAAACAGAAAACA
>JBAMHX010000011.1:14536684-14550298 GCA_037177515.1 Pseudomugil tenellus
ACACACACACACACACACACACACACACACACACACACACACACACACACACACACACACACACACACACAAATATTCCTGCCCAAGTGTTTGTTCATCTCTTGTCAGATTCTCATACTGTAAATGGGCTGGTCAGAATGGATGACATATAGGGAAGGGGACAATGACACCATATACCCTGTGTAAGGGATGATTCCTAGTTGCGGATAATAACTTGCCCTCACTGAAGTGAAATTCTGTTTATCTGGCACAAGATTTACAAACACAGCATTTACCCCATGAGATGAAGAAACTGCATGGGCACAAAATTGAAGAACCCAGGTGATGTTTCCTTTTCCTATCTTGCTAAGTAATGAATTTGCTGGGAACTTGCATAACCTCATGCGAGAGAGTGTATCCAGTGTGATTATTTGGTAAGTGGAAGAGGGCAAGAAAGGTTAGAGGAGTTACTGTTTTTACCTATGAAGCGACATGTGACACAAAAATCACTCTGAATTAAACACATAGCACCTCATATCGTAAGGCATGATGGACATACAGATATATTGCTAGCCAGAGAAAATGGCTTTTTAAGTAGTCTATTTATTGTGAAGATATTGTATTCATTTTATTATAATAAAACATCCATTACTTTCGGAGTGAACGTCATGGGGAGTATAAGGCAGGCAGAGTGCGCCTCAGTGCAATAACAACAACGTGTTTGCTTAAATGAGCTAAGGAAAAGAGCAGGTTCCTGTAGTTATTAGTTTCCTTTGTAGGGGTGCTCAGATCTGGCGATATGCTTTGTGAGAAGTAATAAAGAAATATATCTGTTTTTATTGTGCCTTTGTGACAGAGTTATGTTTAGAGCTAGCATAAAGAGCTGGTACATAGCGTAAAATTATATTATGGCCCATTAGGTAGGGACCCGAGCTAAGCGTCGCTAGCAGTAACCGAGGACTGAGGGTAATGGGGCCGCGGCGTATTGTCTGTGATCTGCTCTTTCACTTCTCTCACTGATTGAATCGTCTACATCGCTGGCACTCCATCTCTTGAGGAACTGCAGTAGACAGGGTGATTTTGGCTCAGGACATCACTCTGACAAATACAAGATAAGAGAATAGGGGGTAGAAATTGGACCGTCTGTGTCCTGAAATGTAACGCAAAGATGACGTATAGGAATTAAACCCAGATTGGTTTGCAAAGCAAATTTATTGGAAGGGATTTCAATGGAGTGTTATTTTCATTTTATTTATTTCTTTAAGCTGAAATGAGGTTGCATTTGTTTGAAATCTCATAGCAAGAAGAGAAACATTGCTCACTAAAGGAAAAAAATATCCTCCCTTAGAATTTTTTTCTTTTTTGCTGCAGTGGCTTAAATCACTTCTCAGTCACCTGACCTTGTGTCTCTGTATTTCTGGTCTTCTAAAGGACTGGCCCTCCACCAGTAGGGTTTTCCCCAGTGGAAATAAGTTGGAGGGTAAAGATAATATTAAGAAAGTGATCCATCTGGTAAAACTTTAAGCATGCCCTTCCTTGAGGACCCACAACTGTTCAAGGGACTGTAAGGGAGTGTCTGCTCCAGGTTAGAAGACAGAAATTACCATACCCAGCTTCTTGGGAGCTCATCTAGTCAAAAAACACTTGCGTAAGCCTAGTTTCTTCTCAGTCCCTTTTCAGATTACACCTCTCCGATGGCATGTTGAATTGGCAAGGCATTGTGTTGAGTGGCATAGTTTATCTGTTATCCTGCACAATCAGCAGGGGGGCTGGAGGAAGTAATGTGAACCACACTGGAGAAGAATTCCAGGCATCTTGAATGAAACCAGATGTGTCTGATTTTCTTTCCTCCCTCAGTCTTATATTGCGGTGATTTTTTTTTAACCTGATGTAAGACGGACACTTCTTTTTGTTGAATACAATCAAAAGGCCTGCAGGATAGTCTTGCTTTCATGAGGGACTGATGATGTCATAAGATCTGTGATAAGCTAGACATTTTAAGTGTAAAACCAAGTGTAAACATTTTCCTGGAAGTATAAAACATATCTTATTAAGTTGTAACTTTAAAGCTTTTAGGAAACAGTAGTTGAGGTTATGGTGACACCTTGGTTAATTATGTCTGTGCTTTAATATGTTAGGTCTGCCAAAAAGGAAAATAAATTTATCCTTGGCACATGGAGTATTTGAGCGTGTGCTTATTTGTCTGAAGGCCATATGACAACAATTTATTCTTTGCAGTGTCACACATTGCCTGTTTAAACTTAGGGAAAAAGAAGAGTCGAGTATAAAATGGTTAACATATTTGTCTGTCTTACATTACAACCAGATTGCATAAGTGTTGACCTCAAGGCTGCCGCTGAAGTACTTGGACAATTTTCCAGCTCCAGACAAAAGCCTTTTCAAATATATTCTTCTTCCAAAAAGACGTGTTCCTCCCTCCTCTTTGCTCCACTCTACCATCAAAGGAAGTTGTGCTCATGGGTGAGGTTGTTCTTGCAGGAATGTGTGACCAAGTGTGTGCGTGCCTGTTGTCTGGACATGTAGACCCGTATCAGCCATCAGCACAGGAAATGACCAGGCGTTTGCTTTGAAGTCCCAGCAGAGAGTTTTAATTATTCCTACTATCTCTAGAGACACAAGGCAGCAGAATTCTCCTCCTCCCCCATAGACTCACTCTGCACTCACCCTCCGCTACTCAGAGCGGTGCCACCAAATGCCTGTTAGAATGCAGAACAAGCATCTATTAGCATAGAGAATGGCAGTGGTGGTTGCCAGAGGGCACAGACCCCACCACTACCCGCTCACTTCTACACTCCATACTTGCCTGAAAAGGCTCAGAGAGCACGTGTAATTGCATTTTCTTCTTCCTGTGCAGAAACTCATGCAAGATACAGGGAATTCGAAGATTTGCCATCCTTGGCCTATCCTTACCACTTCCTCTTTCTTTGTTATTCCCACTTGCCTCACTGCACACCTCCACCCCTGTGAAACCTCCACCTCCTCTCCGTATGCTCCTAGCATGGTGAAATGTGTGGCGTGTGGAGATGAAATTAATTGGATCCAAGCATAGAAGTGTTCAGCCCCCCGTGGTGTACTGCTGTGTGAGGTGGGATTGGCATACACTAACCAAAACTTGCTGCAAGAGCTGTTCTGCTGCCGGGTTGTGCCAGACTGAAGCTTTACAATCTACACACTGTCTCATATAGAATCCAGTGTCTTTGCATCCACACAACTTTTTGCTCTCTCGCTTGCAGCTACAAACCACCTGCTTTTCAGAAATATTTTATAGAAAAAATGCAACTTTCAAAGCAGGAAAGGGGATGTGCTGTTTATCTGGTAGTGGGGTGAATGGCAAGGCAGCATTCCTCGGTTGGGTGTGGTTGAAATCTAGGTTAGGGAATCCCTTGTTGAGATTATTACATGTGGACATGCTAATGAAGTTGTTTTGCTTCAGTAATGTCACTACCAAATGGAAACATTCATCTTCATTTTTTGACTGTGCTCTGCAGTCGTTTGCAAAAATCCTAACAACTTGTCTTCTTACACAATCTAGGTAATGTTGTTTTTTCAAGCTGCATGGGAAATTATGCTGAGATGGTGACCTTTAGTCTGTTTGGGTTTACCAATAACAACAAAAATATTCTAAGATGTCTCCAAACATCTCAGTGCAACATAATTTGCAACCAAAACTAAAAATTAACAGTTGGTAAACTTGCTTAATACTTAACTTTACACTGAAAGTAATTTATGGATTTATTAGGGTGGATAGTGTTATTCCAAGACTGTTTTAGGTTTGCTGATAATATTCAAGCCATGTGCTTAATGTTTTCTATAAATCTGACACACCACTGTTATTTGTTATTCATGGATTATTTTTGGAACATAAATGATGCATGGATGCTTGATTTCTAGCACCTTTCCTGTGTTTATATCCTGTAAAGTTGTGAATGTATTGCTGTCAGTGCTGCTAAATGAAAGCCATGGCTCCCTGAATGCGCATTTCTGCTTGACGCAAAAGAGTGATATGCAGAAGGATAAATATTTTCATCCATCCTTAGTATTGGTAATGCGCACATTTAGTCAGTTTTCAAGGGCTTAGCTGTCTATTATTTAATGAAGATATTGGAACAATACCAAAAACCATGGGGCTAGTGTTGAGTTGTTTAGCTGATACACAACTGGTGAAGGGAGCAAACCAGAGGAGAGGGACACACAACCCGTTAGATAAAAAGCACTGGAAGAACCAAGAAAAAAAAATGTTGCGAAAAGCTAAAAACTTTGTGGTTTTATTCTTCTACTACTTCTGGTGTTTTTGAATGGTTATAAATAATTTTGTGCATCACTGCTACAATCAGTGTCAAAATAAATGAGTGAACTCCAAACTCAACACTGTCCACTAGTAGATGGGGGTAAAAGACACATGGAAGTATGAGAGTGGTCATATACGACGTCAAAAGATGTTCTTGTTTACATGCACAAAGGAGCATAAAAGGACCTTTTAGAGATCTGTGGAAATAGCTAACAGCTAAAATATGAACAGGGTTAAATTGTGAATTACTTAATGACATTATGTAATATGACATAATTTTGAACTATATACCACATTACTTTAGGCATTGATTAGGTGGCAGCAGCAGGGATCATGATGTTCAGGTCAACCTGTAATTATCTACCATCTGATAAAAAAAGTATTCTGGTTAAGAGGTATAAATATCTGACTGGTATTCCTGTGATGGTGATTTTGTAAGCTTGTCTATAGGCAGTTTTCAATAACAAATTTGACTCAGGTTTCAAACCCATTTTTATTCTGTCTGTACACTAACTACTCAAAGGTTTAGACACACCTTGCCATTAGATTTAATAGGAAAAGTGTGTCCAATAGAGCTGTACAATATATTTATTTGAGCATCGTCATCACAATGTATTTATGTGCAGTAGTCACAGTGCAGGTCGTGCAGTTTAGGAGGGAAATTAAATAAATATGCCAATTTCAAGGATAACTAACACACAAGTTGATTTGTTGCATATGGAAATGAACAAACCTTTATGGAAAAATGCTATTCGTGTTTGGACATGTTAGTAAAATAATAATAGTGATAATTCTCAAATGCAGATAAACCCACACTTTTAACATTGACAAAAAGAGTACAGCATAGTACAAAGTGCAAGTTGTCTGTTGAAAATTCCTGTATTTTGTCATATATATATTTATTTGTATTTATATGTATATGTGTGTAAATATTAGACATATCGGGCAGCACTGGGGTCCAAGCTTTTGACTGTATGTCTGTCTAGTTGTGTTACAAATGCTTGTTCTGTCCAGAGGTTACTGTTTGTTCTTCCTTGCTGTCTGATCAACACTGTGTGGCTGTGGCTTTTTGACTTCTCTGTTTGGCCTTCTCCCTTGTCCAGCTGGGTTGCTATTTCTGATTTATGACAGTCTGGAGCTAATGGTACAGAACCAGGATTTGTGTCCATAGCGTTGTGACTGAACTGGTGCCGGCTCATTGGCCTCCTCAGCTCCCTCTCTGTCCCTCCTTGTCTTTCTCCCTCTTTCACTTTCTCCCCTCTTGGTTTAGTGAGCAGCAAAGTGAGATGGCCAGTGAGTGACTCGGCTGTTGATCAGCACCCCCGTACGGCAACTCATTAGTCTTCATCTGCCACTTTTTTCCACTAGAGGAACCAGGTTGCAGACTGGCAGGGGAGCCGGCTCACCTTCAGACTAAGCCGCCAGACCTTGCCTCACCTTTCCTCCATTTTCATCCTTCATACTCACACCCAGACTGTCCTCTTACACGCCAACAAATCCCCTCATTCTCTGCCCCGCAATGTCGTTGCTCAAGGCTGGGGCCAGTCTGGGAGGCCGGCAGGGGGGCTTGTATGTGGAATTGTGTTAATTAGCCCAGGAGTCTGGAGATGAATGCCATGTTATCTTCTTCCACCACCCTCTTCCTCTAAACCCCCTCTCCCCTTTTCCTGTCTCCCTCTCTCTTTCCATCTCTCGAGGTTGCTTCCATCATGCCGCTTGCGTCGCCAGGTTTGTGAAGGATGTCGCTGCCAGCTGTCTTTTCATGGACGGCTGCCAACCTCTCCTCATATCTTCCGTCCGTTGTCATTTCCTCGTTTATTCCCATCCCTCATTCTTTTTTTCCTCCCCACCTTCCACTGTGTATCTGTTAATGAACTCTGTGTCTTGAGCCCAATTCTGTTTCCCAGCCTTGCCTCTGGGAGTTGTTTATTTTTCCCTTTCTTCTGTCTGTAGCAAAGATTGGGTATTTGTGAAGCGCTCATAGCACATTGGCGCAGTTGAGGCAAGGTCAGGCAGGGCAGAGAGCGCTCAGGTCGACAGACAGTCTGTGTCCGCTGCACCATGCCAGATCTGCAATCTGTGAGCGGTGTGTTAAGAGCAAAACAGACTCTCAATTTCCCTGATGGTTCGGTGGCGTTTTCCTTCTTTTTCAAAGGTCAGATGAGTACAGGCGGACAAAGAGCCTTATATGCCGTCAGAACAATGTGAATCCCAATCAATCGTCTGCTTCTGTGCACCCTTCCTCACTTCCCACCACGCTGGGCTGCACCCTTTCAAGACGGAAGCCTTCCTGCCACAGCAGCTTCATCCATGATCTAGTTCCTTGCATTTTGGGTGAATTGTAATTAATTTCATTTGGGAGTTTTGGATGAGGGCTACTTGTACCGTTGAACATGTGACTCTTGAAAGCTTGCTTGTCTAGCCCACACAGACTGCCTGCTTCACTGAATCAAAAGAGGGGGAGTTTCTGTGTCAAGAGACTTTGAATATATTGGTCTGTGTAGATTGTTGTGAATCTGTGGTTGTCTGTGTTTTTAGTTACTTAGTAGTCCTCCCTCTCCCAGCTTCCCTGGTGTGCAGGAGCTGTTAAGCTCTGCACTTTATTTGACCCTTTTCTCCTTTGAGGTGTTATGGCGAGCCAAGTGTAAAACAGATCTGTGCCAAATAAAGACATGAATTCAGTCCTTTTATGAAACTGAAACAATCACTTCTACATCCACACACAGACAGACAGTCAGTCCTTTCGTCCGGCTTTTTCCCTGAGAATTCTGACTACATACATTAAGCTCGCTCAGTTTTTGATTATATCAATTAGTCTGCCCTGGCTCTGCTTTATAACACTGCACAATTCTAATTCTGCTTTTAAACCAGATGCATAAGAACATTTCTATACCACTGGTAACCCTTTTACAAATCAGAGGGTCTATTTTTTCCCCCAAAATCTCAAATAATCTTTGTTGTTTTGTTTTAATCTGTCTGGTATTTCTATTTTGTATCCTTCTACACCCAAAGAGTTCCATTAAAATGATTCCATACATGGTTGTGTAAGCTTTTAAGAGTTTGAATTTTAAATATCTTTCACTGATGAAGTACTTTGATACCCTTGTTTAACTGAACTATTTCCACCACCGGGGGAATTGAGGTTGCTTTTGTACATTGATGCTCTTCGGTGCCATGCAGCGTTGAGATAGTGCTTTTTTTTCATAGAAATAGAGGAACGAGGACAGAGAGGGTGGGAGGGAGCATCTCTCTGATCTTCTGCCTCTCTCAGAACCATCTGTCTGGTGCGGGCCCAACATTCTGTGCCGCTCAGCATTAGCACTTACAAATATATACATTTCTCACATCCAGGTTTTCAGAGTAGTCATCCCCACCCCACTTCCCCCACCCCTCTGTCACTGAGACATGCTTGCTAAGTGATAGAAAGTGAAAGAAGATTGTAGCAGGGCGAAGATGTGAGAGTGATCTTGTCATTGCCTCATTTGATAGCTAGGGTGGGATTTAGGGAATGGAGTGCACACTGTTGACAATAAAATCATGACACGGGATTGGCTGCGTCATTGGCGTCTGTAATACATCAGAGAGGGACAAATAGAATATGTTTTCTATATATTTTCTATATATTACTAGCAGCTTGATATCGGAGAAGGCAATAAGTCCTATAGTGGTGTGCCATGGAACAAGCATGGGCAACAGGTTACACCTAGCAGGATTGTAAAACTCTCTTGTGAAGACAAAAAAAACTTATTCTTTAGTACCCACTACCTATAAGTATGTATTTAGTTTTATTTATTCCATGGCTTTCAGATTATTGCTGCTGTAAAAGATGGTGTTGCTCTGTCAGTTACAGATAGAGCTTTAAGAAGTTTGGGGGCACAAGTAAAGTGATATTCACTAATGCTAATAAGCTGCATACAGCATAGCGCTCTTCCTGTCAGTTGTCAGCTAGGTAAGCCTCTGAGACGTACAGCAGGATGATGTGATGTTAAGTCTGTCTTTTTTTTTTTTACTGGAGATCTCTTGGGGTGAGTAGCTTTTATCCAAGGCTTCCATTTCTCTTTAGAAGCTTGTGACTGACTCTCTCGCCCCTCCTCCTCGGTTCCTCACTGCTGTGAAATGGAATTGCTTTCTCGTTCGTTAAAGATTTTCTTGTGACTGCCTCGTACTCCTCCTGGAGTGAGATCACTTGAAATGGCTGAAAGTTCTCAAAAACCACTGGAGAATTATGGTGTGGCAGCTGAGCTTTGGGGGTGGATGAACAAGCCGACACAAGGAAAATAGCCGCCACATTTTTAGTTTGTTTCCCTCCTTTTTGTTTTTTTTTTTTATTGACAACGCAGAAATTAATTTCGGCAAGTTGTCTCTTTAGATTAAAGCATGAAGTAGCCTGCTCGTGGAAGGCAAAGCAATCCATCTTCTGGTTGCCATGGAAGCAGGTGTGATGTGGAATTGGGTACCAGCCATGTTGGTTTTGCCAAAAACAGCTGCCCACTTATATCATATAGTCTTTTCTGGAGGTTTCCTTTAAGACCATCCACTCTTCCCTCTGAGAACATTTGGCCCATTTTAAATTGTGTTGGTATTTACTGTTCCCATGTGTGGCTTACTTAAGTCTTTTTATGTGATCTCTCCCTCTCATTGTACTAATCAAACAGAAAAGGATAATCTGCATGTCCTTGGAATAATCCCTCTCTACTTAAATGATGTTTCTCTAAACATTTGTATGCATTGAATAAGCTTTGTGAACTCCCTCATATAAACTCTCCTCCTCCAAACCTCCTGCTTTCTTCTCAATTTGCTTCTTCCTCTTTCACTCAAACTCTCATCATCATTTCCATCTGCCCCTTAATAACACAACTGTTCCCAACGTCTCACACTCATGCCCCAGCACCCACAGCTTTGGCGTACCAATGCAACATCGCTCGGTGGGTGTGTAGTGCCAATCTTAATCACATTGGGTGAGCACACCTGTGAAAGCAGATGTCCACTGGGGCTGGCATGCTGTTCCTCTTTAGGGTGGAGTGTCTGTTTGTGGCTCTTTGCCACTTTTTCTTTTCCCTCCATGCCCAAATGCACAGTTTCTCAGGTTCACAGCAGGCAGGACTGGCCTTAACACCGAGTCAGGAAGTGCCCATGGTGGCATCAAGCGGGGGGCAGGAAACTACAGACCTGGGCCATTACTCCTGACTCTGTGAATTTAATACACGTCCTGATTGCACATGATGATGAGAGAGTGTGATCAAAGCTGCAGAGCTTCTCTTCTTCCAAGATGAAGAGATATATTAATATAATACAAATCACATCTACAGATATTTAATGCAGTGCTGATCCAAAATCAATTTTTGTTCTTTTTTATATGAGATGTTGATAAAAGCCGTTGTTGACCTTTAAGACAAACCTTGCAGATTATGACAAGATCTCAGTCAGGTTTATGTGGATATTTGCCATATAGAAAAGCATTATGAACATAATAATGGTGGTGTACTTTTAGATGACATCGGTCAATATGGTGTTGTTCATCTGTGTGATTATACGCATTCCTGATAGAAACCAGCTTTCACAACACAAAAAACAGCAATTAGAGGATTTTTTTTAATATTATGCAATGTCAAATGGTTACACCAGATATCTCCTGATGGTAATAAGTTAAGCATGCATAATAGTATTTGTGAGTTTTAAAAAGGCAAGAAAAAACGTTATTACACTTTTTAGGAGAGGATTTTGTGTATTCTATCCAGCTGTGATTTCCCATTACTGTCCATAGACTTTATTTATATTGTCAAATTCTGACGGTTTTACCCCATTTCGTCCAGGAGTTTCTTACAAAGTACAAAAGACTTACAATCTGTAATACTTGTCCACGATCACCTGAAGAAAGCTCTAAGCTGTCTATTCACACATATTGTTATATTTTCTGGCTAAAACTATATTTGTTCTAGCTGTGTGCAAACATTTTTCTGTTTTGAGTTGTCCCATCTCTAACGTTTCTGCTATTTTTAAAACATCTACCACGAGACCTTCACTTTGGGTAATTATGCAATGGAAAATTATATGTATAATTTTAAAGAAACTGCAAGGCATGTGACCTACCATATTATGAATCATCTCCAAAATGCACTGCAAAATGGCCGAAAATTGTAGTAGGTGTCATAAAAATACTTTTTTCAGAGATAACCCACTGTCAAGATAACTTACTCTTGTGTTCTTTCTTTGTACACTGGACTCTTCCAAAAGCTGTTAAGATATTAATAGTATGAATTGAAGCCTCGCTAGACATAGTTTTCATGAGAAAAAGGACTGCAATGAGTAATTATAAAGGGAGAATAAGGAGAAAAGGCTGACATACACAAAAAAAATGTACGGAAAATTGGTGGCAACAGGTCAGATAGTGATGAATTTCCCCTCAGGCATGGAGAATGCTTTCCATCTTTATAGAAAGTGAAACAAAAGACAAGCACTATTCAAAGAAAACCTTTGTACATTATTTCAAGAAGCCAAGACAGCTAATCCTGAAAACAGAAGAAATGACATGAAAGCTTGCCTAAAAAGGTTTAAGCTGTGTCAAAGTATAAAAGTTTCTCATACCAAATACTGACTTCCAAGCAAAATCCACCTGACTTTGCAATAATCCTGACCAAATTGACTTAATGAGAGCCTCTGGTATGACAGATGTTTTAACTCCATTCTCTTGGTTTGAAAATGGAAGATACAAACATTTGAATTGCATGAGATCATATATAATTCATTTTTATTTCCCTTTAACATGTGTCATGGCACATAGCAGATCCAGCCGGTTTACCATGCTGCCTGGCTCTGTACCCTCCATCCCTGTTCCAGCCTCTCATCCAAACAGTATTGATCCAGCCTCTTATCTCCTCTCTGATCCTGTGTTATTTCAGGAGCATAGGGATTGCTTAATGATCTATTGACCTGATCTATCGATCTGTACAGTCAACCACAATGGACCATCCACTAAAGAGGAGCCTGTAGGGCATGAACTCCTCTCCTGCAAACTCCCACTCAACTCATGCCCTCCCACCTCCCGTGCAACCAATCTCCATCATCGTTAGCTCCCTTGTGTAACTCCACAGAGATTTGGTCTTAATGTGCTGTAAGTGTATAGCTCTAGAGTGGTATACATATTTCTGCTCCTCTAAACAGTTCAATTCCTGATAGGACTGCAGTTAACTCTGGTCAGATATATCCTCTCACTGCATATTAATTTGGCTCAGTGTTTGTGTGTGTGTACATGCTGGTGATGAAGACTTTGTTGACTTCATATCTGGATTGAAAACAGATGGCCTCATTTAAGAGGGGACATTTTTGCCCTTTGAATTGGGTTTGCCAGTTGATTAAATAAAGAACAAAGCAGGGCAATGAGTTGTCCTTCATATGAAGCTGTGATAAAGATTCAAATTAGTTTTCCCTATATTTAAAAAGTAACCATGTTACTGCTGATCACTGTAAACACTCAACACAGTTTAATTGGTTATAAATAGGCTGTCTTCCTTTTGTGCATACAAGTTTTTGCACAGTCTAACAAATGTGAAGAAACTAGTTGCACAACACTGACACATTTGATTGGATCTTGCTCTGTTCCTTGTTTGCAGTATGGCACCTTTGAGTGCTGCTGCAGTTGTTCAGCTTGTCATGGGTGAGATCCTCTGGGATTTGCAAGACTCAACTAAATGACTCTCCTGTGTTTAATGCATTTTGCCAGTGCTTTTGTGAGTTTATTTTCTGCCCTGCAGCAAAGCTTAAAGATGACAAGCTTTGTTGGTCAGTGTGCCTACTAGTCCATTACAGCTTTGGGCAATTTCCATTAAATTTGATTGTGGCTAAACATTGCTCTTTTAACCATATACATTTTCCACTGCCATTGCCTTAATTTACAACCTGGGTACACTTTTTTGTTTCACGTAAATTTCATCCTTGGTCCTTAAGAAGTTCTTGTATTTATTTTATACAGATGCAAATATTTGAATACTCATGTTGAAGGTTGTATTTATTTCTATCTGACTTAGTTCTGATATTTTTTTTAGCCTTTTGAGTGTGAACTATCAGTTGAATACTGTGCTGTTGTGAGGGCAGAAGAAAATGTTTAGTATTACGTTTGTCATTCAATTCAATTCAACTTTATTTGTATAGCGCCATTTCACAACAATGTCGTCTCAGGGCGCTTCACAGAGATCGGCCAATTAAAAAAAATAGCCTCATATAGGGAACCAGCAAGATTGCATCGAATCTTTACTTTGATCAAGATTTGATGCAGTCTCCCATCCTGAGCAAGCATAGGGCGACAGTGGGAAGGAAAACTCCTCTGTAACATGTAGGCAAAACCTCCAGCAGAACCTGGCTCAGGTAAGGCAGCCATCTGTCTTGACTCGCTGGGGTTACAGGGACAGGAAAGACAGATAAATATACAATGCAGCTTCTATCCAGGAAGACCTGCAGATAAAGGAAAATAAGAAGTAAGACCTGCAGAAAAGGATAAATAAGAAATAAGAACTGCAGAAAAAAGAGAAATAGGTTAATGATGCCAGTACTGTCCAATACATGGGAAATAAGCAGCAGAGATAATAATTGGAAGTCCTCGGTGCATCATGGGATGTCCGACTAGACTATCCCTAAGATTTGTTGAAAAGGAAGGTTATAAGTTTGATTTTTAAAGGCAGAGAGGGTGTCCACCTCTTGTACCCACAGTTGGAGCTGGTTAGCACAGCTTGATAGCCGAAGGTTCTTCCTCCCATTGTTTTCTTATAGACTCTGTGAACCACAGTCTGAGAGCGAAGTGCTCTGTTTGGAATATATTGGAATATATTGTATCTCTGATATACAATGAAGCTTGGTCATGAAGGGCTTTATATGTAAGGAGAAGGATTTTAAACTCTATCCTAAATTTAACAGGGAGCCAATAAAGAGATGCTAAAACTGGAGAAATATGATCTCTTCTGCTAGTTCTCATCAGAAGCCTCGCTGCAGCATTTTGGATCAACTGGAGACTTTTCAGGGCATAGGCTATTTGGGACAGCCTATAAATAATGAATTGCAGTAATCCAGTCTAGAAGTAACAAAAGCGTGAATTAATTTTTCTGCATCACTCTGAGACAGGATGTCCCTAATTTTTGCAATATTACGTATATGGAAGAAAGCGGTACTAGAAACTTGTTTTAAATGTGAGCCAAAGGACAAATTCTGGTCAAGAATAACTCAAAGGTTCCTTGCTGTTATACTGGAAGCCAAATTGAAGCCATCCAGATTAATTACAAAGCTAGACAAATTTGTCCTAAGTTTCTGAAGCCCAAAGACAACGACCTCAGTCTTGT
>JBAMHX010000011.1:14553520-14624368 GCA_037177515.1 Pseudomugil tenellus
AGCCTTTTAGGCTAAATGCAAAAACTGCAAAAACTCCCCTGCTCTATCTCAGAGCTGCTGTTGGATGAGACAAAATGCCCATTTCTCCTCTGCATTAAGCATTTTTGCAGGGCAGCATTTGAAGATTTGAGCACTTGAGAAATCATCCATTTGTGTGACATTTTCTCTCTCTCTAGAGAGAAAGTTGTTACCATTTTCCTTTTGACACAGTTGAGGAAATTGTTCTCATAAATAATGTTTTTAAGTTTAACTGCATTTACCTTGTATAAGGAATGTCTCTGGACAATTCCTCCAAGGCCTGTTTACCTTGCATGTGTTTTAGAACATTTACTTTTCATCGCTGTAAATCATTAGTTCTGCATCGCTGTTTGTACACTATTCATTAGTATTCAATGTGGTTTAAAAACCCTCCATTGGATTTGAACCCTGTGATTTTAAGCAATGCTCCCCAAATCCCAATTCCTATCTGCATCGGCTACATTTTGTGTTTTGCTTGTGTACCCGCGGTGTAAATTGATGAAAGAGCTGCCAGTTTTGACTACAGTCTGAGAGCAGAAGAGTGAGTTTGCACATATGTGAAGCTTGGAAAGCAGTGGCTGCACTCCTCATTGTTACATAATGATAAGATATTGAGTGTGTGACCCTGTGCCTCTTTATCTCACCCTGCACAGATTGCATTCCATAATCTAATGAGACAGATATTCTTTAATGGAAATCCTGGAAAGGTTCATGATTGCTGTGATAAAGCGTAAGGTCACACATCACATTATGCAAGGCTGGCCTGCATATATGTGTAATAAGCAGGGTTGTTATTGCTATGGAGAGCATATTGTAATCATATGTCTCATCATATTATTTCTTTGCCTATTAAAAACAAGCTGAAATTGTTGGTGCTGGCAGTTGTGGTGCAATGACAAAAACCCTGCCTCTAAGTAATTACCAATAAATCAGTGAATTATGAATATGTCAGAGACAGAGAGGGACAGATCAGCGCTAATAAGTACGATATTCAGAAAGTGGTAGATGTGGCTGCTGTAGAATGTGACCAGAATTTATTAAAAAGTGGGCATATAAATATGGTCAACACATTATTAGGGGCTGCCCTCATCTTAGCTCTTAATATATGGGCGCCAAGTGATTTAGACATTGCACAGGCAACGTGCAAGCTGTGTTTGTACTGTGTGCATAACATGCATAGAAGCAGCTGTAAAGGAAGTCTCATCAAACTTAGAAGTTTGCAGCAGCTGACTGAAGATTACAATAAAGGCCTTAAATCTTGGATTTGTGGTGGGGGTCTTTGCTGACTTGGAAACCACACAATATTTGCCAGTGAGAGAAAAAGTAAACTATTTCTGTTTTTCATTTCTTTCTGATGACATGTTCTGGCAATTGTCCTCATACACATTTTTAATTTATTAAAACAGAGTTTTCACTTTTTATATTTGATACATTGTTTGGGATAATAGCCTTGTTTTGTGCAAAATCTTTGAAGAGGTATGATGGGAACAGAATGAAAGTGTTACTTGCAAAGCAGAGATTAAGGTTGTTGAAGAGGGGAGACACACATTATAGGTTAAGTAAATCTCAGTTCAAACTGCTGCATCAGTTCAGAATATATCATTTCCTGCGTGAGCCTGCGATGTGGTGACAACAATATAGTCAAGAAAAGAAAAAAATCCTCCTGCAAGATGGTGAATCATCTTAGTTGATTATCAACATTATAAATGGTAGGTTTAATTATTCCTAAATGAAATTGGAGAGAAATGGCTTGAGCTGTGCAGCTGGAGAGACAAGAAGAGTGATTGCAGAGGGAGCATTACCATAAAAATTTTCCTTGCATTCCATTTGCGCCCTCACAGCATTTGGTTTCAGCCCAACGCGGTCAATGCCAAAGGGAGGAAAAAGTTTTGGTTTCTCTGTCTGAAGTCAGAAGTCACATATGCCCCCAGCATTCATCTGCTTCAATCCTTCTCCAAGTAGCTCAGTTTTTTTCTCTGAACTTCTCGCTTACCTTCCAGACTTCTCCTGGTTGCAGAGGGGGTTGTGTGCTTCATGCCACTGAGAGAACTCCGTTATACAGATGTGCTGCCTGGCTTGCAGTTTCTTTGCATTCGCTTGAAGCAGCAGCCACCCCTCCCGGACCACCAGCCCTGATGAAGAGCTGGAGAGGCTCCATTTGGCAGCTTCTCATTCAACATGGGGTTTCTGTCCCCAGACAACCACCCCTCCCTCCCACTGACTCTCATCCTGAGTGTTCTTTTGAAAACAAGAGAAGCTGCCAGGAAAGGGAATCTATCACCATGTTTGGCCCAGGGCATTACATTTAGTGTTAGTGCCCAAATGGGAAAAACGTGCACGGCACGACAAGAGATCTGTGATGTAGGAACTTCCTTCCCCTTGTCGTCCATGGAGAGTCTAGGAGCACTCAGCCCACCATTTCTTTCTGATTATCAATCACCCTGAAGTTTGCTGAAAATCATTTACTGTACATGAAAGTGATTGACGACTCAAAATGAAGTCTGCATCATTCCACTCTCTCAAATATAATACTCTCCCTCAGAGGACAAAGGTGCACACAAACATGCTCCCAACACAATCTCAGATTGTTTCCAAAGATGTGACACTTAATGTTCAAAAAATGGCCACAGGGCTGTTCTTGGCAGAAAACATCACACTTTTCAATTATTATCACCCCTAGAAAAATGTTTCTCTTGTCACCTCTCGTCTTATTCTCTCTCTGAAATCCAAAACTAATGCACAGCAAACACGTTGACCTGCTTGGATGAGTGCAGCAGTATCCATCACAGGAAAAGGAATGAAACCAAGGCTAAAGATAAATGGTTTATTTTTCTGTTTTTTTTTTTCACAGTGAAGGCCATACTGACCAGTGTTCAGTGACCTAATACTGTGAAGTAATTTGGTCCAAGGTAGAAAAGCTGCTGCCTGATGTAGTGGAGAAACCTGGGTGTGCTCTAATCTGACCTTGGCAGAGGGCGCGAGCTTGCTGTAACGTTTACTGGTGGTTTTATAAAATGTTATGCGGATTAAGTGGAAAGTTCTGGAGAATCCTTTCTAATCCACCATTCCTTCTGATCAAAGAGAGCCAGATAGCTCTGACTTGAGCTTACGTTTCTCCCTGCTGTTTCCTTTTTTTTCTTTCTTCTTTTTTAATATCAAGGCTCTACTGTAGAATATTTCAAATATGCACTTTGCCCTGACTTGTCTAATTGCGTTCTGAGAAAAAAGATAAGAAGAATGTGACTTGGAATATATTGTGTTGTAGGCGTTTTACTTATAACTGTGATCGACTTGGACTGAGTGCTGAAAAGCCCATGGTCAATAATGAGTGTAAAGTAGAAATGTGCAGGTTTCCATCTGTAATATCCTCTTGAACCCTTCCCATTTTGTCAGAGCAAATGCTTTCTTCTCCTCATTAAGAACAAACACCAATTAATTATTGTAAATTTCCAAATTAATTTATGTAGCCCAAGATCAAACGACACAAATGGGCCTCTGGGGTTTTAGTGACTGTACACAACAAAGCAGTCCTTCATCCTGAGACCAGCTGTATAACTTGCAAGATTTGCCAGTTGTTAATCCTGCTCTCATGACTGGTTACTATTTGTGCCTTTGCAGTTGTGTTTATGAGATTCTGGGCATCTGGGTCAAGTGGTCATTCTGCTGCAAAGTCACTTTGTTTTTAGAAGCTGTACAAAAATAGCAAAAGTTGACCAAAGGCCTTTACTTCGAGATTATAAGAAGGAGAATAAAATTTGAGGAGAGGATATTAATAATTAAAACTCACCGGGTGTATGCAGCAAGAAATATGCAAACCACAACATATGCAATCCTGACTGATTATAAAAATGGTATCATAAACTTTGCAGGAATTTGACAAACTGTATTCAATCAAATATGACTTAGGTGTCCAAATGGGAAGCAGTTATTTTTCATTTGGCTTCTTTATTTGCAGTGTTTTTCCTTTTAGGACTAGTGATCTGACCAAGGTTAGTAAGGTTCAACTCTGCTTTGTGAAAAATAGAGACAGTAGAGAAAATGGATGGATAGATATTATTATTTTACCTCACTAAATATTTTGATACCCCATAAGTTCAACATCCTCTTTTTTTTGTTTAAAAAAATCATATCTTGACGTTGGTCATTTTTTTTTCCTTCTCTTGTACCAGGTTTATAAAAAAAAACTGATTCACATTACTCTGTTACAGCATTTCGGCTGTACTGTTGGATTTTCTTCTTCATCTCTCTCTTTTTTTAAGGATATTGATAAACTCACATAAAAGTGACTTGCTTGTCACAAGGTAGCCACCCTGCTTTGTATATTTTACTCCAAATGTTGCCATATTTGACCATAAGTAGGCATTTCCCAATAGTCCGGTATTGCGTGTCATAGGTGGAGGTGGTGGTCTAAAGTTTAAATAGTAAAGTGCCAACTTTAGACCACCACCACCTATGGCACGTAACATCCTGTTTCATAATTATCTGGATTAACTTAATTTTTCCAACCCAAAAGCTGTGTTGTGTGTTCAAAGCCCACTAGCTTTTTTTTATTGTGGGGTTTTAGAGAGGGCTGTGCACCTTCGTCTATATAATGATCCTTATGCATTACTGCATTAGCATTAATAATTCTACAACATTCACTTATCTTTGATTGCACGTTTCATGATTCATTGCAATTGTGAATTTTTACATTATTAGCTCTTTTAACTCAGTCACAGTTCTGATTACTATGTTTTCCTGATGACAGAGTAATTAACAAGACTCCATGAGCAAGTCTGTTTGGTTTCATTTTGTGAATCTATTAACAAAGACTTAAATGAAATTCAAGACAACTCAAACAAATCCAGAATTTATAAGTGCGTTTTGATGGTAGCTGGTCTACCATCTGTCTCAGCTGATCAAAACAATTGACTTGCTCATTTTCCTCTGTGATGTTTTAGTCAGGGCTCAGTATGTGCGGGTTTCATAAACAGAAGGCACAGTGTTGGACCCAACGTTCTGAAAATACTTGTTTCTTTAAAAAAAATTCGGAATATCCCACTTGGTCGCTGCCAGGAAGAAGGATACAAAAGAAGTACAAAACAGTGGTATCTGTTGTGGATGAGTGAGGCATTTATAGTCCTTTTATGTGATAAGACTTATGCAACTCTTTGTTGAATTTGTTACATTTGTGTAGAATCAAAGCAGAAAAGTGAGACATCAAGAGGGTGTTTCATCAGATGGATTTGAGAAATGGTGAGGGATTTCTGAGAAAAAAATCTTCTATTTAGAAAAAAAAAAAAAAAAGCAGTACTGGGTAGGTGGATGCATTTCCGAAGTCTGATTGTGCAGTGAATCAAGTGTTGACACCTGCAAGTTAATAAGAACTCCTTTTGATAAAAATATTTTGCTTTTTTGTCAGCACCCCCGTTCCCCCTTTAGCTTTCATTTCTGAGCAATGATACTATATATTTTTTTTTTTTTTTGACAAAACTGTCACAGGTTGTTCCTGAACAACTCCTCATGCATGTTTAATAATGTGGCTAAGGGTTGGTAGTTCCCTTAAAATGTTCCACCCCATTGTCAGTAAAAGAGAAGTAATTGATATGGATTTTAATTTACCACTCCTATCATCCTAAGTGTGCATTCAAAGTACTGAAGGTGTATGGTCTGTAGAAGCTGTCATTGTTCCTTTTACAGTATTGACACTTTTTCTGGACAATTTCTTTACCTTGAGAAATGTTCTACTTTAAATGCAGAAGAAACTTCGCTAAAGCTACCTTATCCATTATAAATGATGGGAAAGTACAATATTGGAGCAACCTTGTGAGACTTCTTTAAACATGATGTGTTCACGGAGGTTAATTTGAGGGAAAAATCGGCATGACAAGTATCCACCCATCTGTAAAACCAGCAATTCAATACTCTGAGTTGTGCTTACCAAAATGGAAGTGATAAATTCTGCTTCAGTCTTGCCTGAAACCTTTCTATTGCTGCTTTCAGAGGTTTTCTCTCTGTCGACCATTTGAAATTAATTTTGAAGAACACAATGATGCCTTACATTAAACTCTGTGGAACTTCCAGTAACATAAGTTACCACTCCACCTTTTGGATCTTTGCCACAAATATCCATCTACATTGATTTTCACATCGTTTCTCTCCTGCCTCTAAGCTGACGAACTTTTCTTTTCGTTTTCCAGTACGTCATTAAAAAAAACATAATGAAAACTTGTTTGTCTTGTGTTACATCAGCATTTCTGGTGCAGTTGCTCTCCCCGGCAGCCATGACAGGATATTGATGGGCTTCTCCTCCTCAGTCCCGTCACTTTCCCTCCCTTGCAAAACCAGCCCCTCTACCCATCGTCCTAGCGGATTCACCATCCAACCCTGTCGGACAAAAAGTTCAAACCTCTGGTGGACGGGAGCTGTCTGGCTCACTGTCAACTGACCTCCCACCCCCCCTGTGGGACAGAGTTCAGATGTTAGATGGCGTGATTGAAAATGAAACCAGACTCGACTGAAGGGAGGGTGCTTTTCTGTGTGTGCTGGCTGTTAACATAAGTGAGTGACTGTCATGCATTTTGTTAGCATCAACACTTTTCTTTGGGCAGCCCTGCGGAGAGGGATTGCTTGTCACAGGGAGTAGATAGTTGTCAGGGCTATGTCTGCTTGCCCTGACGATTGAGAGTAGCAGGGGCTCTTCCACCTGCCTGCCTCATTTCTAAAAGAAAGATGCTAGGAGGGTGAAGGAGATGGGTTAGGGTAAGGATAGGGTGGGGGCAGCAAGCTGGTTCCTGCAGATCTGAGCAGTGAAGTGGAAAAAAGGCACTTCTTATCAAAGCTTCACTTCAGACACCACTTGGTGACCAGTCATTTTTATAGAAGACCCTGTGGCCTCAGGAGAGAGAGGAAAAAAAAAACACTGCCACATTGGTGTCCAAAGGGCAGCAGAGTTAACAGGCCCGGTGGAAAAAACCATAGGGAGTACAGCTAATCAACACTTAATGAGATGTACGCAGGTGCATGTAAGTGGGACGCTATTCCTCTGTGACAGGTGAAAAGTCTGTCAGTTAGTCACATTTTGCAAAAGGTCATTAATGGGGACAGTTGGACCTTTCTCTTCAACAGCTATGGACCGAATTTTTTTCATCTCGTTTGTAGATGCACAAGCACTTTCATCCACTATCATCTGGTTCAAATGCAACATTCTTGGCTGCAATAGAATCTAATTTTCTACTAGAGGAAAAAAAAATCCAGCAGCCACCACCATCTTCATGTGCACAACACATTAATAAAGAAATTGGCTGCTTTCACCGTGGACAGTGAGCGAGAGCTTGAGAAACTAAGAATGCTAGTCACAGAAATGCCAGCTGTCCTGTGGGTAAGGAAATGGTTTAGAGTGTAGCAGGCGGCATGATTGCATCTTTTGAACTTCTCAAAGGGCCAGGTTTAGTTTCAAATAAGGCATTAAATTACACTTGAGAAAAGTGAAAAATACTTTTACAATATGCCTCTTCTGTTAAAGGTCTGATGTGGGTGCACTTTTTTTCTCTATAAAAAGTATATATATATATATATGAAAGCTCTCACATTATTAGATTTTTGCCTTATGTTTATCAGCATTTGCATTTGCTTGTTGCTGATTTTACATATTAATGTTGGACCTGACAAGAGTGCAAGAAGAATAAAGAAAGAACAAAAATAAAAGATTGATGAAAAGAAAAAGGGGACAAGGATACATCAGATGTAAAGAACAGGAAAATCAGATATCAAAACCGGAAAACCCAGACAACCAGCTGGTGCACCTGTAAGAACACAGAAAAACAGCTGCAGCATCTTCAACAAAAACAAAGGTGACAACCAGGAGCACTGGTTTTATAAAAGGAAGACAAAGTAAAAAAAAAAAAAAGGGGGGGGGGGGGGAAGAAATAAATCATGAATCACAACAATAAGAACAGCAACATGCAAAAAAAAAAAAAAATCAAGATGATTAAACAGTGACCAGCATGAATGTTATCAAGCAACAATCCACCTGTGGATGTTTGGTCCAGCATGATTGACTAAATATTGTATGCAATACATAAGTAATGTCAATACCATGTAAAAAGAAACCCTTTACAAGCCCACACTCCATATGACATAGGAAAGTAAATTTTTTTTACTGATATAGTTTCATGTGCTGTGCTTTGTGAAACCTGTCAATGTCGCACAGCGCAAAATCCATAAATGTTTACCCACAATATCAGAAAATCGATTGTATTGTATATCCTAGGTTGGAAAAACCAGTAGCCTTATGTTTCAGCAAATTGAAGAAATTGCTAAACATACACAACAATTGAGTGACATTTTGACAGCAAGTTGAACCCAGTGGCATTATTACAGTACAGGTACATAAAAAACACAGAGAATATCAAATAGTCAGGTTATGTTCAGAGAAAGGTTTGCAGCCTGTAACACACCAGCCCAATATTCTGTGTAACTCACTTATTAACCAGCAACTAGTGAGGACTTTGAAAGAAAGCATCAGTAAGTTTCCTTGTCCAGTCTCTCAGCTGCTCTGCCTGTGTGCTTTGCTCATGTTGATTTATTCTTTTTTAACTTTATAAGGTTACTGACTAATAGACAATAGCTTGTTGGTGCCAATAACAGATAGGCTCCAACGTAAATCATTTTATTTATTTTGATGTGTTTGTCCACTTAGGTCCCAGAGTCACCTGGGATTTTTTTGCTCCACCCATGGACCAGTGTGGGCCTGGCCATAGAAATTAGAGCTTTAATAATAACTTTTACTTTATTAATCCACATTTTACCCATTTCTAGATTTGCTAGAGAGTAGTGGGCTGCCATTTTTATGGTGCACATATAGCGATTTGGGGCTGCGCTCTAGGGGCCCACACTGATTCACTTCTGTTGGCACACTAGTGACTTAAACTCGGGTCCTCCAGGAAAAGCCCAACTCTGTGACCACCAGGCTACCCATCCTTTGAAAGAGCCTTAATGGGTTGCTGCTAATTAAAACAATAATATTTTATATATTTATTTGGTTTTGAAAACCATCCATGAAGGCAATAAAATATGAAATGTGCTGAAATATTCCTTTAGTCTTCCTTTCCAGTTTGTCTTGTACATATGTCATGTTTATCTGTCCAGTTTTGTAAACACATGTTTTTAGCCTTTCTCTATTTGAGGCTCCTTACTATGTTTTACTTTTTCTCCCCCTCCTGCCTTGTTCCCTCAGGACCCATCTGTCTGAACTCTGTCTATTTCCACTGCTGACCTCATAAAGACGAAAGTAAGAGGATTCCACTCTCCACTGTGTCAGACAAAATCACACTGCAGCCCTCTATAAGATAAAGAGCTTAGATATTGACCACATTTCTGCCTGGAAAAGTATGTGATGTCTATCATATAGTTATAAACTGCTTCTTGATTTATGCTTTCCTTCTACATGCCAATATGACTGTCATCAAGAAAATAGGGAAGCTATGTCGGTCATGGAAGTGCATAAAAAAATCTGTGTTCATGAGGACATAAGTAAGGACAATGGTGGAGATGGTACATTAAGATTTTGTTTAATTACATCCATGCACTTATATGTTATGTTTATTTTTATCTTCTTCGTCTTTATTTATTTAGTCTAAAGGCTATTGGGGAGTGTTTCTTTTTTTCCCCTGTTTGTTGTTTTCCGATACAGAAGTTTAATGAAAAACCCTGAGACCAGGCTGGTAATCCCTGACAGCAGCAATGCAATCCTTGATTTGTGATGTCAGGCATGCTACATTGTAAACAAGTCCAGACAGCATACAGAGGTAGCAAATGGTAAAAAGATCTATTAAGCTCTACGAGGTCATTGCCCCTCAAAAGAGGTTTTTTTACTCCTCTCCTTGACATGATTTAAAATTATGCGAATGGAGAAGTAGTTTCTGTTCAGTATTAAAAGATACATTTGCTAAGTGAGACCATGTGGGCCACTGTTTATCTCTTTTTTTAGTGATAGGAGTAAAACTAAATAACATTTGTGCAAAGCAAAAAGCATATTTGTGGCATTTTCCTTGCTATCAACAAGTTTTTAGTAGCAGCCATGGATTGAATTTATCTGAAAACAATTCCTCTTTAAGGTGACCCTTGTGTGAACTGTGTGCTGTGTTTCACTCCCGGTGAACAGCAGAGATAATTTCCATTACAAGTTGGCTTTGATTTGCTTAGTTAATGTTCACCTCAGCCAAAGAAACATGAACCGGTGCCTTTCTCTGTATGTTAGAAACGCACATTGCTTATGCCCCGCATTAGAAGCTTGCTGTGTCTGTTAGCAGTCTGACACTCTGACTCACCCAGAATCTGATACTCCAATAGGAATAGCTGCTCTGTCTACGGCCCTGCTATACACACACACACACACACACACACCCGCACACAGACATGCACAGTCTCAATCTCTCATACTGTCTCCTCTACACCCTCTCTTACATATAAATAAATCCCAGCCAATCTCCCATTATTCATGTCTACTGCTCTTGTCATGTGTCGAACCCCATCCTCCTTCTGCACTTTAATTTCAACACCCTTCCCTCAGCATTTGTAATCAATGTTATTTATTGTGATAGAGATTAACCCGGCTTAATTGACACAGCCCACCCACCCAGAGAAAAACTCTAAACGTGCCTGTCTCTATTAAGTACCTCCTAATACAAATTCTGAGTGAAAGTTGATGAGTGGAGTGATTCAATGGGCACGCCACAACAAAATGATGAGATCCCCCCCCCCGTTTTTCTTTTCGTTCTATTTTTCATTCTGGCATTGATTTGATCCCCAAAGCACAGTTGCATAACTCTGAGAGCTCTGCTGTTGGGGTACATACTAGTTATTGATTTGAAAATAAGAAAACGCAAGCAGTGTTGGATTACCGTGCAGTAGCGCGTCCCATTTCAGACGATCTCATTAGTCAACCTGTTTTTTTTCTTTTTCTTTCTTTCTAAGAGTAAGAACCCAGAAGAGAACCGTGTGAGAAGATTGTCGCTCATAAAAAACTTGGTACTGCAGGTAGGATTTTAGGATTTCATTGCAAGCTGAAGCTTAGGCCAGATGAGTTTCCCTGGAAGATTGAAAAATACTTGTGCATATAAACACACATGCACACACTCACACATGAATACTTACAAATAAATACACATTTGTGCACACACTACTTGAGCTGACAGTGATTATAAACCTTAGGAATATATTCCACGTGAGAGTTCTGCACCATAAGATCTAACCCCGTGATCCTTAGTCTACCATTGCCATGGCAACAATCAGTTTTAACACCCCATCACTACTCCTGCCACAACCTTGCATTTCCGTCCAATCAGATGTGACTTGTCAGATGCCATTTAGGATGTGGATTGCCAGGCCACAAGCCCAGCAGGTCTTCGGTGGAGGTAGAATAGAACCAATCAAGGAAATGGACCAGCTCAGCCAGGTGCCACTTATTATAAGCAATGCCCTCTTTGCACACACTCATAGCTGCATCTGCACAGGTACTTATTTGTACCTGTTGATATCAGGGCACATTTATCCATTATTTTTCTTCTAACAGAAAAGTCAAATGGAGTAGGATATTAATGAATTTGATCAACTTTGATCGACAATAACATTAAAACACACGTTTTTAGGTCACTCTCTCTCTCCAGACATTGGACTCCATTTAAGCAATTTATAGGCATTCGCTGAGATCAAGCAATAGTTCATTAAAGTTCCTTATATACATTTTGAAGTGAAGTCTTTTCAAAGATGTGCAATAGATTATATTAAGATCAGATCAGAGCTTTGACCTTTTTCTGCAGCCCTTAAAATCAAATCACTCATTTACTATTTTTTTCTATGTTGCAGCAATGTCCTGCTCAAAGAAGCATGAAGTATCTGCATCACGATGGTGTACATGTGATCTTAAACCATATTTAGATAAGGGGAGGATGAATGGTTTGTTTGGCAAATATTACACTTCTTAGTCAAAGTAAATTTCAAGAAAAAGCTGAAATATTACCTTAATTAGAAAATGTTTTATGTTTCTTTTATTGATATGCTAGTTATCTAGCAAATAACTTTGTTTTGCTACTTTTTGTGAGAATATGCGTTATCATGAACTCGTCGAACATTACTGTGTTTGCTTTTGTCTGTCTTGACATGGAGATCAGAACCCTATAGTGGGGGTATGTCCTATCAAACATGATCGGAAAAAACGTTCACAAACAGTATGTCGGCAATCATATAAGGCATCTTTTAACACAGATGTACCTATTTACACAAAGAAAAGATAAATAAGTCTTTAGTCAGACATAAACTGGATTTTTTAAAACGTGTGTAAACTTGTTAGTCCATATTATTTCATATAGACAAAACACTGAGGCCTTCAATTCATATGTGACAAATCACTGCAGATGTGCTACTGCTCCACTTCTTTGCATCATTCTTGGAAAACGATAAAGTATAAGTGTATGTCAATATAATCGAGTTGCCATTAAAACTGCTTTTATTTACAGATGTTTGTTTCTCTTGTCAGAGGCAACCCAAGAATATATATATCATCATTAAGTAGCAGCATCTCCATTCTAGTAACTTAAGTAAGTACCTAACTTAAAGATCTATGTGCTGTGCAACTGGCTTATACTTAAACATACAATGATTTCCCATAAAAGAAAATTATAAGTAGGAGAATGTCTTGATTGTTTTCTCACACAGTTCACTGTATTGAAGTATCAGAAATAATTTGTCTGGAGGTAAAATTTGATTCTTGTCATGTGTGTGAAAAATGTGGGGTTAAATTATAACTGTAGTCATCTGAACAGTTCTAAACATCAAGTAGGATCCACATAAAAAAAGAAAACATTGGCAGCATTGTTCAGAGGTTAAGCTTATTTATGTTTGATATTATATCATGCACTGCACAGTAAGGGACAGAACATTAAGTTTAGTCTTATGCGGCTTTTAAAGTTAAGGCTGATTGAACACACGGAAATGGAATCAACTATGGTAACTGACTTTTACGTAGCAATCGCTGCCGGAGAGAAACTGCGTGACTCCATTTAGCAATAGCTAATTCTGTGATCCACCCTTGTTGCTTTCCTTTTACTGATGTGAATGATTGTAGAGTACAGTCGACTTGCACAGTTATTAACATCTAACAGAGAAACATGCAGAGATAAAACATGGCAATCTCTGAAATGCTGCCTACCTCTGATTCTGCTGTAGAGATTCTGCTGTAAAGGAGACAGTTATGTGCTCACTGAAATGCACTATATTCAAACAAGGGAAGAGGGGGGACAAGATTAACCTGCTGAATGCAAAGGTTTTGCCGTAGTTGTGGAATTTTTGTGGGATCACTTGCCCTGGTGCAGTGGGAAGGAACGGTTCTTTGGGGGGGATGTGGATAAGGCTTTGATGTTGTGATATTTGCAAAGTGTTGGAACTGCTAATTTTGCTTTACTTATGTGTGTGTTGCTCATCATGTCATTAGGGAAACTATTTGTAAATGATTTTAATCATTTTAACTCTGCTCTTCAATGTTGGGAGTTTTTTTACAGGCTATACTCTTCCTCCCCTGAGGTCTTGTTTAGTAATTTGCCACTAGCAAAAGCAGCACCCACAAGGCTCCTGTTTTTCAACCTTTTTTACAAGCAATATCAACACTTCATTACTACAAACTGCAAATAGTCTCTCCTTTTCTCTCCTCCTCTTCCAGTGCAAGCCAGCTGGCCTTGTCTACCATGCTTTGCCAGTGTTAATCCACAAACTGTTGCTTGAATGCCATAATTTTGTGTTGTTTATCCTTTTGTTATTGCTTCAACAGTTTTTCCTCTTAGGTGATCATTATCACTGAGCAAGCCAACGAGATGGAGACATTGACAACTCAGGCAACCACCCATTCAAGCACTCGGATAAGAAGAATGCATTTAATTAGTTTAAATATAGCAGCGGTGATAATGAAACCAGCAACTTGGGAACTTGAGCACTATCTTGACTTCTCTCTGTTATTTGATGAATACTGTGCAAGAACAAAGATGCACACATTTCCTTCATCTGACTGTGCTGTCCTTTTTATTTGGGTCTAATTGGGTGCACGTTACCCTCTGGTATAACAGATACAACTAATTAGGCTTTTGTGCATGTAATTAAAACAATGTACCATGGCCATGCCTCCAGCAGGGTATGCGTTTAATAAAAGCAATTAAAGAATTTATCACCTGGAAAGATCCTTTTATCTATTTTTATGTGCATATCAGGACACACTTTTTCTTTTCTTTTTTTTTTTCTTTACAACAAAGGCAAATCTGTCTTTTGTCACAATCTTCAGCGGCCATGGTGGCACTGAAGGTGTGGAAAATTAAGTCTGATCCTGGGCGGCTGGGACTTATCAGGAGTGTTGTGATACCGAAGGCTCGGTAACCTCCGTGGAGATTCCTCTTCTTTTTCCTCAGTCTCCTTATATTCTCTGCTCCTTCTTACTTGCCTCCCAGACTATTAAGCTCTGTATTAAAGATTCATATGGCACCTACTGTGCATTCAGAATACACTACACCCCTGCTGCTCCATCCTTGCTCATTCAGTCCTCCACCTTCTCCTCTCACCCTTTATCCAGCTCCTCCTGTATCAGTGTATCCCCACTAATAAGCATACTTAGACTAAATCCTCCAAACTTCAGTCTCCACAGCGGATTAGCGCTCTCACCCTCAGTCAAGAGAACAATTGGTTGAGAGGAGCAAAACAAAAGGCCTATGTGTTGTTGATGTGCTGTTTTGGCTTCTTAATCTTGTATTCAGTCGTTCTTCCTCTCTCTCTCTCTCTCTCTCTCTCTTTAACCCCATGACTGAGAGTGAGGGTTACACATTCTTTGCCCTCTTTAATTCTCACACTGCTCTTTTCTGCCTGCCTTGAGCTTTCATTTCTCACTCCCAGTGATGTCATCAGTTCACCTTACCAACCATTTACGGATTTGTTTTCAAGTAATACATTCCTAAGTCTGTTCAAAGCTAATATCGTCCTTCAGACTAAACTTGGTATAACAAGTGATGCCAACTATTTCTGCTCTAGTAAACAGAAGTTTCTTCAGGACAGAATCGCATTCTCCCTATCTTTTTACACGTGGATTTTCCTCGCTACAAATTAAAAGTTCATATAAATGATAAATGGAGTTGATGCAGCCGTTTATTCCTCTCTGTCTTAAACCACTCTGTCACATGTAGAAATGAGGCGACTCACACCAGCCCCACCGGAGTCTTATAGCAATTAGGCAAGTGCCAGAAAAACACATTAATCTAGCTGTTATATCTAGCCTTGTTAATTTATAGTTGGGTTGGGGAAGCTCACTCATTAATTGGCTGTGTTGGATGACACACAGTGAAATTACATTTGCATAGATCATTTTTAAATTGCCACCCAGCATCCTGCTGGGAGCAGTGCTGAGAATAAACCCTTTGGTTTTAAGTGTTTGCGTGTTTGACGGGAGTTTAGTGATGAGAGAGAGCAGGCATGGAGAAAAGGTGTCTGAGAGGAGTGTGTGGGAGCTGCAGGGTGTTTTTTTTAAAACTGTGCTTCGCGGTAACCACCTCGCCCACGTCTCCATACAAGCAGAGAAATTGGCTGCACTCAGTAGACCAGGACGGAGATAGTGAGTGGCGGGGGGCATAAGGGGTGGCATAACTGGCACCCAAGGGGGTAGGGGTATAAAGGCAGGAGGGATGAGTCAATTCCAAAAGGACTCTCGAATTTCATTCCAAAAACTGAATCGTCAATTTCTATTCAGTCGACCACTCTGCTGGATTGGAAATAAATGAGTGTCAAAGCGGTGGTTGTCCTGGAAATAGGGGTTAGCCCTCGATGGAAATTCAGTGGTGACAGTGTGGGTGGGCTGTGAGGGAGGAGTGGATAAGTGGTAGAGAAGAAAGAAAGGTGGACTGGAATCAAAAGTGAAATTGAACACGGGGCCTGACCTTGACATGCTCTGCTTCGCAATGGCCAGGCTGATAATTCCTCTGGCTAAAGATACGCAGACTGGCAGCTCCGTTGTGACCCAGTCCAAAAAAAGAGCTGGCAGTAATTATCAGAGGAAGACTCAGGAGATAAAAAACTGAAATGCAGACTTCACTGGCAGACATCTCTGCTGTCTCATTGTCAAACTTTATTTTTTACACTGACTATATTGACTGTTACATGTGAGATCATGTACATGGGTTTCCACATGTATCATGCACATGTTTACTTCCCGCCAGCAATAGTCCAGACTTTGATGTTTGGTCCCCTCCACCCTCCACATCTGAGCTCTATGTGTGACAGAATGTCAACGTATTCACTCAACATGAAAGACACTGTGACACCTTTAGAGATGAGGTGCAGATGCTATCGCTGACACGCCACGGCCCTGCCACCCTGCTGCCTATCAGACCATCTGCATCCTGATTAAAGCGTCTTATTTTTACATACTGGGTGACTAATTCCAAATGACCTCTATAAGTGCATCTGTATTTGAGTCGAATACAAGAAAAGTGGGCAATTAATGATAGACATAGCAGAAAATAATACACAATATAACCACAGTTGACCAATCTATACATACGAATTACATTATACTTGAACTTCACCTATGGTAGATGGAGCCAGAGTGGCAGTACCAGTTATCATTTCTATGATTTCAAACTTAATTAGCCCAGGCATCCAGCCACGTATCTTTTGGCCCATCAGCAGCAGGCACGGGTTCACTATCTCTCTTTGAGATCTGTTGTGATGACTGCTAGATAGATAAAAGAGGAATGGGGAGAGAAGAGGCAGATAGGAACTTGTTGCAGCACCAGCACTGCATACTTTACCCTGCTTTTATAGACGTTCCACATTTTTAGCATGTTCATTGTTCACTGAACTCAGCCACTTTACCTCTGCAAAGTAAAAAAAGATGGAAACTTGTATCTTTTGGAGGTAAAACTGAAAGTGAGAAGAGTAATAATGAGTTATATATGAGTTATTGTGTAACAAACACCTAATTGTCAAAAGTATTAGGATATCTGGTACATCCGATTCAAAGTGTTTTAGAGTTTAGATTTAATTTTTTTTTCTGAATTTGTGCTTTGTTTTCACCAATAAAACTTAAAAAGGACAGTTTGACTTTTAGCAATTTTACAGAAGATAATTGAATAATTTATTTATTCAGTTTTAAAGTTTATAATTGTTAGCACTGGAAAGACTTCAGTTACATTAACAAACCCACCAAATCAAGTTGGCTCACCTGATATCAAGTGTATACTATCAATTATATCCCTGAACGGAGTGATGGGGATAATATGGTTTCGCACTGACTGCTGCCTCATCCGCTGCCGCATCCACCACCCCCACTGCATCTGCCGCAGATCCTTCGTATTAACGTGATAACAAATAATCAATGTAGATTTTTTTATGTTTTGCATATGCATAGATATCATAGAGAGGATGAACTCATTCGATTTTTGAGTGATTTTTATACTTTTCAGGTTGGCCACCAGGGGCGCTAAAACTGTTTTGTTTATATATATTCTAAACTATTCATTTACCTCAAATCAAGTGCAAATGAAAAGTCATGGCCTGAAGATGTGTCACATAATGGCGTTATACCTAAATGTTTCCATATTTGTATATTAAGATTTGGGTGTTTTGGGGCATACATCTAGGTTTCGCCTCGGACTGCATAATTTCTACTTGTAAATAGTTATGATTCTTTAGAAGTCAAACCAGGCCACTACACATGAGTAAGCTCTTCTAATATAATTTCAGAGAAGTCATGGATATATCTTAGATGATGCTGGGCTAAGCAGTTCCAAACCCCAACCTTCACTTCCATCCAGCTTAAAGGCTCCCCCAGAGTCCTGACTCAGACTGCCTACCATTCTGTCCAGTTGAATGCTGAGAATGTGGAAGTGACGAGTCGACCCATCTTTGTTGTCAGAAAGGGAGGTTTGTGTACCCACAAAGGCCTGTACAAAACTTCCACAGCTCAACCAGGGATCTAAAAATATCCCACTTTGCTGTTTCTCATGCAAAGAGGGATAGAATCAAGATAGAGTAGACTGATCAGTGACAAGCCTTTGTCCTTGTATGCCTCTCTTCTCCCTTTTTAGAAAAAAACTTTTTTTACTTAGAGCTTACTTTAAAAATACCCCTTCTTTATCACATTTCCAGAATTTCCCTTCCTGTCTTGTTCTTTTACCGTCTTATTCTATCTTCCATCTTCCTGTCTGTCTGGCCATTTAAGTTGGTGACATTTGATGTGAAGTGGCAAAAGCCCGACAGCTTACAGCCACTGACTCATAAAAACACACGTGCACATGGAGGACTGGATGTGGAGGGAAAGGTCAGGCCTACTCTCAGAGGGCCTAATCACCGGCTCTCATTGAGTGGCTTGCTCGCTTGGTCACACTTGATTGAGTGTGTGTGTGTATGAGGGAAATGCTATCATGGTTATGGCCTGGTTTGTGTAGGCATACTACTGGGCGTGAATAGGATAGATTGCAGCTTGAGAGCAGTAATTTGTGTGTGAAAATGTGTTTATCAGAAAATGTGCATTCTCAAGTTGTGAACATGCGATAAGCAGATGACCGCTTTAGGTCAGGTGGCATACTCATGAAGTGCATTCACGCACACAAAATCCTGTCACCGCAAACATGTGGTGTAATCAGCAGCCCTGTCGGGAGAACTGTGCTGCTGTAACAGGCTCATTAACTTCTCCCTGAGCCTTTTTTTAGAGGGGGAATTGGACAAGACAAGTGGGCCACACTTGTCTCTACACCCTCTTTTTTCAACCCATGTTTTTTTTTTTGGCTGTAAGTGATTCTGTACATGTCAGCATGCATATGTGGCTTCATACCTTCTCTTCCCTCATGTTTCGGTCCTTATTCCCTCATTAATGGACCCTCCATGCTGCCCATCGCTTAGAGCAGTCAAAGCAAAGCAGGGTGACGGGGATTAAGTATTAAAGAGCCTCAGCTGCTCTGGGGCTCCTGTACCTCAGCGTTTTGCCACCAAGGCCTGATAATGGTGTTTGTTTAGCCATTAGTCAAGCCCTGCTTAGCAGCTTTCTTCCCTCTGGCTACAGCAAGACTGATAGATGATGGATGAAGATTGCAAGGATCGGTGGACTGAAGGATGATCATTCTGGAGTGGTTTCACTAGTGTCTGGAGCATTGATGTAACTGTGTTATACGAAGATGTTAATATTCTAAGCAAATATGGCTTTTCATTAATATTTGTCAAAGAAGGTGGAAATTAGAAGGAGCTTTTGTGTTTTGAGTTTGTGTCGAGGCATGCACACGTTTGTCACAGTCCACCCTTCCTGTGATTAGCTCTCCTCGTTCCACTAATTAAAAAGTGTCCCAGTCCATTTCTTTGGCTTCAGCCGCAGAAACTACTTTTTCTCATTAAAAGCAATTTGATTTGATGAAGTTTTTTTTTATATATATTACCATTTACATTTTAAGCTACAAAAAGGACTTTCCTCCATATGATTAGGGGAGCTGGATAGTTTTTGGGCTGTTACTGATGTCTGTTAGTCATAGCAAGAAGTTGAAATTTTGGAGTAAGTGTTTATATCGGCTTCCTGACAATGCTCTGTCGCCAATCACACTCTGACTCATCTTGACAAGTGACAGGATCCTGCCAGCTCGTACAATAGAGTTATTGAAAGCCAGCCTGTGAAGTGTGTGACTGTCCTCCCTCTATTTCTGTCCTCCCTCTTTGTGATCTTCCTTTTTGCCTTCTTTCCTGAAGTTACTACTGCTTTCTTCATGCACTATCCTTCCAGTGCTTGAAGTAATTTTAGGAAAACACACATTTATTTTCTTTCGGGGAGTAAAATAAGACAACTGTATCAAACTTGCCCAAAGGGAAAATACATTTACTAGAACTGGAGAAACTCCGTAATGATCATATGCCTTTTCTTAAATACACACTCACACAAATGGAAGCAGTACATGTGGCTCAGTGGGATGGAGCTATTTTGCAGCAATATTGACTTTGATCTTTTTTTATTGTTCTATATGATGACATGCTGATGATATGAAGTCATTCACAGCATCAGCAGCTACAGATGTCTGGAAATACCTTGTCATGCACTGTCTCATAGACGGGATCTTCTTTATGTTAGATCCATTTTTGAACATATTTAAGGTTGCTGACTGAGTGCAAGAAGGAGGATAGGATAGAATAAGGTCAAGGGTTCCCGCAGGTACTGTAAAGTCTTGAATTTACAAACCTGCTACCTTTAAAAAGTCCATAAATTGGACAGCTTTGGTCTTAGATTTAATATATATTTGAAACTATTTCAGCTGTATTATGAACTATGGTGTATTGCTTTAAAATATGTTAGAGAAATATCTAAACTGCAAATTGAGGGGTAGTCCAGAATTTCCAACATGAAGGAATGTCATAGCTGCTCTCTGTACTACTCTGAGTTCAGCACACACAGGACTGCACACTTTTACTAGCAGATAGAGACAGCAACGTGCTTGTAATCATGTTAACAAGCTAAATATTAGAAAAGTTTCTGCAGTTTCTTCAAGACACTCAGATAGGTAAAACTGGAGTGTCTTGCTCCAGCAAAGAACAGATGAAGTATTTCTGCAGCTGTGATGTTACACCAAGATGTCCATTGTGGGAACACGCACAGTTGAACACACTTAATCTACAGTTATTCTAGTAGTTTCGTAGTGGTACTTCAACTTAAAATTTATTTAAAATTCTTTGTAGCGGGTTATGTGAGATCTGAATAGAGCTTGTGGAAACTAAATGTTTTCTGTCTGTTTCCTTTTTGTTTTTCTTTTTAATCACTAGCTTTTGGTCATTCAAGGAAAATTGATCCCTGATTATGTTTAAAATGAATTTAAACTGTGACATAACCTTACAGTTTTCATATTATGTTTAAATAAGACTATATTGTTAGGACAGTCATATTCCTATTGTAATGATATAACTGGTAACCTACCAGTAGCAGGTGGGTTACCTGTTAAAGATAGAGTACATAAGGTCAGCATTTAGTGGAGCTGATTTCTTTATGTTGAAGTTTACTCATTGTTTATTGACTCTATATCTATTAAACTAAAGTCTATGTTAGCTTTATTGTTAATCTTTTTACATGTGCAAAACATACAAAGTAATCAGAAGTGCAAAAAGGGGATGAACATGTTTGTAAGTGCTGTTGTACAGGAACAGAGGCTACTATACCTCCTACCAGAGGGCATGAGAATAAACAGGCTGTGTGCAGGGTCTTGTATCGCTCGCAATTGCGATCGCTTTGCGGGTGGTGTATAAGTCCTTCACGGAGGAGAGTGATGCACCACTGATCCTTCCAGCTGTGTTTTCTGTTTTCATGTTGGTTTTCCCCCCAACATGAAGTCCAGATAATTCTACTGGCCTGGTGAATGGCTTTGGGGTGATGAATGAAGCCAGACATGGTTCTGATAAAAATGTTATCTAATGTAATACTATGATTTTTGTATATGTTTAACTTCCATACAGCCTAAATAACTTTGATGTAAATATCAACAGTATTGCTAATTTTTTAATTAATAAACTCTGTAACTGGTAATCTGCCATTACAGTCTTAAAATAACAAATATATTAATATGATGCACATTAATGACTAAATCATTTAAACATCCTATGACATCATGATGTAAAGTCATGTTGCAATTCCAAACTTCATGACTTATTAATTTTCTATAATTCACTGAAGTGCAGTGGGACAAAAAAAAAACCTTGACAGAAAAAAAAATTATTTTTAAATATCCTGATGAAATGGTTTTATTTAGAGTCACTGCACATATTTTTAAATTTCAAAAAGTTAACAAACTCTATCAAGAGTAGTGGATCCATTTTAAGTCGTAACACGACTTAAAAATTAATCCGTCGGCAGAATCAGCTGTTCAGTTATGCATGTTCCCACGATGTGTACAGTCATTCATCTCCTTGTAGAGATAAAAAAAGTACATATTTTTGTCTGACATTCAGATGATAGATTATGATTATGTTTTAAATGTAAGCTGTCATCTTTTTATGCACATATTTCTTTTGGGTTTGTGTGTGCTTGCTGTTTGATCTTTTTTTTTTTTTAAATTAACCACGTTTCTGTAATCAACCAGTTTACAATAAATGATGCCAATCCTTGGCACTTTTCATACACGCCCAGATTAGTGAAAAAATTAGTCACTACTGACAAATGTATTTTCTTAAATTCTACTACCAGTAATTTAGTTTTTGCCAGTGTGGCTGTCAAATGGGCATTAAATTCTGTCCTAAGTGGTCTTAAAAAGTCTTTAATTTAACTTGTAAAAACCTGTAGGAACCCTGAAAAACACTGGGAATTGAGACTTTGCTTACAGCACATTAAGAAATGACTGTTTCCATGTACCAAATTATATCGGCAACATCGACAACAAATTTTGAGAGCAATGGACATGTGCCAACCTGGAGTTTGCAGGATAAACTTCTCAGAGTCCTGTCTGAGAGATACAGATGTTTTTGGTCTGACTCATAGCTCTTCAAGTTGATGTATAAATGATGTCACAGCTGCAGACGACTTTGTAAAAGCAGCTTTAAGCACAAAATTAGTTTTTGTGACAGCTGTTGCATAAAACTTTTTTAAATGTCCAGATCTCAGTGGCTAGACTTTAAATTAAGACACAAAGTAGAAAACAGCAGGGGCTTTATTTATTTATTAAATTTGTTTTAGAGGAAGATCTCATCAAGGTATGTTTAATTTGTTTATGTCTGATATTGATTCCAGCGCATTAAGTATCTGCCAATACAGAGTATCGATCAGATACCTGTATTATTTTATTTGTGATATATAACAATTTGTAAAATTGTTGCTATTATTTCATAGCTTATTATAGATTAAGCTATAAAACATCAATTAACATATGAATACAATGATTGCCACATTTTTTTAATGATTTAGTTGATAATCTCAAAATAATTTCTATTTAAAAAATTTCTGAAATTGGACAAGTATTGAATTCACCCGAATACATTAAAAGGTTACTGGTGTTAAGTTTAGTAACATTTGTGCCACCTTTCAAAATGTCAGCCCTGGATTTTATGTATGTCTTCGTTTTGCTAGTAATTAAGTAAAATTAAGTAAGTGTTTTACAACACTAAATTGCTAACATAACGCTAATGCTAGTTAGCACAGCAATGACTTACGAACAGCTGGTTCTCTGCCTACAAACTCAAAACAGTTGGAATGCAAGATTTTGTGACTGTGTGTGGATGTTTGTAGGGTCGGGCAGAAAACATAATTAAGATGATCTTTTCATGGTATTGGATGGTGTTTACACAGAATTTCATGTTCTTCCTATTCCCCTTACAGGTTCATTAAGTATTTCCAATACTACCATTGGTATTGGTCAAACTCTTATCTGGTCATGGAGTTTGTTTCTTTTAATAACTTCCTTTAGACTGAAAAAGACTGACGGACTGAAAGTTAAAGTAATGTCTACAAAACTATAGAGATTGGGTTCCACTACCTAGCATCTGACTGTCAAATTCTTGTTTCATTGGTCTTTTTATCATGATGTTGACTTGCATAGACAAACCAAATCTATTCCGTAAGTAGCATCTTCTACCAATTATGTTAAACAATTTTTTTTTTTTTTTTACCAATAAAGTCACTTGCAGGTCCTTGCTTACAGAATAAAAGAAAGTTTACTTCTGTGCATGTGACATAATTAGATTTCATTTGGAGGGAATATGAACATAAGGTCCATATTGCTCCCCTCATTCTAAATTTAGAGAGAAAGCCAACAGCTATATTACACAAGTCATAAGTGTTAGTTCAGAGCTGCTAAAACCACATAACATTTATATGTTCATGTTTACCATTACCAAGATTTCATGTAAATTTCTCTGAGGGAGCAGACAAGCAATCAGTCACTGTAAGATCAGTATTCCCCTTGAAACCAAACGAAAGCTGGGCACTGAGACTAAACCACATTACGAGATACCTTCATGGCTCATTGGCATCTATGCTGTAGAAGTGAAATCATTATAACCAATAAGGTGTGTAATGGATTCCTTCCCAGCAGTCAGTCTGCCTGCCTGACTTCTTAATTGTCGCTGCATGTGTGTTGGAACGTGAGTGTGTGCTGTACGCAAGCACTCTGTGACAAGTGGGGGATCGCCTCCGGATGGTGTATGGATTAAGGAAGCTGCCCTCTAACCAGAGAAAGCAGGGATTCCAGGTACTGTCAGTGAGAGAAAGCTTCCAACTTGCTAAATTTCCCTTGAGCAAGACACTGAGTTATTACCTGCTTAGAAAAATTATATATTCTTGACAGGAGCAGATGAAAAAAGAAATTTCTTGCAGCCATCAGTCACTGTGTCAAAAAGAGCTGAGGATTGTGGGTAGTGTTAAAACCATTCGTTGATTAGTGGATAGACTGATAATTAATGGGCATCTATTTTGCCAATCAGTTGCTTAAGCCCTTCATAAAACAAACCCTTTCTAGCTTGAAATTTTATTGACTAAACAATTTAATTTGAGTTTAAAAAAAATCAAAAGCAATTGTTTATTTCTGCTTTTAGTTTAGTTTGATTTTGGAGAGCTGGATTGCAAATACATATTTGCTTTTACATGCCTTTCCTGACAACTGTTTGTGTGTACTATAGCAACTGTCTGGATGTGCCGGTTGAAGGATGCTTTGGCTCCTGAAAGTAGCTCTTTTCTGCCAGACCAGGCTGTATAATCAGGTTTCCCACATCCGCCAGCTGTGTCCACAAAGCAAACAGCCACTATGTCCTGCTAGAGAGCTGCAACATCCAGCTGGGGTGGAGGGGTGAGGAAGCTGGTTAGCAATGGGAGATTAGCCCACACTGCTGCTCCCCAGACAGAGGTTGTATTTGTGTGTTTGAGAGTCAAACAGCGATCAAGAGATTACAAGAGGCACAGAACTTAGTTGCTGAGAAAGGTATGAGACGGAAAAGTATAATAGTAAGTTTGTTTGTGTATCAGTGCACGTGAACATGCACATTAAAACGTGAGCTCTATTCAAGCAGTGTGTGTGTGTGTGTGTGTGTGTGTGTGAGAGAGAGAGAGCCTGTGGTTTGGTGCTCTTGCTGCTTGAGTGTCCAGCTGGCAGAGGGGAGATAGCAAGAACCTTGAAAATGGTGACTGAGTGGTAAGCAGACACAGTCTATCAGACCTAATGAGGAAAATTGCTGTGCCTAGAAGTCTCGTGTGTGTGTGTTTGTATTATGCTCACACCTCCTAACTTGTGGTCATACATCACAACATGCAACGTTAAAAATGAAAGAAGGCACACCATTCAAACAAACAAGAAAGCAAATACATGTGAGGAAACTAGGACACTTGAACTAAAAAGAGAGCATGGTATGATCCTCGCTCTCTGGGTCATGGGCCACCTTTAAAGATGTTAGCATATTTAGGACAGAGCAGCTGGATCTCACTGAAATGGACCAGGCCCATCAATCCCTGCTGCCCTGAATACAATGGCCAGGCAGTCTGCTTTGGTGAGCGAGATTCTTCAGTCAGTGAAATTGAAATAAATGAACTGCCAGCCCTGACGGCAGGGTAATTGTTCATATGGAAATTGGATTGCCATCATCACACAAGCCCTCTATTGCAACTTGTGAAACAATCTCAGTGTAAGGATGAGATGAGTGTTTCCCAGTCAGAAAAAAGAAAACAAAACTATAAGAAAGAAATGCAGAGAAAGTGTTCTCCACATAGTTTTCCTTTCCAATATTCATCTTTACTATGCTTCCTGTTCTGCCCATCCATCCCTTGATAGCAGCAGGGAAATAAAAGATAAAGATCCGCCTCTAATTTCCACCTCCCTGTTATGTCTCTGAACCCAGGTTGTCATGCAGCTTGTACTTCATTCATCAGGCCTTTTCACCATCCTGTTTGAGAAATGGTGAAGTGATCTCTAGAACAGTAAAACACTGACCTCCCCATCCACTCCAGGGCTGAGGCCTTGGGAACTGGCAATTTAATTGTGTAACACATAACACTGCATATTTGCGAGAGCAGTTTCATTGTAAAGATAAACCCTCACATCAATGTCGCAGCTTGCATCTATCAAAGGCAGCTACCCGCCACAGAAAGTGCTGAATGTGAATGATCACGACGTGGGGTGATATCCTATTATGTTTTCAGGGCAGGGTTTTTGTTATTTTTTATTTATTTATTTTATCAGCTCCTTTTCTGTATCTTTTTTAATGAGCGAGAAGAGCAGCCACGCTGGTTTTAAACTTGCTAGATCAGCAGTTGCAGAACTGTGAGCGTGTGCAATCTAATCATAACCCTCCGCCATCCTCTCATTTCCCCTCTTCCTCCACTCTGATCCTTTGCTCCCTCACCCCGCCGTGTTTGCAACACTTCCTCCTGGCAAGTGGATTGGCTGGCAGGCATGCAGACTGCCATGCTGGGTTTGTGTTCCCTAGGGTCAAAGAAAGGCAGCAAAGTAGTTTGAGGGGGAGTCAGTCTCTGTGTGGTTGGAACAAGATTACCTCCATCAGCACTCGAAGATGAGTCGGTGCATGTACCGATCTGTGCACATGTGGCACAAAGCGTGTGTGATTGTTTGCACACCTGCCATTTTTCAATTATCTACGAATTTCCTCTGGTGAGAGCTACCTCTCCTGTCCAGACTTGTTCTACCTTGTGCTGAATGGTTAGATGAGATGTTTTATAGTTGACTCCAAAATAGTACACGTGTGCGTTTTTATGAGATACATGTAAGCATGTGTATCATTTACAGTTTTTCTCTTATGTAAAAACTGTCCTGAATGAGATTTTGCTGGGGAACTCTATTAATTTTAACCCTGAAGTTGCAGGGTTGGTTCTCAGCCATGTTTTATATTAATTAAGGAACATTATATTTGACTTTGTTACAGATCTCAAAAAATGCTTTTAACTGGTTTCTGCGCCAGTTTTAATTATCTTCTTTGTGCTGCAAGCAAGACTCAAGACACAGTGACCCTCTGTTTGTAAGTCGCTGGTTGCCCTTTAGTGTCATTTTTTAGTGTGCTGCATTAATATTGTCTGCTTACCAAATAGTTCTGTTACCTGAAGGCAAATAGTCACTGAATGAAAGTAAAACTCTTCTGAGGCTCAAACCCACAACTTGTGTGATTGTTGCTCTTTCATAACACTCTTTGACAAATATCACTGTGGCCAGTGCACCACAACACTAACACACCACAAAAGGCCAGCTTGTGTTATCTGAGACACACTTATTTTAAACTCTGGCAATGAGGATCACATGACCCCATGCGTTATAAAATAGACAGTTGTCCTGTATTAAATCATGTTTTAAATAAAGATTGGTCTTAAATTTTTCCCAATTTTTGTGCATTAGTCTACATTTCTGGTATGACTGCGTTTATATCTATGTTATTGAATGACAAGTAAATGACAGTTAAATAGTAGAAACCGAGCATCATAACCTTTTATGATAGCATTTATTTGAAGTTGTGTAGTATTAAATGGCATGAGTTTGAGCTCGCTGTAATCCGGGTAATTAACTGTTAATTGAGTGTCAGTGTTGGCTACACTGACAGTGTTTCCAAGGCAACACTGAATGAAAGATACAGATCAATTGTGAGTGGATCAGAAAGGAGGAAATATGGTTCATGGTTTAGAGGTTGTGTGGCTGTTAGAATTGTATCAGTATTAGTTGTAGGTCCAAAATCCATAAGCTTTTCACACGAATGAGATATGTAAAACCCTTTTTCCAAACAGGAAAAGATGTCTTTCTTAAAATCAGCAAAAAATGCACATTTTGTAAGCCAATATCTGATTTACTCCACAACACTGGAAACATAATAGTCAATTCAATTCATACATATTTGTCTCCAATTTCTTTCTTTTAGCGAAGCCAAAATGTGAAGAGAAAAAAAAAATGTCAGTCCAAATTCAGCACAAGGCTGTCTGAATTCAACATGTTTTGTCTTTCATAGGATCACATTTTTCATATGTGGCAGCTTCATTAGCACGTGATGTTTCAGTATTATTTATTCCAGGCCATTGGAGGCTTCATTAGCTGGAGGCTGATGTGGCATGCAGCCTCTAAATTTAGCCGCTTTTCGTTTACGCAGTTTAGCCACGTTTGTGATGTTAGGCTCAGTTACCAAGTGCTCTCAGAACAGCTTTTAGCTACGGCGAGGAAAGAGAGGTGGACTGGTCTGGGGCAAAATAGCTCTCATTGCACCTTTGTCACCTCTACCCCACATCTCTGACCTCAGCTCTTTGAAGCTTCTATAATTCCAGCATTCTGAACTAAGCCCCTTAAAGGAGGATAGAATGTGATAAAGCGACAGGAAGTTACATCCTCAGAGATACCAGGCTCCTTTGAAATATGTTAAATTAGTTTACACTGACCCACTACAACATCTGAGAGTAATTTGTGAAACACTTTTTTTGTGTGATTGGCGGTTGGGCATAGAATTAGTATAATTAGCATGAATAAGCAAAAAAGTGCTTTGAAGTAATGGTTTTGAAGTTTACAAGAGATTTTTTACAGCAAGCACAAATTGTCCTTTCACCAACAGTTGGAGAAAGTTGCTTTCTGTCTGATTTGTTGGAAATCAATAAAATTGGGTCAGGTTGTTACATAAATGATATTTTGTACAATAAACCTTTTTCTGGGATTAGCAGTGCGACCAAGCAGACTGAATTATTTGATTTTCTTTTTAACTGAACGACATGCAGTCATACCCAGAGTTTTGAGATACAGTCACATAAAACTACAGTTGTAATTCAATGTTTTATCATTCAGAGAAGGATAGGTGTGGAGACAATAAGACAGCATAGCATTTTTTAGAAATGCAGTTAAACTATGGAAAACTGCTATATAGTCTATTGTACATCTGCATTAACCTTTTAAGTTACCTTTTATGAGCTATCTTTGAAGCATGAAGATCAACTCAGAGGTTTTATTCTGTGTTAATTTTCAAGACCATTTTCTTTTACCTCTATGAGTGTTTGGAAGTTTGACACTTTTCTTTGTCAGTGCCAGGTGGCTCTGTTTTGCTTATCTTGCCACCATATTGTCTCTGCAACAATGTTTTGCAGCTCATGCACTTTTTGTGGTGCTTCCTTGAAAACTTGAACATAAAAGTTATTATTGTGTCTCTTCAAGCTGAGACAGGCTTATTATTACCTGTATTTTTTTCTACCCTTATGCTGAATTTGCTGTTCACATATATCCTTCACTTTAAGTGTAAATATAACTTGTATTGTCTATGTAAATGTAATTAATTCTATGTATTTGCCTGCTCTTCTGAGTTAAATCTTGACTGCTACTCCTACTTAATTAAAACTGTGAATGTCTGCACATATCCCTGTTCTGAATAACCACAGACAGGGACTTTATTGCCCTGTTTAAAATTCAAAATAAATTAGAAGTATTTAGGACTATGAATTTAAAAGGGCATGATACATTTCTGCTGTGAAATTGGCTAAGATGGGTTTAAGAGGGACTAAAGCAGTAAAAGGAAAGAAAAATAAAATCATCAAATCAAGTGGGGGCACTTAAATGCAAATTAGTATTTCAGGTGAAATCAGATTGAGGTAATAAAACACAGCTTTGGCGTTTGGGTGGGGGTGGGGTGGTGGTGTGGGGCTTGACTGACAAGGTGAAATGAAAAGGAAGGTACCTCTGCCAGTGTGCAAGCTTGAAGCCTCATTCAAACATGCATATACATTTGTTGTGTGGGCAATAACTGCTGCAAAAACACCTGCACTTCCATATTTACCACATCTTGGGCAAACAGCAGTGAGCAAGGACTCGGCAGGCACCTGCTGTTTGCTGGTACATGATGCTGTCTGTATTCTACAAGGATATGGTGTGATTATGTTTCCTGAGACAAAAAAATGTGTTCTTCCTGAGCACATTGTGTTTAGAGGTGTTGCTGATGAGTGCAAATGAAGCTGGAGCAGATCCAGGCTTTTTAAATAGGCTTTGCCATGTTATGGTTTCAGATCTAGCTCTTGACCTTAATCTTTCTTTACTCCGACACAGAGCAGTTTTATTTTCTCACCAGTGATCATTTCAGATATTAAGTCAATTCAAACCGAAATAACATACCCTTTATGTAACTGCAGCATACAGTTGAGTCATACACCTACACACTTTTCACTGATTTCCTTGAGGCAATTTTTAAAGTTTTACCCCAATAAAAGGCTCTTAGTCTTGATCTGTTTTAAAAATCTTCTGTTTAGGGTCAATCATTTCAAAATTAGCGATGGTGTATTTTAGAACATCTAAAATAAATGTCTTAAACCCATTTTTCTATCTCTGAGACAGCAGCTTTATTGTTTTAGATTGAATAGCAATAAATAATGCATTGTTTCATAAGCAGTTCTAAGAGATATTACCTAGCCTTTAAGTATCATAGATTGTGTCTGTGTCAAGATGTGGAAGTGCATATAACTTTGTAAATAATAGAACTCCTCTTTTCTGTTTCCACTAGAGATGGCAAGCTGGGTCTCCCTTCTCCTATTCCTCTTCTGCCAGTCAATTTCACAAGCCCTTGAGGACAGCAATGTGGAGTTTACCTCTGAGACCATCATTAACAATGTGGTCCAGGACTCCCAAACGGGCCGCATCTACCTGGGAGCAGTAAATACCATCTTCCAGCTTGGGCCATCCCTTAACCTGCAGGCCCGTTTTGAGACTGGTCCCAAAGAAGATGCACGGACCTGTACACCGCCTGTTTCAGCTTGCCGTGAAACAGAGCTTATGCCCAATGTCAACAAGCTTCTGCTAGTTCATCCACCCAAGAATTTCCTTATCATCTGCGGCAGTCGATACAGAGGGATTTGCTCCATTCTCAACTTGACAAATGTGGAGCATGAAGTGTATTACAAAGACAGTAATGGAGAAAAGACTTACGTTGCTAGCATTGAAGATAACGTGAACGTGGTCGGTGTCATGTCAACTTACACAAAAGAGCCGACGAAGGAGAAGTTTGATGTGTTTGTTGTTGGGAAAGGCTATGGAAGCCTGGACAGTACAAAGCTCATCAGTACACGCATCCTTGAGAGCCATGGGGAATGGGTTATATTTGAGAGTATCATTGAGGCTGCAACAGTACAAACAACACCATTTGTTCCCAAGTACTTGCACGATTTCCGCCATGCTTTTAAAGATGACAGCTTTGTTTATTTCCTCTTTTCTCGAACTCTCGATGGAACAGATATAAAAAATCTCACCTTTGTCTCCCGTCTTTGTGAAGATGACCACCATTACTATTCTCACACAGAACTCCAGTTAAGCTGTGGACCGAATAACAAATACAACAAAGTCCAAGCTGCTTATGTGGCCAGACCAGGAAAAGCTCTAGCACTTGCCATGACTAAATCAGGTAATTATGGGAAGGTTGCCCATTGGGAGAAAGTCCTGTTCATGGTGGCAAGTTCAGAGGAAGAAGACAGTGAGTCTGCTCTCTGCATGTACCCCATCAACACCATCAATGAGAAGCTGGTAGATATCATCACCACATGTTACACTGAGTTTGGAAAAATTTCAGATCATCTTGCTGTGGACATCCCCTACTCCTACCCATCTAAAACTGGGGCATTCTGTGCTAATAAATATAATGTAAGTGCTTCATTTTTGTCAGAGTACTCAAGCTTTTATAAGAATTTCTTTGAATAAAAGACTACTACTCTTTCAGCGGCTTTTGCCACAGAAATAAAGTGAATTTACCAGATGAACAACCCTTTCGATGATGATTTGAAATGCATTTCAGTAGGGCAGGCAGGCAGTGTATGGTTGTCATTCTGCCTGCAAAATAACCTGCAGTTAACGTCACTCTAAGAGCAATGACTTACTGATGGTTACCCCTTCTCTACCTTCAGGATTCATTTATAGAAAAAATTGCATCTGCCTTTAATTGCCTTTGAATGACCCCCCCTCCCCCCTTTGAATGGGGGGGGGGGTCATTAGTGTGAAATAGCCAATAGAAAGGAATAGGAAATTCTCTACTTAGATTTGAAAGAAGTTGTTAACCTTTTTTAATGTAGTTTATGGAAAGACTATCTCTTCCATCTGTTTTGTGTGAGAGAAATTAGTAGTTAATGTTTGTGTTCATTTGCTGTTTGTCAAGTTGAGGAGTATTAAATTATGTTATGTTGGCATCTAAAGGTAAAAATAAATTTATATATGTGTAGTGTTGTGATATAAATGCAAAACACTTATTTCTCGGACTTTAATTCCACAGAGAAAATCTATAATTATGAAATCCCTTAAGCAACTAGATCTTTTGTGAGAAAGGGAGCATTGAAAAAGCAGGAGCTAAAGGCAAAACTTTCAGGTAGAAAGGTAATGTATGTACCTATTAAAATAGTGATGTGCAATCTCTTCTATTTACAGAAAGACACAATAGAAAATTTCAAGTGTGGTGCAGACTTTCTGCCATCCCCTTTGGCAAGCCTGCCAGTACTTGCTTTAAAGGCAGAGGCAGAATGGACCACTTCAAGCCTTCTGACTTCTGTGGCCGTTGCTGTGGAGAATGACCATACCATTGCCTTCTTGGGCAACAACAAAGGGGATGTCTTCAAGGTGAAAATGTCTTCTCAGCTCGTTGCTTCTCTTTGACATTTCTTACTTTTGAACAATTATTGTTTAACACTATATCTGACAGTGTTTCTGATTTCTTTTTTTCTAGGTACACCTGGCCGCAGAGTCAAACGAGTATGGCAAGGCTCAAGTTTACACCAGTGGGAAGAAGGTCAACAGGAATATGTTCTTTGATCTCTCCCTCAGCCACCTCTATGTTACCTCAGAGAAAAGGGTATGCTTGTCAAAACTTTTATCTAATATGCAAGTCTAAAAAAAGAAATTGTAGTTCTTTAGTGGAAGTCAGTATCAGAATCCAGAACTTGATAAAATCTCTGTGGGCTTCAGTTGCAGAATAAACAAAATTATGTGAAGATTGAAAAGATTATGCTTACTACCATTCATGTAAAACAGCATAAATGGCTCATATATGTTGTGAATTTCATCTCACTGGCTTTTAAGAAGTCACAGCTATAATACAGAACCGGATATATGCAATTAAATATGCTTTGAAAGCAATGACTGCTGTGAATACATGATTTAAATAAACTTTGTCTCTTAGATCTATGGCATAATATGGCATCTTAGTTCTGGAATGTGCCGCAAGGTGGCTGCAAACTGTAGTAGCTCCGTGTTAAATTTTGTGTTTTTTGTAATATATGTGTCTTTTTAAGTCATGAACTGTCACTTTGGGCTGTCCAAGAAGACTTTTCATGCTGGTAAGAAGCTGTGCTACACGGGAGGTTTTCTACATATTTTTTCTGCTCTTTTAAGACTTGTTATGGTGAGTCTCCATGGCAATGAGAATTATTTCCCACCGAGATCGACTGATAATGCTCTCCAAATTCAAGATTATCAGTGAATTAACACCTCAAATCCCAATGGAGTTGAAAAGAAAGAGGAAAATGCAGGTCAGGAGTGAGGCAGGAAAAAGACAGTGGAGATTTAAACAGTTTCAACTGTTGTGATGGGTAATGTTAGCTCACTAGCTAACAAACCTGACAAGCTTCAGGTGTTGAACATATCCCATACTGTAATGCGTCTGTACATGGCTTCAAGACGATCTGTGCAGACTGCAATAAACAACTCAGCGGAAAACTAAAGGCAGGTGGAGTTGCAGTACTAGTTAGTAGGGCTGTGTTGAAAAGATCGATTAATCAATTCTAAATCGATTCTCATATCAATTCCGAAAGATCGATCCATAAGTCCAAAGATTGATTTATTTAATGCATTTCCCTTGGTGAACTTTTACCTTTAATTCACGCATGCGCGCTACATGTGAAGAAATGAAAACAGTTAACATGGCATCAGACAGTAGCACAGTAAGCCAAGTCCGGGTTTTGAAACACCAAAAACATATCAGGTTGCAAAATGAAACCTTTTTGGGTTCATAAAGCATCAACAGAACAATGAGCTTCATCAAAGCAAAGCAGATCGGAATAAATCGTGAAAATCGATTATAAATATTGAGAATCGAAATTGAATCAATTCTTGAAATGTAGATCAATAGCCCGCCCTACTGGTTAATCAGCATCAGTGTCATCCTGGACATGTTACTGTTAGAGAAGATCTAAACAAGAGAAAACGCATTGCCAGAGAAATGAGCCTACAACTTTCCTGTCACGCCTCCAGTCTGCCACCCTGCAGCGCAGTCCCGGACCTGAACACAACCTCATCTCCCTCCACATCAGGAGTTCCTGAAACCCCTGCTGCCCCCACCTCCACTCTGTGTGTCTCTTGTAATCAAGTCATGAAACAACTGATCCCTCTGGGATTAAGACAGTATTTTTCATTTAATTTCATTTTCATGCATTGAAAACGGTTCCAGGGATATGTTGGCTCAATTGAACTAGTTTTGTGAAAACTGCAGCCCACAAATGGATGTTTTTACAAGATTTTGTACCAATTTGAGCATGATAAATGTGGCAGACCCCTGGTAAAGGAAAACCTTTAAACAGTTACTATTATCTAGATTGTTTTGGGGATCTTATAGATGCATGTTGCACCAGTAAGCAACATTAATAAAATCAATTTGAAATGGGGGTCCCTGGTCACATAAAATACATCACTGAACTTAATACACTTTCATCAATATGTTGGCAGCAGATTTATGTTGTCTGTGGCTGAAATGCAGCTAAGCTTATAAATATACTCTTCAATATTATTATTTCCACCATTGTTTTCGTTCTCATAGTATCGCTGTACAATATAAAGCCAGATAAGGCTGAAATGAAGTTTCATTTTCCTTTTTTGGATGAGTCTACTGTCTGAGAAATCTTGGGTTAAAGGTTGGCTTGTATTGGATCAGAAATAGTTTTGAATGGTTTGATGTTCAGCTGTGTTGGAAATAAAATGCATCTATTTCTCTGCCAATCTCAGTCAACAGCAGAGTGGAATGCCAACTCTCACAGGGACGGCTAATATAGAGCCATTTAAATGTGGGACATATTTAAGATATCTCTCCTGGAAGGCACTTGTAGACTAAAATATTAAAGACATCTTGACCACTTTTTACGTTGACACAAGTAGCTGGCCAATAACATAATTTCAGTCAAACTATCTGTTTTAAAGGCTACTGTATATAGACACCTGAAAGTATCATTTAATAGAAATATGTGCATGAAGAGTAATTGGACCTAGTTATTTTCTACCTTGTGATGCTGGAAATAATTTCTATATACACTGAGCAAATTGCTTTGGTAATTGAACATAACCATGTGTTCTGACAGGACTTGTTTAGTTCCCATTCTGGAAACAAATAGGCAATTCTTGCTGTATTTTAAACACCTCTTGTTTTGTGCAGTGTTTCCCCTAAGGTGCTCTGTTTGATCATATTCCATGTTGTAATTCTCCAGATCACCAAGGTGCCGGTGCAGACGTGCCACAAAATGAAAGACTGCCAATCATGTGTGGCACTGAGGGACCCTTATTGTGGCTGGTGTGTCCTAGAGGGCAGGTGAAGATCTCGCAGACACACATCCACACTTAAACTCATGCATTCACAAATGTATATCCACAGCAACATACAAAACCCACATACATCCAATCCCATCTGTAAAACACAGCAGGATATTTGTTCAGTGTTTTATTGCAGACACTTTTAGTATCCCTCTATGTTTATATTCCGTCTCCTGTTGTCCGCATAGCCGTATGGAATAAAAGCTGTTAGTCAGCCACATGCAGCGATGCCAGACTGCAATTTACTCTCATCAGCTTATATTTATCAGGGTCTGGAGAGTAGAAAAGTATGAGTTTATCATGTATTTTACAGAGACATCACCAGGAACCATAAAACCAGCAGGAAAATTGTGTCCTTTAGATAGCGGCTGTTACTTGCTTTCTAAAGAATGTAACATGTCGTGGTTTTGAAGCATTAGTCAGGTTACAAATGAAATATTTTCTCTTCACGTTCAGTTTACATGAGGTAAATATGAATGTAATAATTGATGAATAAAGAAAACTTTTAAATTTGTGAATAATGAATATTATATACGATTTCTCATTGGTTTATCAGTCTTTCACAGTGCTACTACAGCTGAGGGTGAGGTAACATAATTTCCTACTATAATTTGTTGCTAGATTATTTACTATGCATAATTATGGTTTCATCACGTGTCCACCGCCAGATATCCTTTTTGTGAGCGCAATAACAATGACAGTTGGATTTTGATACTCTGTATACCTGTTTAGGTCCCGAAGGAGATGGCCTGGCTCATATTTCACCATTTTCGGATGTATGGTTTCTTCACCAGGTGGCGTTTTATGCAGAAAAAAATGATATTTTTGGCTATATCTCTGGAACTATTTGTCTCATTAACCTCAAATCAAGTGCAAATAAACAGTCATGACCTCAGGGTGCATCCTGTCCTGATGCCATACCGGGCTGGTTCAAAGTTTCCACACGAGGTGGAATTCGTGACTGAATATCTGCGTTTTTATATTATTGTATTGTGTCTATTCGAAGATTGGGAAATTGGAGGATTGGGGAATAGGAGGATTGAGGGTGTTTGGGGATATACTTCTAGCCCTCGCTTTCGACGGAATACACCCATAAATGGTTTTTGCATTTATGTGTTACTAGTTTGCTTTTGTTTTTTTGACAATAACAAAAAAGTGAAAAATAAGTGTGTCAAATGGGGTATCTGGCTCGTGCAATATACTGTCACAACCATATTTTATTGAAGTTAAATTGTGTTGCAAATGATCCTATTGCTAATCAGTTTTTTACTTTAGCCAATAAAACACTTTTGAAAGACAAAGAAATGTCTGTAAAAAATCCTACAGTACATAATGATTTATATGTATGTTTATTGCTGGAAATGCAGAAAATTTTGAACTTGTTTCTTAAATATCTCTTCCACCTAAGATACTAAAAATGTTTTACGTCTATATCCTTTTAAATATCCAAGCTTGACTGTCCTAACTAACTTTGCAAAGCTTGATCACCAGAGAAATGTTTTGTTTCTGTATATTATTTATCCAAAGGGGATGATTTCGGTGTAGTTCCGTAAAATATTTTTTTCTAACAAAAACAAGCTGAAACCTCTAGTTTGGAGCCAGAGACGTCATTAACATAATGAACATCTTTAAAAATAAATAAATAAATAATAATGCTGCCAGTTGAAAGCTCACAAATATTTAGAAGATGGAAACTATAACGACTATTCTGATATGTCAGCTTGTTGTCATTTTGCACAATAAACTTCTTATCTGAGTCTGACTGGGGATTAAACTGTTTCCTCCAAAGCTGAAATGATGGTTTTCCTGAATTCATTTAGCTTTTGCATGAGCCATTCCAAGCAGTCATGGTGGGTGGGTGGGGGTATGGTGTGGTGGGGTGGGGGGGTTGTTTAGCTAACATCTGGATTTTACAGATAAGTTGGAAAGAACTGTTCCTCCTGGTCGTCTCATGAAATTAAACAATGGTAAAGAAAATATTGTTACATAGCAAGCTAAAGTAGTTTAAAATGTAACTAAGGTAAATGACCTATACATGTAGTAGCAAAAAAGTCTAAATTAAAGTTTATATTAAAATGTACTCAGTCTCTGTTGAAGGTCACATGTGCATTGAGTTGTTATACATATAATCATGAAGATACCCTGCTGGAGTTTGTCAACTTCTTATGAAAGTTTCTATGGGCTACGGAGAACAGGCTGATGGGAGTTGTTGATTCTCATCTTAAGGTGTACCAGGTGGTCTGAGTGTCGACGGGCAGAAGAGAAAAATGCCTGGGTGTGGAGCCCCGAACACAAATGTGTTCAAATTTTGTCCTTCAATCCCCCGAATCTTTCCTGCAAGAAGACAGACAAGGTAAAGGTTTTTACTCTATTTTTTTTTATTTTTGTTTGCCTAGCTCTTCAGCAGGTGCACCATGCACCTTACAGAAATATCCATAGTCTGAGCTATAGACTTTTTACATTGTGAGTCAGAGACCCTGGGTTCTAGGTTTTCCTGTTCTGTATTGATTCATCCAGAAAACACTGCAAACTGTCTTATTATAAGTTACCTTACTGATTGTACTCACAATATGTGTGCCCACAATGTGAAGATGGAAAGAATTTCTTATGTGCTTATGTGATTTTTCTCCATTCCCCCATTTCTGACTAGTCCTGCATCCTTTCTCCATTTTTGGCTCTTGCTTGAATATCCATCAAAAGAATGTCTCCTCCTTTCTCATTCTCAATCAATCTCCTGTCTTTAAAAAAAAGAAAAAAGAAATCGCTCTTGTTTTGTAATTTCAGTTTCACTGAGGTGTTTGAATTGTATACAGAGTAGATAAATTATCCCAAGTCTTTTTCATGGAACCATGTGATAAGCAATATAGTTTTCACTAAGACTCAAAGAGCTTTTTTCCCCTTTAAATCTGTTCAGGTAATGATCCACATCCCTTATCTTCCCGCTATTGGACTTTCTGACCGCCTGCAATGCAACATTGGCTCCTTTAAGAGTATAGGAACCATGGTGGAATTGAGTCAGATCTCCTGTGATCTGCCAGAGCCTTCACTAATACCACAAACACCTGAAAATCAAGGTTTGATTTTTTTTTTTTTTTTTTTTTTTGGTTGACCTAACCTTTTTATACACATTCAATGCATCGCTCTACTAAACACCATTACGGCCAACAGAAGCATCACTAACTCGCCGAACCAAGCAATGACCTGTAAAGCCTTGCTTAAATTTTATGTCTATTGGTTTTGGTAAGTTGATTAAATGCAGATCATTAACTTACAAGATTAAGCAAGATGTTTCTTGGATTTTTAGCTAATTTTGTGGCCATTTTTAGAAGGTATCATTTGCCAAAATCTAGATGAAGAATCTCATACTTTGAGTTTCTGGTCATCTACCCCAAAGCAGAAACCCTTTCTCCAAAAAATCATTACATATTTATGAAGCAGGGATCAGAGATGCTTTTAATTTACCTACTAATTTCTTAATGGATACTTGTGGATTTTCATCTGGATCTTTATGATTATGATTAAATTCCTTATTTACTCTTTTTGTAGACTATGTTGCTGTGGCTATAAGGGTTTTTGTCAATGAGACTGTGGAGTTGGCTAAGCGGGAGTTCAAGTTCTACAACTGTGCTGCCACAGTGAGGAGAGCTGAAAACATACCGTGAGTCTGGCTCTTTTCTATCAGTTCTGCTCTGTCACTCACTGAAAATACACAGTGACACTGAACACAGCATAAACTGACAACCTTGATGTAAATTTATCACCATGCATGAATAGATGAGCGATCAAGGCTCTGTTTGTAAATTGTGATGCATGGTAGTTTTCAATGCACCTCTTGCATTTTCTCTCCTTTTATTACCAAGCTGAGAAAATTGCCTCAGTTTCTTTTTCATTAATCAAAAAATGAAAGTCGATCTTACCAGTTTCTTCCCCTCATTTTTTTCTTCATTTCTTTAACACCGAGGCATGTGTGATGAACGAGCTTTGCCTATGTGAAGTTGCAGAGATCCATTTCATTGTCAGCAGCATAGATTTTTGTGCCGGACGCTCTTTGATGAGTTTGCATGTTTTAGATTTTATTTTTGTGTACTTTTTTATATTTCCGAGTTTGTTAGCTTGCACCTTAAAATGCAATTTTGAATGGGAGGACAGTTCTTGCACTTGGCATTGTTTGAGTCTGTGTTGCTTGTGTGTTTCCAGGTGCAAGTCATGTGTGACCAGTCCATGGGGATGCCAGTGGAATACACTCACACACATGTGCAGCGACAAAGACGACTCTGTGGTAGATTCCAACATCATCCAACTCGCCAACAATATTCCTCAAAAGGATCAAGTAAATGGCTTTTTACTCATCTTACGTGTATGAAAAAACGCTGCTAAAAGTAGAGCAGAAGTTTCAAATTACACACCTAATCAGCTCATGTGATGCAGTGCAAATGTATCCCAACAATGAATAAAAAACACGAATCCCTCCATCAGCTGCCACCATCTTGCATAACAAATGTCGAGTGTGGAGGATAAAAATTTAGAAGATGAGAGTGTCCATTAAGTTACTTGCATATTTGAAATGAAAATAGAAAAAGAGAAAATGATTAAAAGGCAGAAGTATCTAATCTGTGTTGATATCTTTTCAGGAAATAAAGTGCCCTGTGTTTGAGAACCCAGATCCTGTTCTGATCCCTGTGGGCTTCAAGACTCGAATCAGTTTCGAAGGGATGAATTTAAGGACCGACAAGGTAAACATTGATCACAAATGGGAATTACTTTTTGAGATACCTTTCCCCAAGAAAGGTAAACACAATTACAAAAATAAAGCTAATTTATTACTTTGAAACTAGATGATAAAAATATGATTGCCAAGGTCTTGGGAAAATAATCTGCGTAACTTAACCACTTGAGCAGTAATGAGGTGAGGGAAAGTCATAAGCTAACCTAAGTAGCGCCACATGAACAAAAGGAAGACTGTGCAGTGTTCCTCTGTATAGGAGTAGAATTATATTGAAGTTTTGAAGTGAAAGCACAAGGAGGATGCACTGGGTTTCATTTCTAACCAAAATGAGAACAGGAAGTCATTATGAATATTAGAAGGGGAAAATGCAATATATTCATGTAGCACTTCTACTCTTATCGACCACTCAGAGAGCTTTTATAGAACAAGCCACATTGACTCACACAGTTAAAGCACTTTCATTGTATACATAAAACACTTGGTGAAACACACACTTATATGCAAATGATGCATCGGAACAAGGGACTAGTAAGAGATTTAGTATCATGTCCAATTCTACTTCTACATGTGAACTAGAAGGACAGATATCGGGCAATCATTTATTGATTTGTGGACGCCTCCTTAACTTCATCAGCCGCACATTCTGTATGTAGAGCCCTAATTTAGATATACAATTTACATTGTGATAAATCATTATACCCCGGGACGCGGACTGTGGGGGATGTTGTGGTTTCGCCCCGACTGCCGCAGCATCCACTGCATCCGTCACCTCTGTTTATTCTTTGTGTGAGTGAGATAACTTGAACAATTTTACAATTGGATTTTGGTACTCAGCATACCTGTTTATGTCTCTAAGGGGACAACCTGGCTCAAATTTCACGATTTTGATATATATATATTTTCCCCACCAGGTGGCGCTTTATGCACCAAAAATCCGATTAATGGCTATATCTCTGGAACTATTGACCTTAAATCAAGTGCAATTGAAAAGTCATGACCCAGGATGCATCCTGTCCTGACGTCATACCAGGCTGGTTCATAGTTTTGACACCAGGTGGAGCTTTGTGAGAATATGTGTGGCTTTACACTATTGTAATGTGCTTATTTTAAGATTGGGTAATAGGATAGTTGGGGGCGTTCAGGGATATACCCCTAGCCGTTGCTTCCGACGGCATAGGCCTTGTTTTATCAAATATCCATTTCTTTGTCCTCTTGTAATGTAGTGTCTGATGCTGAAGATAAATACCCTTAAAAACTGTAAAAGTTGTAAAAGCTTTAATTGATTTACAGAATGTTGAAATATGTCTTTTCATGCATCTGGTTCTGTAGGATTACACTTACACCATTGGCACTGACCTGATGAAAAACACGGAAGAAGAGATCAAGTCTGATGCTAGTCGGTTTTACACTTTCAGTGGCTTTAATGTGAGTATAGCTCTTGGCTCATTGCTGCACACTCGTTTTGATGTAACACTTTTTTTTTCTTTTTCTTCGCTGAGCTGCTGGCCAATTTGCCTTCCACTCAGCACAGGTCCTTGAACTGTTGCTGATTTGAGGAGCTGGTTCTCAAAGTGCAGTTTAGAGCAACATAGAAAGGTTGAAATATGTTGTAGAGTACCACTTGAATTCAATTTTTTAAGCAAATCAGCCTACATGGCGACTTTTTGTGTAAACCTGTCTGTATGTTCCAGATTTATAAATGAGTCCCCCTTTAGTTACCCTATCACTGTCCCTTTGATATTCTCTAGCTCCCTCTAATGGTCAGGCTCCCTTCACTTTAGCTATTTTAGCCTCATCTCCACATTGTGAATTCTGTGATTGGGAAGCTCAAGCAGTGCATAGCCCCCAGCTATGTTCTTTTTCCAGCATTGATTTCCTCAACAGAAAATCTGCCAGACTGGGTATATAATTTTTCTTTCTCCTGTGGTATGGGGGAGCAGCAACCCACACTGTTTGAGAGAAGAGCTTAACTGCCATTAATCACTGGATTCTGTATTAATAATGAATTTTTCTCCAATTCCTTAGTTTTTCTACGATAAGTCACCAGAGACCAATGTTCTTTTCTACGTGAAGGACAAGGAGACTGGCAAGAAGATCGACAGCACGCTTAACGGTGCATTTTCCATTTTTTTTTTTTTTTTTTATGTGGGAGCCTTTTTTATAATGACGTGTGTACACTGCAAGTCCCAGTGTTGGGTCTCCATTACACCTGAGCTATGCTTAATTTCCCTTTTGAATGGAATCAGAAAATTAATTGGTAATAACTCTATGATCTTTTGACAAAATATGAAGGGGAATCTGATAGACTCACAACAACTGATTATGTCACTTTTATTTAAATTTTTATAAGTAAAATAATATCAAATGCAAACTTCTAATTGTTGCTTTCCTTCCCACTGCCTCTTTTTCAGTGACCCTGTTTAACTGTAATGTGGGGAGAGGGGACTGTAGTCTCTGTAAGTACGCCGACACGAAGTACAATTGTGTGTGGTGCAGCAAGCAGAAGGCATGCGTGTACAAGGAGCTGTGTAGCGCCCACCAGCAGGACGATCCCCCCAACACAGAGTGCCCCAACCCTGAGATCACCAGTGTGAGTAGTGCTGGCAATGTTTACATCATCTCATATTTACTTTTGAATTGGAAACAGTGACTTCCTTTAAGACCTCTGATGAGCAGTGAAAAGATATTGACCCTGGACATTGGGTTATTGATCAGACCAGACTACTGGCCTTGTATTTTCTGTCTCATCTATGCGGTGACAAAAGATGTGAAGGTCTCCTAGAGAGCATGTAGCAATGTTTCTCTATTATGTTTAGACTGAATCAATATTGTGTTTGCTTACTTAGTTCTTGGTGCCTTTTTGTCATTGACAAAAAAATCACAGGTAATTGTGTTCATATCATTCAGGCAGAGGTTATCACTAAACATAATGCAGCCAAACAGAAGCACTGAGAGATAAATATAGGGTAGGTAAATTGCCATGAACATATGTTTGGAGGATTTCTAATGGCATAATATAAATGGGTGGATTTTCATGTTAGCTAGTCCACTTTTGTTGAAACTAAAATATCTCACTCGCCCAGTCTTTTAAAAGATGAGTGTGAAAATATTATACAGATGTTCAGGGTTGCCAAAGGATGAATCACTAATGTTTGTTGATCTTTATTTTTCATGTAGTGTTGCTAAGAGGGTGACATTTTGGATAGCATGTCTTGAAGTGGCACAGAATTATGTCTTGACATTCATGGCCCCCTCTGGACAAATTAAAATAATACAGTTGCTAAATCTTCATTTTAGCTTCATGGGAATTAAATCCCCACCAGGCTCCACTGTTTATTCTGTTTAATGGTAACTAGCAGATTTTGCCAGGATAGCTGGAACACCTAGATGGTAAATGTTTTCAGTCTATTAAAAACTGGCATGTCAGTATAACTGATGCAACCATATTTATGCTTATTTAGCACTTAGCCTGTGCAATTTTACATTTTGTTCAAGCTTTTATTGTATATTGGGCTTGCAGATTATGATTTGATATTCAGTGCTGTGTCTTTTATACAACTTATCTTTAACAGTTAAATCATTTATTTTTGCTTTTGAATTAATTTCAGAGCTTCCCTGAAAATATTGTACTTCACAAACTTGTTTTTGTTTCATATGACATGAATACCTTACACTTTTTATACTGTTTTCAAGTGTCTGACTCACTAATCGGTCCTGGTCTAATACATGCACACATACACGCAAACATGACTCACACAGTATTGATTTAATTCTTCATCATAGCCTTGAATACAAAACACTTTTCTGAATAGTTGGTCAAACAGACTGTAAATCTCTCAAATGTTCTTATTGCACACCTAATCTGCTTAGATCCATTTCAAATCTCTTCTACCTTTCCACACATTTTCCTTCCCCTGCATACTGTATCTCCCCATCCAGTTTACTCCCATTTTCGGCCCGCTTGAAGGAGGCATCTCCATCACCATTCATGGCTCCAACCTTGGCATTCATAAGGAAGACATCAAAAGAATCACAGTGGTTGGGAGGCCCTGTATTCACGAGGAGGAAAAGTATTCTGTTTCTACAAGGTAATGTATACATGTGCACTTTATCATATACAAACATGCAAATGGGTATTGTGAGCAAACACTACTTGTTCTTAGATGTTACTCAAATTTTGCATGGACGTTTATTTTTTTAAATCCAATCTTTAAGCTTTTGAGATTCGAGAAAACGTGTTTGAGATTTATACCAGGATGCTTGTTTTGCAGAAGGTGGCATAGCTGCACATTTCAAACAGCTTATTGTGCCTTTGTAATGATCTAACAGTATCCAGACAGTCTCTTCCAAGGGTGGAGAGCCACTGAATTAGACATGTTTATTTTATTTATATTTTTCCCACTAAAAAGCAGGTAAAAGTCCAGAAATGTGGATACTTAAAACAGCTTTCCTGTAGCTATCCAAGATAAGGTAGTCTGAAAGTGCTTTATATAAGGTTAAGAGTGAACACTTGCAAATACTTCCTCAATGTTAATCTGGTTTATTCATTAAGTGCATGACAGATTGTTTTATGATGTACTTAATTAAATACAGTGTTTTGAAGAGGATCCATTTTTCATTCTGAGCTAGTAAAAGGGCTTTTAGCTTGTCTTCTGGGCAGCCTTAAATTATATGTATTTATCAAATAAATTACTTAAATCTATACTGGGCAAGTGACCATATTTCTATACCAGATTAAACATTCAAAATTCCTCTGCATGTTAGTCAGTGACATCATAGGACCACACTCGGATCTCCACATCAGTCATCAAGGATCAAGCTACACCCCAGCTACTTCACTGAGACTGGTATTCAGCAAAAAAAGGACAAAAAAATTATAGTAGCGACTATCACTACTGCATAACTTTTATTATTTTCAGAAAAAAATAGCCTCCAGTTTTATAATAATACTCTTTTTATACTTGAAAATTTCAATATACAAGTGACCAGTAAAGAACAAAGTACCAGTTTCTGATACATTTACTACAGAGTAAAAATGGGTTTAAACCTAGTTATCCCTCTCCTCCAATACAGCTGTTTTAATGCATACGAAAGTGTTGTATTTATTTTTTTATTTCTTTAACTAAACATGGAATTAACTTTAGTTTCTATGTAATGCACTTATGTCACAGCTGTGCTTAAAAAGCACTCACTTCATGCAAATGTCCTATAAAAGAGAAAACAAGCACTAGCCAGAACTGTTGATAGCTGGCAGAATGTAGCCACATTTACAACAAACTCTCGCTCGACCATCTGCATGATGAGGCATAAACCTGGATTGATGTGACCAGATGGAAGTGTTTCACTCCTAAATCATCTTCTTTTGCTGCTAACCTGCCAAAGCTCCTCTTGTTATCAGTTCCTCTGTATGGTTGTACTTGCAGGTTCTAACTGGGCTTTATCCTGTGACTGGATATTTAATTCTTTCAAGTTTTGAGCAGCTTCTCGTAATGGCGCGACTTGCTTTAAAATGCATTCTTACCACTTTCATTTGCTAAATATTGTCTCCCAGGAATGATGCAAACATAAATGAGCTGGGTTTATCACATTGTTTTAATTAAATTCTAAACATGAAATGCAACACAAGCAGCCAGTCTGGCATTACAAATCACCCAGCTGCTGAATTGACGTTATTTTTGTCCAGTTCTTGATTTTCTTCTGTGAAGTTTGAAGTTAAATAAAAAGACATGGTTTAGATCAATAGTAAGATGAATGTCTGGAAGGGTGCGTGTACGTTTTAGAGAAGCAATGATGTGAGTGACAGGTTTTTTGGTTTGATCTCTGGATTTTTAAAGATAAATCTGGGGACCGGGAAAGTGGTGAAATGAAGTGCAGCATAACAATACCCTATACACTAACTAAAGCTGCTTAGCATATACAGGGACCTAACAGTTCTTACAAACATTAAACTGATGAGAAAAGTTATTACTTTAAGTATTAAACTAAAATGTGTTCTCATCGTCTTTTTCTCCTGTTTATTTGTTCAGTGTGGTGTGTGAAATCAGCCATGTTGACCTCAAAGGGCCACACTGGGGCCAGGTTGAAGTGGAGGTGACCGGGGGGAAGACAGGAATATCCCCGTTGCAATTCACTTACAGGGTAGGTACACACAAAAATACACATTTATATACCACAGTGTGTTTTCCAACTGGGTGGGAAAAAAGCAGATCCCATAAAAGAACATACATAAAAAAATTCATGCTTATGCGCTGCTAAATGAAGCACCTAGATGCATGCTTATGTGGCAAAGCCAAAAAATGTGTTAATTTATCTTTAACCTCATACCATGCAGTGGTTCTGCTTTTTTCTCTATAATGCTTTATCAGGCCACGGCATATCTATTCAACCGGCCTTTCATATCTATGGCTTTGTGAAAGCTTCGCCACAGGGGGAGTGCTAGGCTTAACTGTTTGCTCAGCAAAATGTGGCCAATGTGGTGCGTGTGTGAGTTTGTGTATCAGAATGTTTCTGATAGTGGGTGGGGGTGGATCAAGGAGTGTAAGAGGAAATGTGCATGTTAAATGACACTGTTATCATCTTCTGCACACACTGTAATTTCTGTGTACTTTTAAGTATTTGCTGGGGAAATAGGAGTTATGTTTTTAAGTTAGAATTACTGACTTCACCCCTGTTTCCTTAGAACCCTATTCTTCACTTGGTGACGCCTTCTAACGGTACTAAAGCAGGGGGTACGCTCATTACAATTACTGGCAAATTTCTGGACACTGGCAGTAAGGGGGATCTTCGAGTTACCATCGGAGATGTGGACTGCGCTGTGTAAGGATTTCTTTTCTTAAAAATACTCATTCATGCCAAAGACTTACTCTGATTCAACTCAGCCAATTCATTATATAGAGCTACTTATTATTCTCACATCATATTCTGTGAAAACTCTACAGTAGGCACACTTTGAAGCCTATAAATTGATTTCTCCTTCCCCCAACACACACTCACCTATACACTTTCATGAAGTATTTAAAAAAAAGACCCTAACTGCAGTTGCTGGGGTAGAAGGATATATATCTCTTAAGCTTTACTTTTGTGACTGTAAATGTTTGTGTTTTTTTTATCAGTTCACAGTGACATCTTAGATAGAGCTAACCAAACAGTAGAAAGCAAGAGAAGCAGTAAAAGCAGGATTTTTGCCATGTTGGTTTTCTGCTGCATGACCTTTAGCAGCCTCTCACTCTTTCAGCTAAGAAAAGCTGAACTTTGTCCTTGTCTTGGCAGGGAGCACTTTGGAAATGATATCACCTGCAGGACAGGAGAATATCGAGCAGAGAAGGTGCCCTCTGAACTTCTCGACCTTAAAATGCATTATGGAAAGAATACAACAAAAATCATCAAAAGTGCCTTCCAATTCATGGAAAACCCCAGTGTGCTGGATTATCACCCCAAAGGAAGCTTTAAATGGTTAGTTCAATAGAAGCATAACAAACTCGTAACAGCTCTGGTAGATATCTGTTAAAGTAATTTCCAGGAGACTCATATGGACTCAATTTATGAAGTTGTCTTTTTATTTTTGATCAGCCAGATATAATACAAGCACATTCACGGTGTCCAATGATATATTCTGCAGGTTTATTGGCCCCATTTTTCAAGGGTGGACAACTCTGGTCCGGGAGAGCCACAATCCTGCAAGTGTTGGGAGTTTCCCTGCTTCCATACAGCTGACTCAAATCAATGTGTAATTAGCAGACTGTGCAATACTACTAATTAGCTCTGATGTTTGTCAGGTGTGTTGCAGAAGGGAAACTCCTAACTCTTGCAGGACTGCGTCTCTTAAGCACAGAAGTTGGCCACATTTTCTCTATTTGGTTACAGTTTTGGTCTTTGCTAAAAACACATTGGCAGCTTTCTAGTAGATTGCCTTGAAAAACAAATTTCTGAATTAAAGAAACAGAAAATACATGTGGATATTTTCTATTTTTTTAAGTAGTTTTTAATGCTACGAGTGGTTCGATTTTGAAACATGATTTGTTTTAATATTCTTTATTGATTTCTGCTTGTATGAAGAAATTGTAGTTTAATGATTAACTTCAGGTGATTGTTAATAATAGATACATTTAAAAACTTATTTAACTTTAAAAAATGTTTATCTGTTTGGCAGTACAACAACATATAACACGTGATTTGACACACAAGAACAACTCACTAAGATGGTATCAATTGTCTTGTGATTCTCCAGGAAAATGTAATTTTTTGTGTATCTGGCTTGTAATACACAGTATCAATTGATGTTTTCAATGAAGTTTTTTTTTCTTTTAAACCTGTAATACATATTTGTGCTTTTAGCGGAGGAAGAAACATTGTGGTGACAGGCTCCGGTTTTGACCTAGTCCAGACTGCTGTCATGATGGTCCAGGGGGGCAACATATCATCTGTTGAGGTCCATTCATTTTTATATATCAATGTTTCTTTTCTTTGATCTATCTCTTAACTTTGGATTTTCTACAATATTTTTTAACATTGTTTCCATTCTTTCGACAACAAGGCTCTCTGATCTTCCCCTACTTTATGAGCCCACGACTACATTGATGTATCATGCATATTCTCTGAACCATTGTCATTGCAGGACAATGACTTTTTTCTCTACTCCTCCATGCTTCCATTGATTAGTGAGATTATGTAATTAAGAAATAATTCCACTTATATTTTAGAGATGGAGTATTGCTTCTTTTTTTTTTTTACCTTCCCCAAACCATAACTGTGCTGCCTGACAGTTTTATTACACTAAGAACTAACTCTGCCAGGGAGTTTTCACACAGCTTCCTGCAGCTTACTCTGTATTGGGCAGTGAGTCTGTGTGATGGGTAGTAATTTTGTAAAGACCGTTTAAAGACCTAAATTTAATATCATCATTAGAGTTGCAGAAGCTTATGTGACTGTGGCTTTCCTACCAATTTATTCATGGGCCAAGTTGCTGGGTCTTGCTACCAAGGGAGAGAAGAGATTTGAAAATATGCTGGATGTTCAGTGTTACCTCAATGGTCTTGTTGGCTCAATTAAATAAGCTTTTGTACGTTAAAGTTTGTTCTCTGAACTTGACTTATTATAAACACACACATATGAAAATATTATATATGTATGCTTTTATCTTTTTTCTCACTTGAAACATATCACTTCCACACTAACTAAATAACAAAAATGTACACTATTTATTATTTATTCTTTAATCCTAGTGCACATTATTAGATAAATTGTTTTTTTTCTGTTTTTGTGTTGTTGTTTTTTTTTCATCAGGTGTATTTACTTTTCATTTTCTGTCATTACTTTAACGCTACTCAGAAGGCCTTGTACAAAAACGATACGACCATCCAGTTTCAATCTCCACAAGTAACCGACTCCATGAACCATCACCTTAAAACCTCCATCCACCTAGACAACTGGGTGAAGGAGCTGACACCCTTTGAGTACCACCCTGACCCCATCTTCAACAACCTGACCAAGAATGTCATCACAGAGACCAGCATGATCGTCATCACTGTGAGTACAGATGATAAACATCGCTTAAAGCTAAAGGCTACACCATTGACATTAACAGAAGTAAAAAATAAACTCACTTGATAAAGGAATTAATCAAATGGTTTTAAAAAAATAACTTGACTGTGGATATGGTGAAAGATGCTGATAGATAGCGGTAGATATCTTTTTTTTTTTATTGAAAAGAAACATATTTCTTTCTTTTTGGCACCTGTAAAGCCCACAGGGTGGGTTCTATAGTATCCCCTTAAAGTTTCTCCGGATAAACATGGATCAGGTCAATTTAGGGAGGAAGACTTTAAGGTAAAAGTCCATGGCCAAAGATCTACAAGAATATCTTAAGTAAGAAACTACCTGAAATCATGCATACAGTAATTATTATCCTGATGTTTTGCATTTGATTTGGCTCTTAAACAATAAATAACTTTTAGTTTACACTCACTATTTCTATAGAACTTTCTGGCAATGATGCCTTTAGTGTCTGTTATATATATAATGTTAATTACTTTAATTTCCATGCTGTTCTGTGGCAAAACAATGAGTATTTTGATTGCTTTTTTGCTGCAGGGTCGAGGATTCTCCAGAGCTATGACAGCTAAAGAAGCTCAAGCTTTTGTGGGGGGTGTCTCGTGTCTGGTAAACACACTTCAGGATGAGAAGCTGTTCTTGGACCCACCTTCTACCCAGCCCGGATCTCGATCCAGACGCCAGCCTGAGCTTCTGGATCTAATGGTTAGACAAGACAACAATAGAAAATAATTTCATACAGATTTCTTTAATGTTAATAGTACCGCTATACAAGTTCTGCAATGAAAATGCATTATACATTATATACAATTATTATTATTATGTATTATTGGGAAAGAATTGTTTTCCAGTTGTAGATTTATCAGTGGTTAATTGTCAACTATTTTATTTAACTTTTTTATTGAACTGTAATAAATAACTTTTGTTGTAAGGTAAAAGTTTTATTACCCTGACTAGTGGATGAGCATAAAAAAGCCTAATATACATTTTCCAAAGTCATATTAACATCTGGACAATGCAAATCAAACCAAAATTTTGCAATTGTTAACCATTCTTAATAACTAAAAAGAAAAGCTACAACTTTGCACTTTTGATGCTTCAGCAATAAGAAGAAAAATACAGTGTTTGGGTTTGCTTTGATAAATAAGCTTATCATGGTCACTTCAGGTCATTTTTTCACAATTATGTTAATTAATGTTGTCAAATGAAAAGTATTTTCCAGTGAAATCTTGGAATGATAACCCATATTATAGACATTAAGGGAAAATCAGAATGAAACAACTTGAGAGCAAAATTTAAGTGCATGTACATGGGAACATTTCAGCTTTGCAGACCCATATCATGACATGCATGTATCATGAATCTTGACTGCGCTACCTCAGGCATGTCCTATGTACCTCTTGAGGCATGTCTTATTTTTCACCAGCTGAACAGTTTTTATGTAGCTACAGGCCCTTATAATTACATTTTATTATAGCTATGCCACAGTTGTGATGAATTGGGTTAATCTCTCCTTTGGGCAATTGTAATTAATGAGCTATTGTTTAATTTCTGTTACTGTGCACTGTAAAAAGAAGTGATATTGGTAGACTATCAATAGTACACAATGCTTACCGTACATAAAAAAAGCTGTATTACAAAGTATGTAACTTGGGTCATTTATACATGTGTCCTTTTCATAAGAAACCTGAGCATATGCTAACATTGATAATGTTTCTCCTCAGATCCAGTTTGGGAAAGGAAAGTGGGTGGTCGGCTCTGTGCAATACGAGATAAAAAATGATTTGTCACTTTACATCATTATCCCTGCCGTCATTGTCCCCATGCTGATTATCATCTTTATCTCAGTTTACTGCTACAGGTGAAATAACAGTATTTATTTGAAACTAATACAATTTAATGAAAATAAGTTGTTGTTTTTTTTATTCAAAGAATGTAGGTTGTATAAATACAATATGACTGAGATATTGCTGATTTGCATTTATAGAAATGTTTCTTATCTCTGTTCAGGAAAAAGAGTCAACAGGCAGAGAGAGAGTATGAGAAGGTCAAACACCAACTTGAGAATTTGGAGGAGAGTGTTCGAGACCGCTGCAAGAAAGAATTCACAGGTACCAACAGTGTAGCCAAACAAGTGTTCATTTGACATGTTAATTCCCCTCAAAGGTCTGCTTCTTGGACAATAAAGGATAATGAGCTTTGTAGCTGTGATTAAATTTTTTCTTCCTGTATTGTACTGCAGTTAATTAGATAATATTCTCCCACTTAATGTCTTAATGTTAGGTTGTGATCATTATCATGAACAGTTTTGCAGCAGCTGTAATAGAAAACAGTCTTATTCCTGAAATAATTGTACCGGCAAAGCTTTCTGCTGTGCTTCTCACAATGTTATGATTTAAGCAGAAGTGTGTTTGTGCTAGTATTTACTTATTAGGAGCACACTAGTTATTTTTTTTTTTTGTTTCTACCTTGTAGATTTGATGATTGAAATGGAGGACCACACCAATGACTTGAATGAGGGACGAATTCCCTTCCTGGACTACAAGACTTATACAAACCGGGTTTTCTTTTTACCCTCAAAGGATGGTGCTAATGATGTGATGATCACAGGGAAGTTGGACATCCCAGAAGCTCGAAGGGCAGTTGTGAAACAGGCGCTCAACCAGTTCTCCAACCTTTTGAACTCCAAGACTTTCCTTATTAATGTAATTATGGTTCACATGTACAATTTTTTTTTTTTTTTTTTTTTTTTGTTAGACCAAGTCTTCACACTTGCATTCACATAGGTCCCGGCTAGAAGCCCTCTATAATTATAAATGGATTGCCATAGGTTCTCAAAACAGTTGGCTTTCTTGGCGATCCTTTGAATTGTGCCTTTATATGCTTTTGTGAATTTAACACATACACAAGGCCTCTAAAAAGCACCAAGATATTTGGTTTTATTTTTTTTTATTATTATTATTTTAAGACAAATTATGAGGGTAACAGCTTTGCCCTGGTTTCTTGGGTAAAGAAGACAAAGGGTAACGTATTACTGTGCAGTCCAGCATATGTTTGTAATCCACAATAGTAGATTGTTCTACTCTCTTATAGTTTTGCTCTCCCCTGTCTTACTGTTTGTACTGTAAGAATCTATTTAGAATTTAAGCTTCCATATTATGAACTAAAGACATTTATGATGTAGTTTTTGAAGTGCAGCATTAGAAGTGCAGTAGACACAGCAGAGAGAGACACAGCAGTGTGAAGATTTCTATTAATCCAATAGCGCTGGCACAAAAACAGCTTCAAATGTGTTAACAGCATTTGTGGAGTGATTCTTCTTTCACTAATTGGGATCATTTCTAAGCCACAATGTTTTACAGGGCAGAGCCAAAATTACCTTGATAATTATAATTTTCTCTGACATTAGTCATTTGATCTTTTAAAAGCATATTATGCGGGGTTTGCTTCTGTGTGCGTTACCTTGATCATGATGAATAATTCAGCTGATAATTTGCTTATTTCCGTGTTTGTGTGTATGTGATTCTGTTCTTGCAGTTTATTCGTACCCTAGAGCGCAGTAATGACTTCAATGCCAGGGCTAAGGTGTACTTTGCCTCCCTGCTGACAGTAGCTCTGCATGGGAAGCTGGAATACTACACTGACATTATGAGAACGCTGTTGCTGGAGTTGATGGAGGAGTACGTCCATGGCAAGAATCCTAAACTGATGCTGCGCAGGTTAGTGTGGATCAGCTTGTGCTGTTTCTATGCAGATAATGGTACAGACACAAGGTCAACAGTGTGTCTTATAAAAGTAGTTTAGCACTGCTGAAATATGTTATTTGATGCCACCAGCAAGTCAGGTTTCACATAAACAAGTAAAATATACATTTACTAAATAATCCTTCACCTGAAATACAGATGTTTATGGTTTCCCAAAGATGAATCCTCATGACTTGTTTTTACTGTTCTCTAACTGAAAGTTCACTTTGGCTAGAAATATCTTGACAAAACCTAAATGATTTGCTATCAGATTTGGTATTAACGTTTAGATTCAATGATTTGTTTTGCAACTTCTGCTTTCTGCGTCTCTAAATCTCCCCAGATCTCTCTCTGGCATTGATCTTTTCAGCCAGTTGAGACAGTCTGGGATTCAGTTCAAGATGCAGCGGACAGTTTCATTCTGTTGGCATGTTTTCTGTTTAATTTTGCAATGAATGCTCGAGTCCACTATGAAGGGCCAGTATGCTACTCAATCTATTCCAGTCCTCCTTCTGTTCTGCCGTCTGTTTTTTTTTCTTCGTTGGAGACAACTACAATGTGTTGGATCATTCTTTTGTGGTTTCTCTTAATTGTCTATTTTTCAATTTTTGATAAAGTTAAATCTGATTAGAACAACTTTTAATCAACTGTGCTTCAGATTACTTTTAGAAGTTGAGCCACTATCAATATTTATGTCCATAAGTAATGAGCCAGTTTTTATTTCTTTTATTGATTCAAAATGTGTTTTGCAATCTTTTAAAGTAGTCTTCAGCAGCAGTTATCCAGTCTATTGTAAGAACTTTTTTATATATTTTTCTTTGGCTATTGGCATCCTTTTCTCTCTGTTTCAAATCAATCCTCGCACATGACCTTCTACAGACAAATGTTTTTTATGTTAAGCCATTTAACATTGACCTATGCATCATTCAAGCATAGAAGCGCTTGACTCAATGTATTTACCAATGTTGTGCTTACTCACAACAAAAAGCTCAGCAAAGAACCCATTTTACCTGTATCTTTAGACACTTTCCTACTCGTTTGCCTGCTGTAAACATACCATTTATTTTTGCTGTTAGATGTATCTTAGTAAAATTTCAAGATTAGTTTATTGGATTTTTATGCCATCAAGTAGATTACCAAAGAGAATTAGCCTAAAACCTGGCATTTCTTATTGTGGTTTTAGCAGTGAGTCCTTAAACCAGAATAGAAGGTTGTAGCCTTTTAAAATCTCTAGCTAATGAACAGTTTCTGGAAATGATTCGCATCCATTTATTTTACAAATCATTTGGGGTTAGTAGCTAGAAATATGTGATCTGATCTGTATGCAGCTTTTGGTTTTGTTGGCGCTTAAGATTTGCTCTGCCATTGAATACACAGAACGTAAAGTGGACAAAGATCTGCTTTGTGGTGGAGTGAAATTGCCTGTTTTCTCTTCTTTCGAATTTTGCTTCTTTGCTGTTTATCGATTTTTTGTGTTCAATTTCCTTCATTATGAAACTGATAGTAGTTCACTTAAATTAGCCCTTCCCAGCATTTTTGTTCAGCCAGTCAGCATTTGGCCAGTATGTTGCATCGGCTTGAAGAACTATGTGTTGCCATGTTGTTAGACAACTCCATCTGTATCCTCTCAGTGTTGGAAAAGGAAAAAAAACAACTGGATACCACCATGAAGGTATAACTAGCACTTAAGAAATCAGCTAGCAATGATACGTTCACATTTCTCATAGATGTGTCTGACCTTTCAGTTGACCATTTCACAGAAAGCTCATCAGAAATTAGAAAGATACAAGAAAACCTTTCAAAGATGGTTCAGACTGTATTGAAGAAAAAATCCACTCTACAATTATTGAATGTCTTCCTCATCGTAATTGCACAAACATATCTTTGACTTATTGCTTTATGCTTGTTTATACATATTTCAATCACTTTCTAATTCATCCTTTAATATAATGCACAATATAAGGAACTAGGTTTAATTTTTAATATGTGATTATAGACTTAACGATGCACCATTTAAAAATGTTTAAAAGTCATTTGACTTAAATTAACTTGTTGCTCATTTGTGAAATTAACTGGTATTTTTAGAAACTAAACACATCACCATGGATGCTTATCTTTGTTTTCAATTTATTTTCATTGCTCAAGGTTTGTAATATTGTTTTATGTAAAATTAGTCTCTGTGAACACTTAACTTCCTATTTTAATTACTTAATTAATTAGCGTAACAGAAAGAAGCTTGAGCATGAACCAGTTTTTTTTTTTTTGTAATGATCATGATCTGACTACGACTATATCCTTGAGCTGGACCTGTTTGACAGCACAGTCACTCATCACTACTGACACAGGGTTATGTTTACTGAACTATCTGCTGTGCTTAGGCAAGCTGTGACTAGCTGTTATACAAGCACACATCTTAATTATTTCCCAGTGGAGAAGTTCATTATGATAATTAGGCCATTGTGGCCCCTTTATTTTGAAATGGTATCTGTGCATGCTATGTATGAACTAGCAGTAGGCCTCAGCAGTGAATTTTTGACATTGTTATCGGCTAGTCATCAAATGAACACTGACAAGTTTTAGATTTAAATATTCTGATACTAACTAGCTGATTTAATATCTTTTCCCCTTTTTTAAAGAGCATACATTAATTGGTTAATGAGTAGTTGCCACGACTTCTTTAACTCCGAAACAATTTAAATTTGTTTTACCCATCAGGAAACACAGACAATTAATAATAAAAATTAATAGATACACAAGACCATTGGTCTAGACAAAACCCTGAGCAAAGTATGCATACTTTCACGTCACTCATAAAGTAGTATATTAAATGTAATTGGTCCAGATTATGTCCTCAGTTTGTGAACATGGGGATTCAGATAGTCTCGTGATATATGTGATAAACATACATTTGCTTTTTCTATACACTTCCAGGTAAACATTGACTTTGATTAGATTTCTAATTTATATAACTGTTAATATAAACTGTTTTTCAGGTCAGAAACGGTGGTTGAACGGATGCTTTGTAACTGGATGTCCATCTGCCTTTACCAGTTTTTAAAGGTAACAATAGTTTTGTGTTAGTTAAAATGTATGAAAGCTGGTATAACTGAAGACGTTGAGAAAATACCACTTTGTATGTTCACAAATTTGGGCTTTATTAAATTAGGAAAAAATGTATAGTTTATTTTATATTTCTAATGGTTTGTTTTTAGTGATCACATTGACAGAGTGAATTTATTTTGAGGCGCTAATCACAGCAATTAGTTTCCTATCCACAGTAGAGACAACTTTTGTTTGGCTTTGTGTGTCATTTGTGTGTGTATCAGGACTCTGCTGGCGAGCCCTTGTACAAACTGTTCCGAGCCATCAAGCACCAGATTGAAAAAGGGCCCGTGGACGCCAGAGTGAAGAAAGCCAAGTACACCCTCAACGACACAGGCTTGTTGGGCGACGATGTTGAGTACTCTGTCCTGGTGAGATGAAGTGACACAAAAAAAACTAGAAAACCCACACAGACTCCCTTACATACAGAAAACACAAGCTCTCACTGAAACTGTGCACGCTGCTTTCTGATTGCAGGGTGTTTTGTGCATGATGAGCAACACAAACACACTCATATGTGCTGCAATGTTGCCATGGTAACAACACACAGTAAGGAGAAAAAAAAAACCCTGGAGCTACTGGCCGCTTTTGTGTGACATCCATTTTTGGTGTCAATGTTCTCCGTACGAAAGCGACTCAGGCAACACATTCCAATTTAGATGTAATATGTGTGGCCAAGGTGGACGTGATACATGTCTGAACAAGTACATAGTACATGCCACCTTCTCGGCCCACCAGCCCCACCTCTTGACCTTGCTGCACATGCCCTGAATCCATATGGAAGCTTTCAGGAGTCAGGAAAAGTGCGTCTCATTTTGTGATTGTGTTTCAATAATGGAAGCTAATCTGAGCACAGCTGTTTTCTGTTATAGTCAGCACAAATAAAAAGACCCATGGGTAACGGCTTTGTCGCGGACAATTATCAAATTAAGCTGAATTACACGTCTCATGTTGAGATGGATCACATTCTGTGATTGAATTAAACACAGGGAGAATCAACAAAACACGCAGCAAGCTTGATTTTTGCAGCAGATGCTGCGTTTACTACCAGTTTTAATTCACAGCGTCCTCTTCACATTCACTTTAAATGCAGATTAGCTTATGAGATTGCTGTCGCTGTCAGTTTCCTGCCCCTTATTTGATTGCGTTGAGCGGTCAGTACCATCTAACTGAGCCGACTGAGTGTAAGACTTGAGATGGAGCAGTGTTTGCTGCTGTTGAGTTTTGGTAATTTGCTGGCCAAGGTGGCATGAATAATGTCAGGTGTCACTGCAACGTGTGTATGTTTGTGTGTGCTTTCAGAAGCCCAGTTTCCATAACAACATCCCAGTAGAGCTTGGTATGTGTGGGTGGCTAGCTGGGTGCTCTGGCCATGTTTTGAATAATTCCACATACTTATTTTTTTAGTTGTTGTTATACTTCTCTGTGTAGAGACGCATTTATTACCTCAGTCTTAGTGTATATTAATGGTGTGTTGCTTTGTCCCCAGACATTGCAGGTGTTTGTTCATGGTGAAGGTCCAGATGTGACACCTGTCAAGGTCCTCAATTGTGACACCATCTCCCAAGTAAAGGAGAAGATCATTGAGCAAGTGTACAGAAACATGCCATACTCTCAGCGACCAAAAGTTGACAGCGTCACTCTGGGTGAGTCAAGAAGGAAATCGGAAATATTTAAATGGTTATAGAGTTGATAATCTTTTCTTTCTTTAAACACAGAGTTGAAAATAAGGAGTTAGTTAGGCTGAGATGGTAGAAATGCTGGAACAAATACACAAATTTCAGGTCAAAATTAACTACATGTACTAAATCTTCCATCCATGTATTCTATAAAACGCGGCACACCAATGTCAGATTAGATAATGATGGATTTAAAATGTGAATAAAACTATGATCATGAGCAGACAGGAAAACAACATGTTGATGGTGTTACCTTTAGCTAAACAAGGGTACTCTTCTGAGATTATTGTGCAGGAACTAAAGTTATTTCATTTCTGAATTAATTGAACTCCATCAAATTGGAAATAGATGTATGGATCAATTACAAGCGTCGTCTATTTTAGCTTAAAAAATGAGCTAAAATAGCTTAAATAAAAAAAAAGATTCAAAGAAGTTACAAAGTCATGAATTGGTAGCAACACAAAGGAATCCTTAACCCCTTCAAAAAACAAAATAAAAAAAAAAACACAACTATTTATCAGAAACATTGGGGACCATCTTGAGACCCCAGAGACATTTTCTAATATCAAAGTTTGTATTTTTCCTATTGTGCTGTATATGTCATTTCAAACAATCAGATCTACCTGTGATGTAGTAGTATTTGAAAAGTGAGGGAGGGGGATACTTGCCAAATATTGCTATAATAAATATAAATATTGCTTCCTGCCTTTCCCACAGAGTGGCGCCCTGGCTCAACTGGGCAGATTTTATCCGATCTTGATTTGACGTCCCAGAAAGAAGGCAAATATAAGCGGATCAACACTCTGGCACACTACAATGTAAGTATTGCCATAACATATTGTCACCTTGGACACATCGGGGCAAACACAAATAGGGGCATGGGGAGGTCAATTGATGTGTGTGGGTTTGTAGAAATGAATATTTTCACACCATCTCACAGACTGAGGTACACATATCAGGGATGTGCATGTAAGCTGTGTCTACTGGACATTTTTTTACCTGTCAACCTCCGTTTTCCTGTAGTATGTAAACATTTCCATTTTGTGTAGTATGTAGCTAACATCAACTTAATTTCTCTGTTGGTTACAGATTTACTGCACAAACCTTTCTTGAAATAAAGTCTATATATACAACACAGAATCATGTCAAACTTCACATAGCATTGTGTTTGCAAATGAGTGTGTCAAAATTATGTAGAGTATATGTAGTTCATGTTGTCCAATATGTGTAAGCATGATGGAACTGTATTTTATGAGAGCATACATTGTATTTCAATTACAAGGACGTACATCATCTCCTGATTGATAAACGCTGCTAAAGTGGCCTTGAAAATTTTTTCCGCAGATCCATCAAGGGGCACAGTGTTTTTTTTTTTGGGGGGGGGGGTTGTTTTTCTCTGAAGTAGTTTCGTTTAAATTATTTACTTTAATAATTATCCAAAATACTGTATGTTGGTATAAGAAAAGACAGTGCAACATTTATTTTTCCTCGGATGTGCAACTCACTTGAGTTTTTTTTTTCTTTTTTTTTCTATTGAACTGTTTCCAGATAACCTGGTTTTCGTTACACTTGTGAGCTTTTAGTAGTAACAGTTTGCCACTAAATCTTCCAGGCTCTGCATTGATCCTGAGAAAATAAAGGTCATTCAGTGATGCCACTTTTCAACCCAATTGCTGATGTCTCGCAAATGTTTTTGGACAACCATCTTGTTGCTATAGATTCATTGACTGTGTCAGAGTAAGGCTAATCACAGTTACTGTATGGTCAATTGTTAATGATGCTAAAGAAAATGGCCTGAAAACATGGCCTTTTAAACACACAAAGTCTACAAAGTCTCATTGATTAGGAATTAGTTCTGAGGCACACAGTGACTGCTGCCTATAGTTGCTGTACCTTTTAAAGATTTTAATGAGTATGTTTGGTTTTGCATCTTGTATTTAAAAAAGAAAAATAAACCGTTTACTGTGCTTTGCAGGTGCGAGATAATGCCACGTTAGTTTTATCCAAAGTGTTACACACGCAACAAAACTATGACCAGAACCAGGAAAATCACGAAGAGCGTGAGTGTCTCTCAACGCACCCCCACACACACACAACAACAACAAACATCAACAAAGCCACAAAGCACATATCACACGCACTTGAGAATATAAAGCATGCCTTTGTCTTGTTTCCTCAGGGCATTTCTCAATACCCCACTCTCATTAAGTATGCTAATACATGTTGTTTTATGTATTCTGTGCTATAAGAATCTATGATACACTTTTCTTCTCATGCTTTTTATGTGCATTTCAGAAAGTTTATTATTTAGCATCTCTTTTTTTGCATTCAAACCCAGTTGCCAAACACGCGTCAACTTTTTTCTTTTCATTTTTTTCCATAAAAATGTGCACAAAAAATATGAACTAGACTTAATAGAAAAAAGTTTATAGAAGAAAGTTTAAAGTGTTGTTTATTCCACATAGAAAAAGGTTTGTTGGAAGATGATAAAGTTTTCCACTTGGTGAGGCCAGCAGATGAACTGGATGAGATCAAATCTAAGCGAGGAAGCATTAAGGACAAGTCAATGACCAAAGCCATTACAGAGATCTATCTGACACGACTCCTCTCCGTCAAGGTAGAGTGCAAAGACCCAATTATACATACAATCAGATTATATATTAAGTTATTTCATGCACTGAAATAAATGTTTTTACTTTTTTTTCTAGTTGTTGTTTTCTAAGTTCATGTATTGAATTACAAAATAATTTTTGATAAAGTTCATTTTGTGTGTGTGTGTGTGTGTGTGTGTGTGTGTGTGTGTGTGTGTGTGTGTGTGTGTGTGTGTGTGTGTGTGTGTGTAGATAACTGTCTCAAGGCTTTGATATTTCTGTCCTCTCTACTGCTGCTGCCCTGTCTCATATTATTTGTGGGTCTTTTCAGGGAACATTGCAGCAGTTTGTGGATGACTTCTTTCGCAGTGTGCTGTGCTCTGGGGCAGTGGTCCCACCAGCTGTCAAATATTTCTTTGACTTCCTGGATGAGCAAGCATTGAAACACAATGTGGATGAGGAGACCATGCATATCTGGAAGACTAATAGGTATGTACACAGGGTGACTGCATACATTGTCATTCTGAAACCAGATTTAAAGCAGCACTTTTTTAGGCTGTTATACCTTGTGTGTATGTGTGTGTGTGGGAGGTGGTAGCATAGTGGTTACAGTGGTAGACTGTGATACGGAAGTACCTGCCGTGCAAACAGTGGCGAAACCATGCTGTTATTTATGCTAACTAAACTTAATTAAATTCACTCACATATGTTTTACATCATGTGCAAAGGATTTCTCTTTTTATTCATCCAAAAAAACTTGATCTTTGTTTTTAAATTTTTTATTTTCATTTAAATTTGGATACATTTTTAATTTACTTTCCAACAATTATGTGAAATTTTAACATAATGAACTGCTTCCTTTTTCAGCATAAAAGAGTATTTTCAGTAAGATAATGTTTTTAGATCTTAAACAGTTATATCAATTAAATTGTTTGTTTTATTTTTTATCTAAAAAGAACCGGACAGTGTTCATGTTACCAGTGTTACTGCAATGTTACCCTCTAAAATCCAGCTAAGAGGAAGAAATACAATTACCTCACATTAGTAGTTCTTTCTGTGACCGGCGTGAACCTGCAGTCGTTTGAATGGAACACCCAACACCGGTTGTGCTGGTTGTGATACAGCTGCTCTCCAAGAATTAAAACTTACTTATCCCAGAAAAGACTGAATACAAATGAACAATTTCAGCTTACTTAGTTTGCATTTGCAATCGTTGTGCTCCCGTGTGGCATTTAAATGCATAAATTAGTGTCACGTCGGCTAAGGCTCAAGTATACAAGACGACGTGTTGCATGTAGATGCCAGTGATTGACGCAAGGCTGGCAAGAGAGCACCCACACAAGGACAGGAGATGAGCGATTTAATTACTTACTACACTCCACACCACATTCTGCATCCACCCGTTCTGTTTATCAAATCAACTGAGGGCCATGTATTAAATATGAATGTGTGTAAGAAGCATAACAACAAACAAACATGGTAATTATGTCCCAAGCTAAATTAATTCTGTGATTATAGCAGCACTGCTATTTTTATGCTCCTATTGTATTCTCCCGACAGCCTTCCCTGGAGATATTACCAAACCAGTATGAATTTTACACATTGTGTGTTTCCTGTCTCAGATGGCAGGACGTTCACATCGATCAGGGAGGAGAATTTTTTTGGAAACTGGTGTATTTTGGGCATTCTTATGCATTCAAAAGTGTATATGACGCTGTAAACAAGTGTATTGAGCAAAGGTTTTTCTGCTCAGGAGGAAAATTGACATGAGCAGTTGCGCATTTCGTTGTTTAGTGTGTTCTTTACATTAAGAACTTTAAAGTTCAAAGTGTTAGAGATGCTTTGGTGTTTCTCATTTTTGTTAAAACAGACAAGGTTCACTGTACTTTTTTACGACAAAAAGACTTCCCAAGTTCTCTTTATTTCTTTTTTTTTCTTTGAACAGCAGTGGTTTCTAAAGAGGTCAGTGTTATATAAAAGACTAATATAAATTGAAAGTCAAGGGTATTGTTCTGAATAAACTGACACCTACTAGCAAGGTTTTTCTCCATCCCTGTTATTATTTTGTACTGCACTCAATTACCGTCTGGCAAGTGCGTGCTCTCTCCATCTCTCTTTCAAATGAAATGCCTTCCAGACTAAAATGAATTAATAGAGGTAATGTTGCTGAGGAGATTTTTTCCTACGTTCTGAAGCAATAATGATAATAATAACCATGATTTGTTGGCCTTTTTGTCTGAACAGCCTACCTTTGCGTTTCTGGGTGAACATCCTCAAAAACCCCCATTTCATCTTTGATGTCCATGTGTCCGAAGTGGTGGATGCTTCACTGTCTGTCATTGCTCAGACCTTCATGGATGCCTGCACCAAGAGTGAGCACAAACTCAGCCGGGTAAGTGGGAGTGAATGATAGGGGTAAGACTGAGAGAAGGGAGTGGAAGAATGAGGTCAAAGTGCAGAAGGGAAGATGGGAGAAAAGATGACCAAGATGTGAATTAAGTGGATTACATGAGAACTAAATTGCAGACAAAAGTGGAATATCACAGGTCAGTCACCATCAAGTGTCATCATTTTCACTCTTGTGTGTTTGTTCTTCATCTCTAGGACTCTCCTAGTAACAAACTACTCTATGCAAAGGAGATCTCCACCTATAAGAAGATGGTGGACAAGTGAGTACTTTGAATTTACTGTCAGTCTCTTTTCGTTCCGAGTTTAAAATCCTCCAGATATTTGTGAGACATTTTTCAATAACCGCAGCATAACGGAGCGATGACCACCTCTTGTCTCCTCTGTTACGTGCAGCTATTACAAGGGCATCAGGCAGATGGTGCCTGTCAGCGACCAGGACATGAACACTCATTTGGCAGAGGTGTCACGGGTGAGAGACACGGCTGTAATTTTCTGTGAAGTTTACTCAACCTTGCTTTAAACATTACAATCCTTTCGATTCCAGCTCTGAAGGATATGGTGACTCGCATGGTTACCATAGTAGCATCAGTGGGGTTAAAGGGAGTAAATTTGCTTTTGAGTTTAAGCCTCAGTTTAAGTATTTGTTTTTGGAATATCATGAACAGTTTTAGCTGTGAAAGCTTTATTTGAGCTTGTTGATTTTTGTGCTACATTATACCCTGGAGGATTAGTTCCCTTCTGGTGTGATGCTTCTAGACCCACAGAAATTAGTATGAAGTTTTCAGAAGTGGTGGTATCTTTTGTTCTAAATGAATTCAAGAATTTTTATGCATACATTAAATAAGTAATTAGCAAATGAATAAGACATTTTTTTCTTTTGTTTTCCTCCTCAACAGACAGTTTGAAAAATCAAAGAGCAAAAAAACCTGCTGACCACCCAATCTAACACTTATGGATTAAATGATAACACAATTGACCTAAAATAAAATGTTAATTTGAGAAACTGATAAGCATGTCAGTTTGTTACGTGCACCAGAAAGCAGTCAAAGTAATTTGTTTTGGAGAAATTCTGAAAGGTGTTTCAAGCTACTGGCTACTCACAAAAGGGCAGATTTTTTTAAAGCATCTAAAACTGCTCAAACCTAAGAAAGAATCACAGCAATTTAATGAATTGTCACGTATTATCAATTTTATATAACTTAACCTTTGCATCACTTTGTTTATTTTGTCATTGTTCTCTCAACCACTGAACTATATTTTCACATCTTGCATCATGTTGGCTGTCCAGCACGCTCTACTGTTCCTCATTAACTGTTATCTATCAAATCAGGTGGTCTAATCCTGATGCTCAAAGTGTGATATGATAAAATATTTTCTTACATATGTAATTGTTAGTGCAATTAAATAGACATTAAGCTATAAACCAAGTCCAGCGCTTCTTGTGAATGACATTCTTCATAGGACATATGACACAATACACAGCAACTACACGGTAACAATTTCATCATCAGTTGTTGTTAATGGAAAAAAAAGCATTAAAGTAAACTGATACAAGAACACTTAGTTTTATTAGAATTAGCTGGAGTTGCTACTGATTTGAGCTTTTAGATTCATTCTTAGGTTTTTGAGTTGTTTCATTCCAAGTAGCTTCTCATCAAAAATGCCTCCTAATTTTACTCATACTCCTGTGTACTGCTGGTGAGACACTCCAAGCTTATATTTATTTAACAAACCCTCCATAAAATAAGCAAAGTTTCTTTGACTCATCAAACCAAACAAATTTTTGGTGGTTAATAATGATACTCTGATACTTTGGCTGTAATTGTTTATTTTTACAATACTTCTCAGCAACAGGACGAATATATTTTGGGTCAAATATTTCCTTCATATATATGCAGTTGTATGGATTTATTCTGGCGCATCTTTAACCTTGAATTTGTCATTTATGTTCTGCAGTCTCACACAGACAAACTGAACACACAAGTGGCCCTCCATCAGCTTTACCGGTATGCCAGCAAATACTACGATGGGGTAAGAGGCTCTTCTTTTTCCTATCACACCCAAAGGAGGCTATTCCACTGTATGCACTGCTGCCCACTATATTTCCTTTTTTCCTCCCCGTTCACTCTTGATATGCCAGAAAAGAGATTGTGTGAAATTTTAATTGAAAGCATTTCTGTGGGATGTGAATTGGAAAATTGCTCTGGGAATTGATTTTTTAAGAGTCCATTGTGCATTGCCACTTGAGGTCAGGAAAAAGGGGGATAAACAAAACCTAATGAACAAGTTGGATAAACAAATGGGGCTGTCAGTCTCCCCTAAGTGTGGGCTCACAAACAATAAGAGCTTATAGGACGTGACTGTTTATGTCAAATAACACAATTCTTTCCTCCCACTCTTCACCCTTTTTCCCCCTCTCCATATCCTTTACCTGTGTATGCCCCCTGTCTTTGTTTTCTCATGTTTTTATTATTATGTTTCCCTTCCATTGTCATTCGCCTAAATCTTACTCCCCGCATCCTTTGTTTCTTATTATTTCTGTCGGTTTCTAACATTCCTGTCTTTAAATGTCTCTTTCAGATCATTGCATCTCTAGAGGATGACCCAGCTGCGCAGAGTAAACAGCTGACCCTGCGGCTGCAGCAGGTCGCAGCAGCACTGGAGAACAAAGTGACAGATCTCTAACCCACTAAGAGAAGAGCGGGGGTTGAAAGTAGAGATGTCGCCAGTGACTACAGGGGCTTATTTCTTATTTTCTGAACATAAAATATGGAAATAAGAAAAAGTGAGAAAGGACTCATTTGGGGTGTGTACGTTCCAGCTTGGCCCTGGAGCATTTTTCTGTTCTGTGGAGTAAAAGGGACTAATTAAATGCACATAGAGAGCAAAAGAGAGTGGAAGAAAATGATGGGTTACACTGTCATAGGTACGCCTTAAAGCTCACCTGCCAAACCTTAAAGGTCTGAGCAGTCACTCATGCTTCATTGAATATTGCAGTTTAAGAGACCTTGGTCTGAGAATTAAGCCCCTCTGTGGAGCACTGGCATGACAGATAATCAGATGTTGATTTTCTCTGTGTTAAAAAAGATTTAAGAGTTGTATTATATATTTTTTTTATTGTTCAGTCTTTATGCGGAAAGCTTTATAAGGAAAAAAATATCTTTTTAAATGGATCTCCTTATGGTGCGGAAAGTGTTTTTATTAGCCTGTGTGTGCGTAGATGTCTGTGAACAGGAGCGGGTGACATTAAATTTTGAGTGTGTGTTCACATGGATAGTGAGTGTGTGTGGGAATGTGTGTGCACACACAGGATGCCTATTGTGAGGCTTGAGGGCGAAGGGATGCCCGTTTTCTGTCATTCTAACCCCCCTCCCTACCCCATGAACAGTTACACACTGGAGCCTGCGCTCTCGCTGAGCTTTATGACAGTGACCAAAGGGTCCTCACAGGGACACTGGTTAATCGAGCAATGTACAGGGTCATATGAATGACAGGTCACCAGTGGTCTCAGAAGCATTTTGAGTTGAACTCTTTGCTTTTGACTGCAGATTTGCTTCAAGCTGGATTGCAACTTGTGCTTTTGGAAATCAATAATAGCACAGTCTGTCTCCCTTTATTGTACAATGCCATGAAACATTCCACCTGAACTAAAGCACAGTGGGACATTTAAGAGGGTTTTTAAAGACATTAAAGTAAATGACTTTTTTTCTACTTTTTTCTTTGCTGCATAACTTTTTTTTTTTCTTTTAAGCATCAGCAAGAAGCAACTTTATTCTGCCATGGAGTCGTGTCACTCATATTATCCCTGCAATAATGTCAGTATACCATGAGCCACAATCAACACTTGTATTTGAGTAGCAATTTAGCAATATGTTAAAAAAAAGTCCAAACTGATTAATGCTTTATGGTTTTTGTGTGTGTGTGTTTTTTCCAGCTCATATTTTGTTCCAAATAGTCATAAAGCATTACGCCTCTAAAACTATTAAATAGCCTATTGCTGATATAAATATTCTGCCAGTCATGCAGTTTGTACTGCAATGGCATGTTCTCAAGAAACTGTAGTCATTTTAGAGTTTGTATGCTGTTGGGGAGATTGGGTTTCAATCGTGTACATAACGGCAATGGTAATTTGAATATTGATATGTCAGTGTCACAGTGTGAGTAGTGTCGGAGTGAGGGTTTTATATTTCTTGGGCCATTAAACGCCATCCCTAAATTGTAGGTCTTGACAGATTATTTAATTGTCCTCTCTGTATCTGATCATGGATGTGTGTAGTTGAAGGAGCATAACAAGCTCCAGAGACCACAGAATGTTAACAATTCCTGCCTTGGCTCGAGGGAGGTTTGCACAGACCTCAAGCCTGCCTGCCATCTCAGCATGGCACTCCGACATCCTGACCAACAGCACTTGGCACTGCCCACTCAGTGCAGTGCAGAGTGGCACTCAGTATAATGGAATCAGCAGGGGAGGCTTTTGATCTTAATTGCATGCCGACTGCAGACTCCATCCTCGTCTCTGCTGTTGTTTACTGCTGACTCCTTTCTCACTGACAGAGTTAATGCAAGAAGCTTCTTTCAGAGCCTTTCTTTGACCAAAAATGTGCCTTATTAAAAAAGGATGATACATATATATTGTTTCTAATTTACGCTGTCAGTAACCTAGGTAATTATGATGATAGTGCTATAGACACAGCAATGTATTTGGACTTGTGATCTTATGTGTGCTGTCTAAAATACTAGATACCCTACTGCAGCCATTTGTGTGCCAATAGGCTGAAGATATTTCAGTATGATTTCTTTTATGGTTGCAGTATTGATGTGTGCATTTGATTTGGGTATCTTTGGGGTGTGTTTAGTAGGATTTAAGTGACTAAGGCAAAAAGCCAAAACTTAATGTATGACAGTTGCCAACGTGATCTGGATTTCCCTTAAAAATGTTAGGCAGTCCTAAATTCGTCTGAAGACAAAGGGTACTCATCTGTAGATTGAATATAGCGCAAAATTGTTCCAATGTTGTTTTTTCTTTGTTTAATTTCTTTTCCCTATGTTTCAAATCTGTTTTGCAGTGTGTAGGATAAATTATCTATACTCAACAAATGACTTTTCTTACTGCTGTGCAGTTATTTTTATTTCTTGTTTCCTATACCATATAAATCTTTGTAAGACATGTTGAAATACTGTACTCTAACTGTATACTCCTATGCATTGAGTCCTGAGACAAAAACAACAAAAGAGAGAAAAAAACTTGTTTGTGCACTTGTCATTTTTTTCTTCTCCAATTTGAACTTGTTAATGTGCTGTAATGACAAAAGAAAAGAAACTGGGACATACAATTTTCAGTACAGGACCTCTAATGGAATCACATTTTTCCTCCTGATCCAAGGCAGCTCATAAGAGTCTCAGTCTTGTACCTGTTCTGGTTGAAGTGGATGAGGTTAATTTTACTAAAGTAGTTTTTGTGGATGGAGCAGTTACCCACAGATTTCATCATACGCTCCTCCGTGAATAAACTCAGACACATATATACCCTTCATGTTTGCTTTGTTTGTTTCTCTTGGACATTATTGATTTGCTTTGATTTTGCTCATGCTTTATTCATGAGAGGTAACAATCACCTTGGGGGATGAGAGTAGCTATAGGCAGCACATTTCTTATCACAGCAAACTGTGCCCTTAAAGGTATTTGCTATTTATATAGTTCATAACTTTACAAAAACTTGCACACAAAGAAAAGCATATGAAATTTCTGAAAATTAAACCAAGTCATTTCATGAAGTGGAGAGCCAAGTGCTCCGATATAATTTTGTCCTATCCCAAACATCTCTACATAATGTGACCAAATAATTTTTTTGATAATATCAGTCTTTCCTTATTACATTCCCTGTCATGGCTGATGCTTTTCTTCCCAAATGCCATGTCAGGTCCTGTCACACTGCTTGGAATGCAAACTATAAAAAGGTTGGTTTCGTGAAATGCATTGGTAATATAAAATAGCAGCACGACACCTTTCTGAAATTACATAGAAAACATTAAGCACTGAAAGCTAAGAATGCAATTGGAAACGGAAAGCTGTAAATCTAGAATTGTTTCCTCTGAGTGCAGTTACGTAGGTGGCTATATTAAAAATAGGGTGCACAGGCCTTTCAGTCTACTTACTGAGCAGACTAGATGCAGTAACAGATAAGAGTAACTTCAAGGGCACCTGAACAAACTTCATTATTTTAAGCAGTGTATCTAGAACATTATCATTGATGATTTGTGTTAAATCAAAGGCAATACAGCGGTTTATGTTAAAACTTGTAGCTTATACTATTTTGGGAAAAGCATTATTTGTACATTTAAGATTGAAAAATAAGCTTGTCTTTAACTGTCTAGAAATCAATGATACAACACACAATCAAAATAATTCTAATAAATCAGCTTCTCTGGGGATTTGGCAGGAAAATGGGTTAAATTCTTTATGTAGCTGGCTTCTGATCTCTTTCCTTCAATGCTTTTTTACACAGCAGCCAGCCTCTTTTTCAGCAGACAAATAATCACAGTATTTTTACATTGAGATGCATTTCAGACATATGTTTCAAGTAAAACATTTAGGGGGAAGAAAGATAAGGATAAAACTATAAATGATTGAGCAGTATTTTTGCAGCCTTGATTAATATTTCAAACTCAACCATTACTGTGGTTCTCTAAAGTCACGTGTCTTATAATGCCTTTCTAATATGCTATTTTGTTTAGTCTACTTATAAATGGTATGTATGACTACGTATTTACCTCATTTTGATTGTTATGCTGTAGTGTCAAAGGGATCCTTTACAATGGCTCAAAACTACAAAATAATACAAATGGAGATTAATAGAAACTAACCACTACAAAAGGATAAAGCCCTAAGAAAAGTACAAGTGTGAACAAAGAAGTTGTAAAATAACATTTAAGACATCCAAACTGATAAAAGGCTACAGAGAGATGAAACTCAGCTGACACAGAATACATAAATTCAAAGGAACAACATTATTCTGACAATAAACATGAAACATAAAAAATCAAAATGAACAATTTTGTGACACAAAACAACCAATAAAATACGTAAAAATATATAATACAAAGAGAGGCAACAGTCTAAAGGTGCAGCTGGACATTAATGATGACCTAGAGATTTTAAAAAAATCTTAGGAATGAACGAAGGTGTGTTTAAAGGCTCGTCTTCGGTTGTAGATGGGTTTGAACCAGATAAAGCATCTGCTTAAAACTGTTTTTTCTTTAAATAAGCATATAAATAAAGCAAAACTATATGCAGAAATGTATTACTAAGTACCACCTTGTTAATAAAGTTATAGCGCCCTAGGCTATGTCATAATTTTTACGTTAAGATAAAATTGCTCTCTTACAACAAATCCTGTATGCCACTTTCTATAAACCCGCTTACTGGAAGCGTAACTATCACAGGTAACACATGACCTGCCATTAATTATCTGTCATTAATTTATCTTTTATATACAGTATGTTATAAATGTATGTATAT
>JBAMHX010000011.1:14624468-14647283 GCA_037177515.1 Pseudomugil tenellus
CTATCTATCTATCTATCTATCTATCTATCTATCTATCTATCTATCTATCTATCTATCTATCTATCTATCTATCTTTGGCATAATGTAGAAAGGAAAAAAATATTTTTGTATCACCTAAACCAAATCAATATTATTTTAGGTGTAAGCATTAGCAATAATCCTACACAACAAATTTTGTAGATATGTATTCACATTTTTTATTGGTTAATGTGCTGCTGCTTTGCAACGTATGCTAAACAGTCAGTGTTGAACACTTGCTTTGTTAAAAACTGGTTCATGCTGAAGCCTAGACATCTTTAACACTGGCTCTGCTGGCCCTAACATTATTTTAACCATCCTTCTTTTTCGCCAACAATGTATTTGACATTTATCTACTGCATTAACTTGCATTTATTACAGACACGTCAACACAGGAATTTGCAAAACATTTAGTGTCCAGTTAGTTTCTGTTTTCATACATTTCTTTGTGGCTTTGCCTTCCTGTTATTCTTATTAAAAGAAATTGTTGAACATGTTTTTTCACTACACAGTGTCTGATGAGGCTGCGCTACCATGTATATGAGCAGTAACCACACCACAAAGGCCGGCTGCAACAGCAGCAGCATCACTGAGCTGCTAAGTGCCCTGTGTGACTGCAGCCTGTCCGGGGTATCGTGGAAACGCAGAGCCCTTGGAGGAGTTTCCAGAGAAAGTTTCCACAAGTCTCTCAAGAAGCGTGCCTACGGTGCCCTGCTGTCGAAGCTATTTCAAGATGGCACCAGAGGGTCTGCCTCAGGACCGACTGCTGCATCTAGTACCCCACCTAGAAACAGAGTCCTGATGATGTGCTTTGACCTGCGGGTGGCAGGGTGCCGAGAGGAAGCGGAGATGCTGGAGGAACAGCTCGAAAGACTGCTCGAAGGACCGGCCTCTGGTCTGAAAGAAATAGATGCTGTATTAGAGCTTTTGGTATTTCTCGCTGGTTCTGCGCCTCCACCCTCCACGTCGTTTAGCAGGGACTATATGAGACATGAGAGACTGGTGTTGCGGAGGCCTCGACCCTGGAGTTACCAGAGCGAGGAACTGCAGAGGCTCGAGGCCAGGGCGTGGGGTTTAGTTTGTGGAGAAGAATGGGGGACTTTGGAAAGTCTGTGTGGGACTCAGAGGTTGATGGATGCTCCACCGGGAACCGGGCTGTTGGCTTTAAAGACTAAATTAGAAGTGGAGGAAAGATTTGAGAAAGAGACCAGGCTGACATTGTTTGGAGCACTGCAGCACGCTCGCACTTCAGATATGGATATAAGACTGGATCTGCCTCCTGTTCCCAGTAACATTGATGTTACTGGATTAGCCATCAGGGTAAGAAACTATATTTTATTTAGCCAAGTATGTAATAGGGCTATAAGAAAATATTGTTATATCGCAATATTTTTTAAAGAGACAATATATCGATATGAAAAAGAATCGTATCGATCTTTTTATGAGCATATTTTTACTCATAAAGAAGATTTTTCTTTATTCATCTATTACACATAGAGTGTTTTTCAAATAAAATGAGGATTGGGGGGGGGGGGGGTGTTAGAAAAATAGACACCCCCTCGTTTTTATTTAGTAAGTTGATTATTTAATAGGCTTTGAGTTTTCTTACTATTAAATTCTAGTTAAAAAAAAAGGCAATTTATTGACTTGTTTATAGCATCACAATGTATTGCAATATATTGTAGGAGGCTGTAGCTCGGGGGGTAAGTGCAGTTGTCTGTCAACCTGAAGGTTGGCGGTTCCAGGCTTCCCCTGACTACATGTGTCCTTGGGTAAGACACTGAACCCTATGACCCAAAAAATGTAAGTCGCTTTGGATAAAAGCGTCTGCTAAATAACTGTAATGTAATGTATCACTACCCCTGTATTGCAGTACATATCATATCACCAGATTCTTGCTGATACACACCCCTAGTATTTATGGCATAACCTATTTTACAGCATCATTGTGACCAAATTTACACATCGTTTTGAATTAACTTTTGTATTTCATTACTAATGTGTGGATTTCGGGTTTCCTGACACTGGACCGTACAGGTTCCTCCTTGTTTGGACCAGTCTGAGGATGAGGGTTTCCAGTCAGCCTCAAACCTGACACCAGACTCTCAGTCAGAGCCCAGCCCCATTCCAGACATTGATATCTGGGAGGCTCTCCACACATTTGAACCTGGAAGACGCCGCTGCTGGGAATCTATTGGGTGGTAAATACTTCTAGTTTGGTCATTATAAGCATGCTAAACATCCACGTCCTCCTTATACAAACGGAACAAAAGTATTTCAGATGTTAGTGTCAGCTTCTGCAAATTACTTTTAAGATTTGATTTATTTAAAAGAGTTCAATTATTGCTTTTTTTAAATAAAAAACCCACCTTTTTCAGTAATTATAACATTTTGATGGTAATTATTTTAGTGTACCTTACAAATTCATAACTTGGAGCGATAGGAGACAGATAGAGTGTCTGTTAATTAGTTATTTAATGCCATATGCAGGATAAGTTGCCTGAAAGTTCTCCTTTCTCTTTCTCCCACCAGGCCACCAGGAAAAAGAGAGTCCTTCTATCTCACAGAGGCTGGCAGGGAGGCCTTCGACCAGCTGTATCGGCTGTGGGAGGGGGAGATGAGGGTGGTGAGCACGAGTACGCCCTCTCCTGTCGTCCCACTGCCCCTCGACTCACAGAAACAATTAGTATCTGACCTGCTCAATGTCCTGATAGGAGTGGCATCCACCACCTTTCCTCTCAACCAGGTGCAATTCATCACTATTTTTTAGTGTGTTGTATGCAGTTAAACATAATCGTTTCCTGCACTAGAAGGAGAGAGAGACTCAGTAAACAATTAGTAAGTGTCGCTAAAAAACAAAGTCTTGTCTGCATTTTGAATTTTTAGCTTCTCAAAATTATTCTTTTTGATCTTTTTCAACTTATTAATTTCTCTTGTCTTAGTAAAACAGACTTTTGGTATCGTAACATGAATATACAGTATGATCAGTTTAAATGTCGTCAAAGTCAGGAGCTTCTTGTGATAAGATACACAGAGAGGGAATTTTGCACCACAAATGCAGTCTTTGAAGAGATGATCTGAGGTGATGCTACATTGCACTGTATTGTTTATTTTTCTGTCCCCAGAAAAGTGCTGTCCAAAAACACAGCATTCACCTCTCATAAAAACTTTTGATAGCAATGGCAAGACAGTCTGATTATGCAATCTTTCAAACATAATAACTCAATCTGCCATGTCTTCAGAAATCACCCTGGAGTTTAGAAAGTTTAATATTGGATGGGTTACAAAGACAGTCTGTTTTATTACATGTGATCAGACAGTTGCTCGCTGTAAATATGTGGATTTTTTCCCCCTCAGAGTGTTCAGTTTGACGTCAGGCCTGGTGTGTGTGTCTCAGGAGCCTCTCCAGAGAGCGTGTCTCGTCTCTTGGGGGAGTTGGCCCAATACGGCACCTACTACCTGAGGCTTAGCCGCTTTGCTCTGCAGAGTGCTGACAAGAAAGGCCTCGTCTTCCAGGTGTGTTTGTATAATTATCATTAATTAATACTACCGGGACTACAACATTTCCTCTGCTTGTATTCCGCACTGATAACTGTGTTGCCAGTGTTGTGTTCATCAGTTCAGAATAATTTGGTCTTCCCTTAAGGGGGAATTTCAGACGAGCAAGCACAAATGCACAAGCTTTTTGATCACACACACACAGTGAAACTATCCAAAAAGAGATGATATGCACAAGGGTAAATGACGGTGTCCTTGCAATATTAATTTAAAACATAAATTAGTGCTGTGATCTATTAGTACCTATTGCAGGTTGAGAATTTTAGTTGCTTTTACATCTGATAATATCTGAATGTGTGTTTCCTTCGCCAAGGCGTTCACCGGTGGTCTGAGGAAGTACCTGCATTACTACAGGGCTTGTGTTCTCACCACTCCCCCCTCTCTCAGTCTGTTGACAATCAGCTTCCTCTTCCGCAAAGTTGGACGCCAGCTCAGGTGGGCTAAAACGCTGTATTTTGTTTTATATCTTACCGCTGGTGCCAACTTTAACCTTGGCCTCACTCCAGTCAGCGGTATAGTCATTTTCTGACAGCGAGAACTTTCATGTAAACATCGTAAGATCAAAAAACTCCCCGCTCTCTTTGAATCTAAGGTACCTGTCAGAACTGTGCTGTGTAGATGGGCCTTTGGGTGCAGGCCAAGCCACCTTCCCTGTGGTGAGCGCTGTTTTATCTGCAAACTGCAATATGTCATCTATCATGGCCGCGTTTAATTTAACAGATGAGATGTCAGCTCTGTGCCATGTGGTTCTCCTCAGGGTGTAAAACTGCTGTCCTACCTGTACAACGAGGCCCAGAATAACTGCAGCAATGAAAATTATCCAATCCTGCTGTCACTGCTGAAGAGCAGCTGTGAACCTTACACGCGGTCAGTGTCTGTTCATTCAGCCTATATTTAACCCAAAGACATTTTGGGACTTCATATAATATGCAGAGTGTCTTTAATTTGTGGCACTAACAGATTGTCAGTGCTGTGTCTGTTTATTTATTTATTTCTTTTGTGTGTTTCAGGTTTGTGTCTGACTGGGTGTACAATGGCGTGTTTCGAGATGTTTATGGAGAATTCATGATCCAAGTCAATGAGGAATACCTCAGCTACAGGGGTGAGATGGCGCATACGAGACATCACATAGCATAAACACTTCAGTCAGCAGGTTCTGAAAATGAAAAGTCCGCCAGATGGATTGTCTAGCAGGAAAGAGGGGAAAAAGAGATTTTATTACGGGCTTTATTGCCTAGTTGGATTCGTCCTTGTGTCTATAAAGGACGTCATGAAGTTATTGGACAGTAATCAGCAGGAAACAAAATCAGCTTCCCCAGCTGTGGAAACCAGAGCCATCTCCTCTCGGCAAGCTAGACAGACAAATACAAATAAATAATAACCCTTTTATTCTTTTAATTTGCTTTGACACGCTGGTTACAACAGAAACGCTTCAAAAATAGACTTCTTTTACAGTTACCTTTGACAAATCTCCACTGGCTGAAGTCATTTTATTTAGTCCAATTAATGACTTGATTCCACAAGGGGAGCTGCGTCAGACAGAGGAGATGAAGCAGAATAAAGCTGTCTGTGTTCTACAGGATCCGACTGACTCACTTTGTATGAGTTCATTGTGTTTCACTCTTGCTGTTTTTATTACTAGATGTTTTTTTTTTTATTCTTTTTTAGCATCTTCAATACACTTCCTCGTTTTAAGCATATCGGGAATAAATAGTTTATCTGAATCAGAATTTATTTAAAAAAGTGTTTCTTTTAAAAAAATGATAAAATTATAAGTATCTTATTTTATTTCTAGATTAATAATTAAGTGAATAATCAGCATTCAAAGTGGAATTTTTTAGGTTTAGATGTAATTTAAAGAGTACATGCAAGTAAAGAGTAATCATAGTGAAATATCCCACCACAATAGGATAATAAATGATAGACACTGTCAAATAAATGTACTCTGGTATGAATCATTGTAGCCTCTCTAAATGTTGTATGTCATGCGACATCCCATTCAAGGTCAGACCATCACCTCAGATTTGTCTGGCTAACAGTTTCATTTGCTCATTGGCTACACCTCATCAACTTCAGCAGTGAACCTCCACACTTCTTGCTCCTGCCTTTTGGAGGACACACAAATGTCATTGTTCTCCTCGAACTCCGTCGGCCAAAGAAGCAATCAGTAGCTAAGCTTTCTTGGGAAGCCGCAGGCTTTCTGTGAAGAGCTCTGAAATCTCGATGCATTTGCGTTCTCTTATGCTTTTTGCTTAGGATCACTGAGCTAAGCGCTAACAATTTCCATGTGTTAATTCAAGCGGCCAGAGTTTTGCCATGCCTCGTAAGTCATACTAATAAGGAAAAGTTTTAGGCACCGCCTCAGCTGCGTATTGCTCTACTGTTTGTAGTATTTTTTTCTGTTTCCATCACGAGAGTGATGTTCTGTTACTAGAAACATTATTACCCAGTAAAAGTTGTTCTAAATTGTTGGATAGCATGCAATGAGCGTCTTTGAATTTCTGCAGATAAACATTTCTGGGTGCAAGGCTACACTCTGATCTCAAAGGATGTGGAGGATTGTGTGCCGCTCTTCTTGAGACACATTGCCAATGACATGTATGTCTGTGGAAAGACCATCAACCTCCTCAAAATCTGTTGCCCACAGGTTGGTTTTGCACATTTAACACCTTTCATAAACATGCGGGGGATTGGGGGGATGGGGTTGAATTGATTTGAATATTGTGTAGGAAATCCAGTACATCTATAATCTATATTTATGAAATATTTAGAATTAAAATCATTTTCCCCTATTGGTTGCAGTGAATATATTAAGGTGAAAGTCTGCTTGCTTTTCTTGCTTTTAACATTGATGCATTTAAACTGTATTTACCAGGAGATGCAAACTAGCTGTGGCTGCTCTGACACAGCATCAGTTTTATTTATTTTAAGTCCCTGCTGGTACTTGTCAAATGATGGAACACGTGACAATACTTTCTCCTCCAAATTTGATCTAAATATTAAAATAGGGTACTCAATATTATTATTGTGTTTTTAAAATTGAAACTATATATTTTTATTTTTATCTATCTATCGATCAATATGTATACATACATATATACCATAATTTGGTATTTACACTCTTACTCTGTTTATTTGAGCAATAAACAACAATTTGATGTTTTCTGATATCAAAAATTCTACAACACTGCAATTTTGATTTGATTTAGAGATTTGCTAGTGACTGGCTTAAGACAGTGAATGATAGTTTGCAGTGTTTTTTTCTTTAGGTGACTGATAGCAAAGTTGACTGCTGATTTTTAGCATCTTCAGCTTAATGTATTTTGGATCAAATTGACTTTTTAATTATTGGATCAACCTATTTATTATTGGATCGATCACGTATTGTTACATCCTACATACAAGAAGTAGAAAATTCCAAATAATTTTGGCATATTTTTTTAAAAAAAATTAGATTTGCTTCAGATATAACAGATTTTTTTGGGATATGCTACTTGCTCACAATAAATATCACAAGTTTGGTCTGTTATTCGCACATTCATGCCAGCAGAACACCTGCCTGAAACTGTTAAGTGTCTGATACGTTGTTGTATAAATTAACTCACTTGGCTGATTACTCCATGAAGACTGACATGTTTCACAGGGGCAATGTCATCACTTCATATGTAACATTTTCACCTATCTGTGGCCAGGCTGCTAATTCCACTGCATGTAGTGTTTCTCTTAAACCCAAGGGCCTTTGCTTTTGACTGATTTACATTCTGTAATTAAAGTTTTCCTCTACTGTGCTAGTTTCAATGATCTGAATGTAAAGCAAGTTTATTTAAATGGGGAAAAAGCACATAATCCAACCTCTGCAGTCAAGAAAAGAACCGAACAAAGTAAAGATCAATATATATGTCTAAATAAAATTGAATATTCAAATCACAGAGCTCACAGAAAAAGCACAATATTGAACATAAGATACATGTTTTATTTTTTTTTAAAATATTAATGAAAGTTAATGAACATTTGTATTTTGAGTTCACTTCAGTGTGGTATGCTTAGCAAAAAAATGAATACACCTTAGACGAGGCCATAGATTTGTGATAGTTTCTTCATTTTGACAGGTTCTGGAGCAAGATCAAGTACACAGCATGGAGGTTTCAGCCTTTAAGCTGCATTTAAAGCAGAAGGGTGGGGGGGATTTGAGATACGTTTGTGTAATATGTAAGGAATTATTTAAAACAGATTTATTAAAGCTCATAAATACCCAGAAGTAAAAGTACTGCAGGTAATATCGCAGCTTCTCAATAATAATTGGAGTCACATTTGTTCTCGTTCTCATCCTTGATTCCTTCCGGGTTTATTTTTGGGATCTAGTAATTAAAAAAAAAGGAGTTACACTCTCACACATATGGTGGAACATGCTTTGTTTATAACACAAACTTTGAGGCTATGAAACACATTGTTGGCACAGTGAGTTAAAATGGTGCCCCTCCATTATATTGCTTACTCCCTACCGAATGTGTGTCCACAGCACTACATCTGCTGGTCCGAGCTGCCGGTACCTCGCATCGCTGTCACCTTCTCCCTGCAGGAGGTGCAGGAGATTGAGAGAGACTGTGCTGTTTATCGTGGACGCATGGAGAGGATTGCTAAGCACAGCGCCATCAGCAAGGAGGAGCAAGTAATGATGCACATATATGTTGTCCTGCACAACCTTATACTACCCAAGCTTTTTATACTGTTGCATTTTGTTAGATTTTCTTCTCTTTTTTTTCTTTTACACAAATTAAAGGGAGGTAGGGGAAAAGAGGTAAGCTATAGGATAAATTTTTGCTAATGATTTCTTTTCTGTTCATTGTTAGACCCTGCGAACAGAGCAGGCGCGGCAGGATCTGATCAATCAGGTCAGGGAGTCGACAGCCAAAACCCTGGAGAGCATCCGCGGTTAGTGTCACACACCCACACACAAATGAACTCATGCTGTGAGTATGATTTTTATGTGCTTGTTGATGGTCATCAACGCTCCCGTCCAGCTGTGTACAGTGCGCCTGCAACAAATGGCTCGACACTAAGCACACATCTTCAATGAGAACTTCCCCTCGGTCCCGTCTAGCGAGCCGGAGAGGCGCACAGGGGAACAGTTGGTGGCAGGAATGATTTAGATAGTTTCCATTACTACTGTGAAATCTAATCCAATCTTCATCACTCATCCAGTTTAGCCAACTCCTCACGTAATTTATTACTGCTGAAAATGCGAGGCTGTGTCTGAGAAGGGAGGCGATTGGCTTGGGGAATGTCTGGCCTGATGCTATATGCATGCCTTGGCATGGGCTTGCTTGATTGTGGGCCAGATGGTGATGTTGTTTGGTGTTGCAGCGCAGAGGTAAACAGCCCACTGTTATCTCCCTAACCTCCTGCAGGGCGCCAGGTGTCACTACGTCTGGCTGAGGAGGCCAAGAAAAGGGAGCGTTTTGAGGAACTGAAACAGCAGCTGGAACAGGAGCAAGAGGTAATTAAAAGAAAAAGGAAGTGTGTGGAGAAAGCATGTGTAATTGTGATGCATTAGTTTATAAGAAAAATGTGTGAGGAAGGAAGATGTATCTGTTGATGCTGAATCTATTTAGAACATCATGTAATGAAACAAATTAAAAAAAAAAATTGGGTGTGCGCGTCCCTAATTATGCTTTGAGCTAATGATGAATGTGTGTTTGTGCATTTGGGAACAGTGGCGAAGTGCAGCCAAGAAGAAGCAAGAAGAGGATGATTTCAGCTTTGCCAGAGAGCTGAGAGACAGAGAAAAGAGACTACAAGCCCTGGAGGAGCAGCTGGAGCAGAGAGCTCGGTCTGACAGCTTTTGCAGTAACAACTGCTCTTTTTTTCCATTATAGATGATTCAGTCTATGTTAAGGTTATTTTTTATAGAGAATATATATCCAAGCTATGTTTAGAAAGGACGAGACATTAGTTCCATCGGTATAGCATATGTCGTCAGGATTTCAGCCACATTTCCATACACTAGGGATCACTGTCCTGTGTGACAGCATGAGCAAATGCTATCAGAGCCTGTAATGCACCCAGCGAGCTGTTTTTCAGCTTGACAACATGTTGGACATTCAAGTGTGCCAAAGCCGAAGAAAGCACCTGCCATCTGCAGCATTTTATCCTGCCAGTTCACTGCCTTTCCTATGCCTTACTTGCTCAAATCTTTGCTAAATTCAAGATTTGAAGATCTAATTTGTTTGGGATGTGCCAGAAAGGAAAAAAAAGAAAAACACAGTCATGATTTTGTGAAATAATGATCGTGAATGGATTATTAAAACTGTTATGTTTAGGAAAAACAAGTAATTCTATGTAGTTATTCAGCGTGCTTTCTCTTAGCCATACATTAACTGATACAGGCTGTGGAAAGGGTTAAGATGCACTTCTACATATTCTTTTCTTTCTTAGGAAGGAGCTGATAGCGCAGTACAGCCATCTGTCAGAGGAAGCAGCTCGCAGAGAGAGACGGGCCATGTGGAGGGTGCAGCGAATGAGACTTGAAGAAGCCCGAGCTCAGTTCTTTATGCGTGACGGGCAGAATATTCAGGTTTGTGATGAATCAAAGCACAACAAAACAAACTTGGAAAGAGTCATGATTTTTAAGAAAGTGATCCAGATCCACTGCCCAATTATATAGATGAATTCTTCTGCACCTTCCTGACAAATTCCCTGAAAAATGACCTTTTTTCTTATTTTGCTGTCAAACAAAGAGCAGTAAACCATCTTTCCAGAGGAATAATAGACCAGAATATAATAAGTCTTTCTTAACTTCATTTTTTGAAGTTATTTTTGTGACTGTGACCTCCCCTCCAGGCAATGCTGGAGAAACATCCCTCAGGCCAAGAGAAGCCTCCCATGGAAGTATTGCAACCTGTTCCCTCACAACAACAGACACAAACACTGGTATAACTGGTGCTTATTCTTATTCTATTATTCCCTAAAAATTCCTACCTCATCATGTTGTTTTAAGCTTCACCCTTGGCAGATCTTCAAAATTAATAACATATGTTGACAGGAGTTTCCTGCTCAGGAGGAGCAATCAGCAGGGAATCAAGGATCTCAAACTGCGGCGCCCGACTGTGATCCATCCACACCTGCTCTCATCTCTGAGCACATTGACATCAATGACTTCCTGCCTAATTCACCAAAGCCTGAAACTCAGCAAGTGGATAAAGCCCTTGAGGAGATTGGCTCTGACCTGCGTCAAGCTTGTCCTACTAAACAACTTATGGATTATGACTTTAGTGCCCCCTTTAGTCCGCTAGAGGGTATCGCTGGCCAAGCCTCGGTCCAGTCCACGCTCCGATGGGGATCTGCAGGTCAGCCTGAGCTCTTTCAGATTCACGTACCTGTTGGAGAAAACATGCCTCAAATTCAGGACTGTGTCCCCAAAGAGCAAGCTGCTAAATTCAGCTCTTATACCCCCCAGGAACCCCAAACTACACATGCCCACCCACAGCTTTCACAAACTTCAGTCCAGCAAATAGATGGAAATGGCTTAATGGTAGATGCTACATCGATACCAGAACAAGATGCAAAAAGAGGGATTTTGAAAAGTGAAGTGGAGGCAAATGAAGATGAGCATAATTTGTTTGAGGATGTAAAAGATGCGCCATCTTCAAAGCAAGATGATGGAGATCAAGGTAAAGAAGTGCAGATTCTATCTGACGAAAGGAAGCGGTCAAATAACCACATTTCAGAATCTCATGGTAAAGCTGGGGAAAATATTTCTCTACCAGCAGAAGAGGGTATTGCTTCCAATATGGATGAAAAAGTTGGACAGCAGGTTTCACATACCACACACCCTCAATCTTCAACCAGCATCCGTGGACATTCCTCTGATGCTCACATAAATATTGGACAAGATGAAGCTAAAGTAGCTGTCTCGCTTCCCACCCCAAACATCCACGGACATACCTCAGATGCTCACATCAAGATCGGGGAGAATGTTTCAGATTTCATCCCACATCTCCCTACTCCTAATGTCCACGGCCATGTCTCAGACGCCCACATCAAAGTTGGGGAGCTTGTTTCAGAAATAGCGGCACCTCTGCCGTCGCCCAGCGCTCACGGTCACAGTTCAGACGCTCATATCAAAGTTGGGGAAAATGTTTCAGACGTTATTGCCTCACGTCCTGCTCCCAGCATTCATGGGCACTCTTCTAATGCCAACATAAAAGTGGGCGAGTTTGTTTCCAACGTTTCAGAAACAAGAGCTCGTTGGAGTAGACACGGCCACGCCTCAGACTGCGTTCTCCAGCCAGGCTGCGTGGTTTCAGGAGTAGAGCCGCCCTCTTCCCGTCTGCCTGGAAGCTCTTACGGTCATTCATCTGACTCAGCTTTGGGTGTTGGATGTCTAGTTTCAGGAGTTGAGCCCAAGCGCTCACCGTTACCTGGCAGCACCTACGGTCATTCATCAGACTCAAGTTTAGGCATCGGATGTGTCGTCTCTAAAAGCGAACCCCTCCCATCACCGTTGCCAGGTAGCGCCTATGGCCACTCTTCTGTTTCAACGCTGGGAGTTGGGTGTGTGGTGACGGGAGCAGAGCCACCACCCTCTGCACTGCCAGGTAGCATTTACGGCCACTCATCAGACTCTTCTCTTGGAGTTGGGTGTGTGGTGAAAGAAAAACACAATGCAAATCAGCAAAAGGCAAAGGACAAGGACAGCAAAGGTACTAAATCTTAAAATGTTGACCATGCACACACAGACTGTGAGGCGCGTTGAATTGCAAAAATGAACCTCAGAATGATTCAAGATGTCAAATATCCCAATGCTATAAACTCACATATCTTTAAGACATAATCTAACAGATCTTGTAAATCAACACATAAAATGCTTTCAATCCTAGTTACATTGTTAACACTTTTTGAGTCTGAATTGCGGTTAATCTGTATCAATTCTTATCTTGAAAGAAAATGATGAATAGAAAAAAGTGATTAATCAGTACAAATGGGAAGAACCTTACTGACATCATGTCTTTGCGGTACAATTAAAATATTGGAAACATTTCCATTTAATTTTTTTTTGCTTCTCGTAGGCTAATATTTTGTTCTGCTTTTTGCAACTGTGGTTTTCTTTTTACACCTGTTCTCAGGTTTGATAAGCAGCCTCAGTGAGCAGCCGGTTGAGGGGATGGAGTCTTGGACTTCTGGCCTTGGTTTGTCCCCTGGAGAAAAGTCTGAGCGGGATTACCTCTTGGCTTTGTCTGCCCAGTACCAGGTGGAACATTACGAGGACTGTTATAGCCTAATGGGTAAGTGGAAAACATACCACTGGGCTGAAATAAATGGGTCTTCTGGGCTTTTTCTGAAGTCATGTTCAGGATGTGAACGTCTTTTATGTAGTAAGTTTTAGCAGAAAGTCAAGATTCCCCACTTCAGTAATGTATTGTAGAAACAAACTGGTTGTTGACGAAAACTGAGGCGTTTGTATTTTATATTCAAACCTAATATTTCAATATGTTTTTAAATGACAGAAAAATTACAAGCATACACCATAAAGAAACTAAACCTATAAAACATTTAAACCAAGAATAACTTAATTTTAAGTAGAGAAGTGATGTCAGTTTTCTTGCTTTGATTATTTCATCTTAACTTACCTGATGGAACAAGTTCTTCACTTTCACAATATGTTAAATATTTTCTTTATCGGCCAGTAAAACATTTGCTTTGATAGCATAAATACCTTCTTAAATACAAGTAAATTGTATGCATTTTGGTGGGTTCTTTTAAGTCACATTTTCATCCCCTATTTGTAGTTCATCCATGCAACAAGTATTCATGCCTAAATCAATCAGAATCTACACAGCCGGATGAATCTTCAACACCAGCCATAATTATTTAGGCTGTGTTGCTATAAATATATTGATAAACAAAAACAACTGGAACATCATATTTTACGGTGACAGTGCTGAAATAAATAATACCGAATGCAATTCTTTTTTAAAATTTTCTTTCTTTAGATCCTTAGTTTAATCCCTGCCGTGAAGTATGTGCTTTTTTTGTCAGTGAATTAAGTAGGTAGAAATTCCTGTTTAAAGAAAATACTAGTTTTATAAAATCCAACCCCACAATCTCATACACCTTTTTTTGTCTTATGAAACTGCAGAGCCAATGTAAAGCCATTCCCTGCTGATGTGTAAGTGACATTTCCTGTCATCTTCCTCTCACACAGCTGCGTCTCCTGAGTGTCAGCTGCTGAAGCAGGTAACTCGGGGCCCCTGGGGCCTTCCAATGGACCCCACGCTCCAGAAAGCCACAGATACTACTACTGTCCAACTCAGCGAGATGGTGTCTCTGCCTGTACTGATAAAACACTCCATCACTGCGCCGCTCATCACACAGTGAGTGACTGTATGCAGGAGTGCTGCATGAGGAGAGGCTCGCTTTTCTGTGTGGGACCAATGTTACTGTTTGAGTGTGTCATGCGGATATGGCTAATCTAGAGAAATATGCTAGTGTGACTTTTTTTTAATCTCTTATGCAGTAATTGAGTCTTGTTACTTTATTTCTGACCTTTCTTCACCTTCAGCATTTCTGCATGTCATGGAGTTTAAACTATTCTGTATAAAGCTACTTATCGGCCTCACATTTGTATTTCATACTTAGATAATTCAGAAGACTTGAATGAAAACCGTAAATGATGGAAAATGAGATCTTGATAAGGCTAAATCAATAAACAAAGTTTAAATACCCCACACACAAGTAAAATACCTGAACTTTCACCAGATCAAAAGTCTGTCTGCATTACCTGTGTGTGAAACTTACAAGTCTGTGTAATTTTTACTATTAATTCTGGAGTCACAACTCTCCTCATCACCCATTCTCCATTTTACTGTCCATCCAGTGTGTCTTTGGTAAATAAGGCGGTGGTGGACTACTTCTTTGTGGAGTTGGGGGTTATCAAACACTTTGAAGCTCTGCGTCATTTCCTGCTGATGGAGGATGGCGAGTTTGCACAGTCCCTCAGCGATTTACTCTTCGAAAAGGTGCCGTCTTTTTGTCTACTTTGTTGTTAACCTTATGATTCTATGCAGAGGCTATTTCTTCTTTTGTGTGCATTTTTGTTTTTAAAGCTACACTATTATGGAGGATGGAGAGCCAAAATCTTTTGTGTTTTTATTTATTTTTTCTATTTATCTCTACTGTATGATCTCAGCGTCCTTTGCTTTAAGGCCGTGAAAGGGGTTTGAGCATGCACAGAGTTAGGTATGATTAATAATATGTATACACCTCTGTTGGATGGCAGGTTCTACTTTCATCATCGCCCGGAGAATGTGCTTTGTGAGGATTTTTATTTTTTTCTTCCAAAATGTGATTTATTATCCCTGACTTTATAAGCTTTGCCGTTAAACCACACATCACTTCCCAAGCCAAGCTAGTCCAGCGTAATGTACAAGGAAAACAAGCATTCTGAAAATTGCTGTAATCAATATTTTTGACTAATGAATTAATAAGGACATACTACGCACACATAAAAAATAATATCGTGGGTAAATTCTGCTCTTCTCTGGAAACATCAATTTTCACTGCAAGGTTTCTGCTTGTGTCAAGTTTCCTGTCATGAAATAACAAGCACAGCCTTTTCTAACACCTTACTGCTGTTCTGCAGAAACATTCATGTACATCTGTCTCTGGAGGCTATGAGACAGAAGGTGTTATTTATCCAGCCAAAGCACCACTTTCACTGATTAGCACACCTTCTGCTGGAGAGGAAGCTGATCTTAGCTACAAGTAATCTGTTGCCAAATAAAAACCTCCCAACTTTTACATAGGTAGAGATCACTTATTTGTTGTGTGTTTGTTTGATGTCTTCCACCCAGATGGGTTGTGGCCAGACTCCAGGTGAGCTACTGACCCCCCTGGTCCTGAACTCCATCCTCAGTAAGGCCTTGCAGTACAGTCTACAGGGGGACAGCGCTTTAGCTGCAAACTTCACCTTTGCCCTGCGCTTCCTGCCTGAGACCTTCCATCCGCATGCCCCAGACTCCCTCAACTGCTTGGAGCTGCGATACAAGGTGAGCTTGTGTGTTTTGATGGAGCGGCGACATGGTGAGCACTCTCACATGGGCGTGCTTGTCTCAGCATGAGTGGCAGCGAGAATGTGACAGCCTGTCATGTTTTGACAAACTGCTCTGGGTGTGGAAAATGAGCTTATCACGCATTTAAATGGTTCACCCTCATAGACTGATTGGAGTTGTGTCTTTTTAGATGGCATGCACAGTGACTAATGGTGCACATATTGTCCCCAGCTCTCCCCTCTTTTGCTCTCTTTCTCTCTCTCACTCTCATAACTGCCCCTGAAGCAGCCGAACCTCCGTCCTACACCATTCCTCACTCCCTCCCCCTTCGTATCTTTACCTCGCGCTCACGTGTTTTGTCTCTTGTGTCACTACATTTCTTTTCCTTCTTCCTCTTCCACCTCTACTCCCCCTTCTCTCACCACTTTATCTTCCCCTCACAATCCTCTCACCTCCTATATCAACGTCTCTGTATTCACACCTTTCTCCTCTCACCCCCTCTCATCCATCACTTTTCCTTTACCTGCCCCCCCCCCCCAACTCTCATTCCATGTTCCCGTAATTTCCATTCCTCTCAGAAGCTCTCACAGATACACACACTTCTCTGTCTTACATTGCTTCTTCTTTCCTTTGTGTGTTTTCTCATAGGTGGACTGGCCCTTGAATATCATCATTACAGACAGCTGCATGAACAAGTACAATCGCTTGTTTTCATTCCTGCTGCAGCTCAAACACATGGTGTGGAGCCTTCGGGATGTCTGGTTTCATCTCAAAAGAACAGGTAAGAAAATGATTCAGCCCCAGCGCAGACTGAATCTTTCTTCTTAGGATGAAAAGATAAGATTTTTCCTGTTGTGCTTCAGCTGGTTATAAAGTTAGGTCAGGGGGATCCATCCCCCCAACCACTCCCCTTAAATAAACATGCTTCTGAGTTGGATGGTCTTGATCTCTGACTATCTGTGTGAACAGACTACAGATGTGGTTTTTCTAATGTGCAAAGTATTACTAAATGGATGACTTGACAAAAGATTATTGGACTCTTAAGATTACTAGAAGCCAAAACAGCGATACCTAGCTTAATTCCTGCATTTTTTTTTGTTCTCATTTCCTTGTGACTTGTCTCAATCTTGTGTCCATCAGCACTGGTGAAAGGTGCTGGCTGCTCGGTCCAGTTCCGTCAGCTGCAGCTGTACAGGCATGAGATGCAGCACTTTGTCAAAGTCATACAGGGTTACATTGCCAACCAGATCCTGCAAGTGTCCTGGAGTGAGTTCACAACTAAGCTGGCCACTGCCAGCGACCTGGATGCCATCCACCGTACACATGCAGACTACCTCAACAGAGCCATCTTCAGGTGAGAACTGGAACTCTGATGCTGATACAATATTAACTGTAGTTCATCTCAGTAAATGGTTGTGTGTACATATTAATTGATATTTGACTGTTTCAAGAAATCATTACATGCTGAGTATTTGATATTTACTTCCACTTGATGCTAAAAGAATTACATTTTAAAAAGTATACACAGTTTTTACCAGGATTTTAACATTTATGACAGCTTTTACCTTACTGGTATGAAAAATGTAATTGATTTTGTTCCCTTGGTATTTTATAGAATAAAATGAGAAGTTGTGTGTTCACTGAAATTAAATGAATAAACAGATGTGACACTAGTAAAAATGGGAGATACATTTGGTTCTAAACAAGACTAAAACCTCACAAATTTTACACAATAAATTATTATATCTCTTTTAAATATTCATTTGAGCTTTTCTGTACTTGTTCATTTTTTTGTTAAGTCAAACAATTATATGTCAGATTCTAATGTGTGCACCCAAAACTATTCTGATAAGATTTTTTAACGCATTTTAATCATTTTAATCTTAAATTTAGAGGCGTGTCCTTTTGATGTGTGTTAGAGCGCTATTACTGGTTACAGTACTGGTTGATATATTACCGATATCATATAATAAACATGAATAATATAATTCAATGTGTCTTAAATTCGTCCTCTCTGTGTCTTCTTCAGAGGCCTGCTGACAGATAAAGCAGCCCCAGTCATGAACATTATCCACAGTATCTTCAGCCTGATCCTCAAGTTTCGCGCCCAGCTGATCGCACAGCCGTGGGACAACCAGCAGGGGGAGGCAGTGCACCCCAGTTTTATTGCCATGCAGCAGTCTTACAACACGTTCAAGTATTATTCTCACTTTCTTTTTAAGGGTAAGGCCATTGGATATTGTTCCACATGTCTGATGGAGGCTTAATCTGCTTAGCTATGCTTGCATGCAACCAGGAAAGCTCATAATAATCACTGTGATGCTGTTCTGACCCTTTATTATTATACTAAGTGTGACTGACTCAGTTGTTGCTCGTTTTGGGAATTTAAGTGGTGAATTGAAAGTATCCATTTGACATACAGTTAGTGAGTAAACAGCACTTATGGTAACAAGCTACAGGTGTCCATTACAGAAGTAGTTTTTCACACAGTGTAGCTTAATTGAAAGGTTCATTGACTCAGAGGAGACATATTTATTAACGCTTAGAAATTACAATAATATTGGCCCACTTTCAAAAGTATTTTCTTTAAGGGAAGCTGAAGTGTTACAAACTGTCTCTTTTCTTCTTTTAGTGGTGACTAAGCTGGTAAACAGAGGCTATCAGCCCCATTTAGAAGATTTCCTGCTCCGTATCAACTTCAACAACTACTACAAAGAATCCTGAATGTGCGCGTGTGTGTGTGCGTATAAACAAAGTATCCGCATGCTATGGTATAGATTGTTTACATTGAGTTTATTCAATCACTTCTTCTGCTGTTTGATATACCTGCTAAAGCTAAGGTGTAATTTCAGGACGTGTAGCTTTGAAGATCTTTAACTACATAAATGTGCACATGGTTGATCAATAGTGTTATCACTTTTAATGCTGCCAGTGTGTGTGTGGAAGTTTTGTTTGTAATGCATGTCACGATGTGTACATTTTAGGATAAATAAAACATTTTTATATAAAATTAGCACGGTTTTCTGATATTTATTTGAATAAAAACACATTTAACACATTTTGGTAAGAAAATTAAATTTTATTAAAGATTTAATGTCAACGTGGTGGTTTTAGAAAACCAGGATAAGTGTAATGCATTGTGGGTAACAATGTTTTCATAAAAAGAGGAAAAGAAATTATGCAGCGCGTCCTATATTACAAAATGGAACTTTTACACCATAAGTACCTGGATTTTACCAGATGGTACAACGTTACAAAGCAAAACTCAGGATTATGCAGAACAAGTGTAACAGGGTTGGAGGGTTTGGTTGTGGATGGCAGTAAAGTAAAGCTGAAACAAATCTAACTAACTTGGCTATCAAACAGAAAACAGGCTGATGCATTAGTGTGCATTACTGCAGTTTTACTGAAATGGCTCAAACACCACTTTAAAAAGGAAGATACTGTATGAGCAAAGTTCTCAAATGTATCAGCAGACAGCCTGCTAATACTTTTTTCCATCGGGCAGCGGGAAAAGCTCTATTAATTTATGTGTAGAAGTAAGCGTCTGCATGTTAACACAAGACCAGAGAGTTTTTTTAGAAATTGGCCACACTATCCTGAATGTGTTTCGAAGTGCTGGGAAAACAAAGCCAAAAAAAGAAAACATGTAACATTCTTTGTCTCTTTTCCTTCTTTTTTACTGCATACTGGTCCAGCTGTTAGAGGTTGGAGTTTAAATAAACTCAAGAATCTGAAAGGACGGAAACATTTAGCAGATAAAAAGTACTAAACTGCAAATTATTTATTTTTATTAGTTTTTATATGTTGAATATGTAAAACGTGCTTTTCCTTGAGTGTGCAATAGCTGGCTGGTCTGTTTTCATGCATTATTGTGGCATTTTAGTTGATTTTTCTTTTAGCTTTACAGCTCAGTGCAGATCCATTAATCTGCTCAGGGAAGGAGAGAGAATGTTATTTAATCATGCACTGCAACAGTCCAAGCATTTCGACTGATTTAGCATCATATCAACGCTCTGACAAGTCATATTTACACAGATTGCTGAAAAATTAAAGAGCAAAAAGTAATGTGGAGGGTGGGATCCGGCACTTGTATCTTCAGACTTGTTTTATACACAGTAAGCAGTGGAAGAAAATCTGATTAATGTGAAGGCTAAAGACAGAACTTAACTGTATTGACAGCGCATGTAGAAAAAGTCTTCTGCTAATTTCACAACTTGAAGAAATGATCACACAGTATAACTTAACTGTAATGTCACTGCTTTGTGAACAAAACACCCAACCTCCGTCTCCTTTGCTATTTTACAAGTTTTACCTTATACAGATTTAAACATAAGTACATCTATTAGCGTTCGGGTAACATACTCAAAAAGATTTAAAAATTGGTAGTGCAAGAATATTTGTATACATAAATAATCAAGAAAATGAAAGCCAAGGTAGATCTTTAAAAGCCTGACATACAAACTTATGAATAAAACAAACTCTTTAAATGTGAACACTTCAAACGATGTAAACCTAAACTGAAGCAAAAGATTCACCACCTTGTGATTGATGGCTGAAGATATTAAAAACAGCAATGCAACGTAACCGGTACCTGTGATGTCCCTTCAGATTAAATTGTGGAAAAGAAAAAAACTGAAGCGAAAGATCCATTTCTACAGTTACCATGGAAACAGAGATCTAACAGAGCACCCATCAGATGGAAATGTTCTGTTTCTTTGTTTTGGTCCAACTAACCCCAGATCAATGTCCTGTGTTGTTAGAACAGTAAATGGTAGTAACACAAGGTTGCAGGATGTGAACTACGCTCTAGCATAGCTGATAGAGTACCAAGGTTATGGCTAGGGGGCCATGATAAGGCCTCTATCCAGGGCAAGCCTCCCTTTTGAGTGTTTTGGTTGTTTTTTGGGAGTTCTTTTGTAGAACTAAGCCTCTGATTCCAGGTCCTCCTGTCCTGCTCCGATGTTTTCGTCACCTGTCTCTGGCTCCAGGAGCAGGAACTTGCCATCATTGGTCAGAGGCATGTTTTTCATGAGCTGGGCCAAGGCTTCTGGGTCCTTTTAGATCAAATACAGAAGAATTGTTGAGTAAATATTAACTATATTAAATGTTACAATTTGAAAATGCCAGGTTTGTCAATGTAACCATTAGGGCAGATGGAGATCAAATATTCCCTCTAGTGGCCACGTTCATACATATGGTCATACATTCACCAATATGATCCAAGCATAAAGAAAAAAATAGTGCTGTGATTTATAAATCTATAAAATCATACAAGACTGTGGCATCAGAGTTCTTTAAGAAAATGTAGTCATTTTGTCTCACAGGCAATAAATGCCTTGAAAGTAATAGTTTTTTTTTTATCGATTTGTACATGTCTTTTTAAATAGAAATCCTAAAAACATCTCATTGCTGGTTTTCACTCCAAATGCAAGACAATAACTGTTTACAGTGTTTGAGGGTGTTACCTTCTTGGCTTCTGAAATTTCCTTTGCCAAGTTGATGGTGTAACATATCTGTGATAAAGACAGAAAGTCACATTTCAGTATGTGCTTTGCACACCACTCAACATGTTTCCCATCCTTAAAGGAAAAATAAGGAGCATCAATGATGAATGTAGTGAACAAACCTTTTCACCCTCTGTGTTGCTCTCAAAGACAAAGGCGCTAAACGATGGCTCTCCTTCCTCATCTCCATCACTCCAGTCTCTTCCTTCAACTACGTATCCCATCAGTCTTGGGTTTTCTTGGTGGGCTACAAATTGACACACCTCTTCTAGCTGGAACTGTGCGGGGGGAAATCAGGATTTCTGTGTCACAAACGACTCGGCGATACTGCAAATTTTGGCATTGACCAATTGAGGGCAAGTAGTTGAAGTTTAATAGTCATTTAATTATTATTTTTCTTTATTTATTATGATCATAATAAATAATAAAGCAATTTGAAAGATTTGTCAAATGTATATTAGCACATCTAATGAGAAATTTAAATTTAAGTTGTTTTTTTTGTAATCGGTGTAACAAAATTACTGTTTTTTACTTTCATCACACACAAGGAAACAGTGCAAATTAGTTTGATAGAAGCAAAACCTCCTATTGGCTGGCTCTCATTCACATTCTTTGGCTTTTCAACTTCAAAACCTGAAATCTTCCTGCTGGTATCGATCAGTACCAGGTATTAGTATCAATATTTGGATCTGGCCACCCCAAGCACAAATATCATGACCACAAAAAAGCAGAACTACTGTTTTCTGGTTATACTTACACTTATTCTTGTAACTTGAGTCTGTGGGTCAATGAGCCTGTCAAGAGGAGGAAATAGAAACTCACCTTAGTTTTACATTTTCCTTTTTTTTGTTATTCAGCTCTTGTCTTCCTCTCTTTTTGTATTCAGTTCTCAACAAGTGTTTACATCTGCCTTCTGGGAGAGTAAGTAATGTTACCAAAAATGCTTTGAGACTTCAAAGCAGAAGATTAAATGGGCAATAATTGGAATTTCCTCAATTTTAGATTAAAGAAATGTTTTAAAAAATCTTCCCACTGTGTTAATCTCTAGGCCATGTTCAGTATGATTTGAGGACCAGGGTTGCATACTCCTGGTCTACAGGCAGTGTACAACAGTAAACCTTGCATAAAACAGTTTCACTTTTCTCCCTTTTGATTTGGAACGATGTCAAGTACTGGTGATGTGTATTCCTTGGGAAATTAAAGCACATTAACCAATGACAACAATCAAATAATCATAATTGCAATTTCCGTTTGGAATGAAAAATAAAGTTTTTTTTCTTATTTTACAGGCAAAGACCAAGCTAGTAAAATTTTTATTAATTTTTTATGGTTGGTCTTTCTCACAATCATATCAAATGCAAAGACTACTTAAAATTTGTTTCACTATCAAGATGGACTGCCTGGCACATAGTCACGTAGATTTGACTAAGTACGCATGGAATTATTTTCTGGCTGATAATGTGTGTGTGTGTTTAAACCTGATGTAACAAGAACATTCTCATGTTTTTAAAGAGGCACATGAAAAAGACATCCTGTGGTCGTGGAAAAGATGCAAAGGAATTGGGACTGAACAGTACAAGCATATTTCAAGGTGACAATGCCAGGATTTATCCGGCTGAAAAATTCTAATGCAATGCTGGATGGAAATCTTGTAACATTGCAGAAGTTTATGTAAATAATGC
>JBAMHX010000011.1:14647383-14658332 GCA_037177515.1 Pseudomugil tenellus
ATTTATCCGGCTGAAAAATTCTAATGCAATGCTGGATGGAAATCTTGTAACATTGCAGAAGTTTATGTAAATAATGCCTTAGTAAATGTGTAATGTAGTCAAAGCTAAAGGTAGTCCAACAAAATATTAAAGTCTGATGTATTTTTGTTGGTGACTTTTTCAGCCACACATTTTACATTTTATTAACCAAAAGGACATGCAGCTGAATGAATTATAAGGCTTTTCCTACAAAATATATCAAATTAACCCACTAGAAATAAAGTAGGCCAACACAGAGCCCAACAAATACAGTTTGATTAATTTATACTTGTAATGGAAAGAAAACTATCTGTAAATCATTTGAATTGATTACATTAAAAAATCTGGCACACTGAGTCGCTTTTGTTCTGAGACAATCATTATAATTGCGATAAACTACCTGAGGCTACTGCTGGTGACCATGAGGTGAGACTCAGTGGTCCTGAAAATGTTGTGGATGGCGCGGGCAGCCAGCACCTGCCTCATGGCCTCATAGATCACTTCCGGATTGTTGCCACAGCGAACGGCCATTGAACCCAAAAAGCGAACAGCGAATACCTGCTGCAGGAGGGAGTCTGCAGAGAGAAGAAAACATCATCTATACATAACTCTTTAGTACCATTTCTTAGAGTATACTCTTAAGAAAAGTCTATAAAAATTAGAGCAAAATGAACCGTAAATATTTGAAGTTTTCCATTTGAACTGCTTACAGTAATTTTAACTGTATTTAAAATAAAATTGACCATTGCATCTTGGGAACAAGAACTTCTCAAACTTGAACATAAATAATTTAATCTGAAATAAGTTTTCTACTCTTTCAGTTCATAGACAATAAATTGGATATATAATAGCTTCCGAATAATATTTACTTTTCTCCTCATGGGAAACTCAAATTCAGCATGAGTTTGACATTTGAATTTGATTGTTCCCTAATGAAGATGACATATATTTGTTACTTTCTCTTGTGTTCATATTTACACAAAGATTAAGAATTAGTTTTCTTCACTATCAAAGGGTAGATGGTGGTACTCTGTCCTATTCAAGTCTACACAAAGACAGGCATTTTTTTTGTTACTGCAAGTTAGAATTCTGCTGGAAAACAATTGAAAAATTGATCAAGAATAAAATGAATTTGGTTAACAGTAAAATGTCCTGAACATTTTTTGTTTTTACATATATTTTTCTTTCAGTGCACCCAAATGGACAGGAAAAAAGACAAACAAATAGAAAAAGTACACAAACATGAAGGAAAAAAGGCCGAGTGTGGAGTGGAGTGCTTGGAACAGAGTGGACAATTAAATATTTGGATCAGGATAATGATTACCATCACTCTCCGTTGTACAGTCATCGTCTGTTTCTCCAAATGGATTTGTGCGTCTGTGAAAATGGAAGAACATGCATCAACAAAACAAAAAAAAAATAAAACAATTAAATTCCTGCATTGAGCAATTATATCCAGCTTCCTGGAAATCACATAATAATGCCAATGAGATCAGCGTTTAGGAAATTAGGATCATAATCCACCAGTACCTCATCCCCTGTCTGGTTCTCGGAAATGCACAAATAAGCACCCACACAAACTTCCTGCCTCAGTGGACAACTCACCTTCCTCCGCTTCTGTTTTGGTCCTGAAACTCGGATGCTGGCAGCATGATATCAAACTGAATGGGCGTCCCAGGGGCTATCAGATCATTTGGTTCTGGAGCAGCCCCTGTTTTCTGGGAATCACTGCTGGTAGTGTGAACACCTCCTGGCTTTGCTCTACAGAAAGAAAACCAGAATAATGAGTTTCAAGAAATAATCCAACTAAACCCAGTCTGATTAATGATAGGTTCATAATTTCACTCTACAAAACATTACATTGATGGATATTATCTGGTTTCTGGTGGAGATGATGGGAGACCAAGTCTATGATTGATTAAGATTAAAAACCATTTTGCTGAAGCCTCGTTAGGACTCTGGTTTGATTGCATTCTCAGTCTACCATCAGTGCAATTTCTTTAAAGAGGACACATTGTGAGGAAGAAAAATGATACGTTCTGTGCTTGCAGTCAGGTTCACCTATAGAACTTTTCCTTTTTGCTTCCTAGATTAGAAAATATGCCATCAACTGATCTGATTTCAACTTCCAGCTTAAAGTTGAACTTCAAGTTCAAATCCTGCACATGAATTTTAAATCTGGCAGCATTTAATGTATCTAAGAGGGAATCTCAATTTATTCTACTCTTGCATTTTACTTTGCTGTTAACACATAATTCTCTTCAATAGTTTATACAGTCCTTATTCCCAAAAGATAAAAGATCAGAATGATGCTTGTTCCGAAGCAGTGGCCCATTATGTACAATGATAGATAATAATTGTCTGGCATTTTGGGCACATTTGGACTCTAATTCACATTTTTGTACTTTATTTATTCACAAAATTACACATAAATGTTTGTAATTTGCTGGTTATTTATCAATTTATGTGAATTTCAGAAGCTAATTAGTAAAGTTCCATAGTGAAGACAGCAGATATTATGTGTGTAAATGGGTGTGTGGGAAGTGGTTAATGGTAGAATGGTCTATTAGCTTACCTGACTGGCCTCCTCTCCTGGGTTTTAAGGCAGAATTTTGCTCAGGGGGCCTGAACACACTTCCAGGAGAGGTTAGGGGTTAGGATTACATGGCTATTTTGGGTTGGGGAAATGGTTTTTAGACTTAGTATATTATGTCTATTTATAGTATTCTTGGGGTAGGTAGTTTTATAACATATGCTGACTCAGTTTAGGAAGCTTTTAAAATATAGTGTGTCTTTTATGTTATGTGAAACACCTTAGTTTAGTTTAGGAATAGGCAACTCCGGTCCTGGAGGGCTGCAGTCCTACAAGTAATAGGACTTCCCCTGCTACAAAACACCTGACACACATCAGACTTAATTAGAAGACTTGTGCAGAGCTTCACACCAGCCTCTGGACAACTGTGCTAATTGCCCACTGATTTGGTGTGTTTCAGCAGAAAAATAACACTAACATTTGCAGGTTTGCAGCCCCGAGGACTGGAGTTGCCCCATCCCTGGTTTAGCCCAATCAGCAGCTGAGAAGATAAAAGGAGGCCAGGTGCCTCATTTAGAAGGCTGCTGCTGGTAAGGATGGTGAAAGCAAGGTCTCACGAAACATTGAACAGGTTTGTCAAATGCCTGGGAAACAACCCACTGTGTTGAAACATTTGACGCAACAAAAGAGTTCCATCTGCTGGCTGTGGGCGTCAGATGCATCAGAGGGAAGCCATCAATGCACCTTTTGGCATCCCTGTCTCATTTTATTTTGACTGTTTGCTGTTTCCAGGACACTAATGTTTTCTACATGGCACCTTGTGTGTAAAAGGTTTTGCAAATTATCAACAGCTGTTGGATTTAGGAGTGTATTGGATTTTGTAGCAAGCTTATGCTGCACCAGTCGTAAAATCAGAATCACTTTTAATGCTGACGCCGTCTTGAAGAAAGGTCTATTGTTGCCAAATTGAATGGTTCCAGAAAAACAAATAATCGCAAAGAAGCTTCACTTTGCTGTGTCGCACCCTGTAGCTGCCTCTTGTTTCTTAGTTTTGGTTAATGTTGTTTAAAGACTCTTACAGAAGCACTGCTTCTGACCTGTCTGGGTTTGGGGAGCCATCTTGTCTCTTCTCAAAGCTGGTGATGGGTGTTACTGCTTGTATTGCCGTTTGGTTTAATCGGATGGCCACAGCCTAACATGGGGGGGGAAAATAAGTAAGCTGTTAACACAAATCACAATGTTAAATGAGAAAGAAAATGAAGCTGGGCATCTTTAACCACTGAGTTCACTTTGATATGCTGTGTTTGAAATTATTGTCGAAAGTGTCTCAAATCTGTTTAGCCGTAGTACAAATAAACAGTATAGCAGTGACACAGTCTAATAATTGCGTTTGAAGTAACCAATAATTCTGTAGTAAAGTACATTGTAATCAGCATGTAAGGATGCTAAAATGGTGAAAGCAGGTAGTTTACAACCTGCATGTACTGCATATATGTGTGGGTGGGCACCCGGTGTGCATAAAACCTTTACCTCTGGGTTGTCAGTCAGGTAGATCTGTCTGGAGATGTTGTTCACAGTACAAATCCACTGTGAAAATCAAAGACATTCAGATTAATATGATTAGCCTAAAACTTTTTTGACTGGTAGCAGCTGTAACAGACCCATTGAACGTGCCCAAGGGGGAAAAAATAGGATAAAAACCACACAAATAAAGTTCATTAGAACCTTATTAAGCTTCATTAGATTTTTCTGTAATATTGAAAGCAAAGACACTAGTACCATGACTTCTTTCACACTAACCTCTTCATACTCCTTTTTGCTCTCAGCTTGCAGGATCATTGACCTGGAAACACAAATCACACACAGAACTGAAACTAAAACATGTTAAGCCTTTTGTGTTACTGACCATCGTTGGAAATTAAGAAAAGTCTGCATACGTCTTTCCTGAAGGGGAGGTTATCTGGAAACAGTAGCGTCTGTCCTCACACTCCACCGCCATGACAGAACTGTTGTCCAGATCCAGCACCATACCTCCCGCCACCGCTCCACGAGGCTGGCACATAAGGTTGCCTCCCTGTGTGAAGAAATATAATCGATCCCAAGCTGTGGTCACCAGACCTGTTTTACTGGAAAAACAGACGACACAGAACAAGGATCTGTTGGTCATTGTGCTATACACATTAGAAAATAAAAGATGCTTTTTTCACCTGACCCATCACATCGTGCTAAAAAAGTACTCCCTCTATGAATCAGTATTGTTTACTTGAGGATGAGAGTCCTGCTTTTTTACTTACTGTCACCGTAATTCTTCCAGACCAAACATAAAACAGTTTGACGAGTTTTGCAGAAAGACAGTGATTTGCAAAAGAGCTATAAGATTTAGATGTACATCTTTAGAAGAGATGGAAAAGAGACAAACAGAAAACAGATGGAAAAAAAAGTGTCAGGTCATTGAAAGAAATATTAATTTATTTGTTTTCTGCACCACTTATTCCAGTTCATGGTTGCAAGAGATGGATATCCCAGCAATTAGTGAGCAAGAAGGTGCATCCTATGTCTATTGCAGGGCTAGAAAACAAATAATGGAGATAAAAACATCTACAGCGGATGTACAGTATCTGAAAGCGATGTCCTTTAAAAAAAGCACAAGAAGATTTGAGGTGTAAATCTTTATTCCTTATATTAATTGATTATTAATTATATATAAATTAATATATTAATTGATATATTGATTTATTGGACATTAATTTTATATTCGCCGATCTCTCTAATTCAGCCACAATCCGATTTTGATTCAATTAGATTTGATCAATTAACCAGATGATATGTATAACACAGGTGATTGAACACATTTTCCAATCACATCAAAATCTCAAACGCAACTAGAATATCATTTCATGTTTTTATTGGTGAGCTCAGATATGAAAATAAATCAATTTAACAAAACTTTTTTTTATTACTATGACAGACTATTTACAAATGGAAAATGACATGCCAGGGAAACTCAAAACCAGTCATTTTCAAGATAAAAGTGCATTTAACAAATGGTTATTGTATCAATGTTTGAACAATGCTTGCATATTGAATTGATGTCTTCAGCTCAATGACCATTTGATCGATGTAGATCAATATACCATTACACCCCTAGAGAAGATGTAGTAAAAATCTAAAAAGAATAATGCAAGAGGTGCATTTGGTCCAATTTCTCATTTGAACAGCAGTATACACAAGCTAGGGTCTTAATACCACTGGACACAACAGCACAGTACACAACAACTAATTTTAAAATATGTATACACTTTCTGTCCAATAATTTCAAATAAGAACCTTGCAGAAAACTTGTAAATGATGGAAAGGTTTCTATGTTGCCATTTTAAACCACAGATGTTGGCTTGCTCCTGCCAGATAATACTGCATTACAAGCATTGCTGGCTAGAGAGTAATGACTTCTGAAGGTTTAAAACCAACAACAGACAATGATTACACTTTAAAAAACCTCACAAAACTAAAACGTGTCTCAAATAAACATATATAATAACTGTCATGCTGTTTGGCTGTTACAACTTACCATCATCGATCTTAACTTGCTCAGTTAGGTTATAATTTGCATTACATTAACTCTTCTTTCCATAGATTATACCAGGCATGGACATACAGTTTACTAGATGTGTAATATTACAACAAATTAGCCCTGATTGCATCAGTGGAACAGCCAGGCAAGCAGACTTCATGGAAAAATGAACATTTTCCTTATAATACTTTGTCATGCCACTCAGCGTGATGCACAAAAACAACTCTTTATACTGAGCTTTCAGCACCCATCTGTGCTCACATGTACCTGATGACATCATTCATGCACATCAAGGCAGATTCATGACCTACTATTACTATTTTTTTGTTTCTATAAGCTAAGTCAAACCTGTCATTAATTATAACCAGCACATGCTCTGGAAATAAATAACTAAAAGAAAAAAAAACTGATTAATTTGGTGTCATTACCGAGAGTCCCTGATAAAATATTCAAATGGAAAAAATTAAGAAATAGGTTAACAGACTGGGGCCAATGATGACTGATTTTGGTGTTGACTGTGTTTTGACAATTAATGTTTCATCTGCAAATATTCTACCTATTTTTCATTTTGCTTCTAAAATGAAGCTGTATGTGCATGAATCACACAAATTAATCATCTGTGAGCTGTACATCCTGTTCACAAATCATCCCTTAAAGCATTTCCTTAGATAAAAATAGAAGTGCATGGTGTGCTGTGTGACTCAGACCCTTAATGTTGAGAAACAGTTTAAAATTATAAATGTTCTCTGGCCCCAGCTCCATTTAACAGGCATTGGAGGTTGCAGGCAGTGTGCAGAGTGGTGTTTTGTGGAAATCTTTTCTCTGGTGTCACAAACATTTTTCAAAGGTTTTAGATGTATATGAAGGAACGACAGAATTTGGCAGCTCTGACATTTCCCTAAATCACCATGTGAGCAACACTGCACTATTATCCCCGCAAGCCATTAAAGAATTTCCCCTTCTCATACGTCTACACTACAATAAGCTGACAGACCATGCTGTCATCACGCTACCTGACCCACCTTGTCTTCTCTGACAGGCCCATTGTGTTCTGTCTTCATGCATATTCTGTGCAGGTTTTGTAAAAGATTAAAAACTAATTTCTCTGCTGCACTTGCACCAGTTTTCTGAAGGTGTTGCCTGTTCACACTTCACAGCTCCAGCTAGACAGATCTAGACAAAATCTAAAAGGCTGTTCAATTAGTCTTCTTCCAAGGCACACTTTCAGATACTGACTGGCAGATATTAATAGGAAATGTCACTGGATTTCAGATAAGTCTGTAATGAGTATAATTAATCTTACTTTCTAATGTTGAGGTAGCCAGCCTTCTGGATAAGTGTGCGATTGACAGGCTCAGCATCCTTATCTGGCATGTAGACGGTGTCCTCCACAGACAGAAGCTCCTTCTGGGACACACGCATGTCCTCTGCCTCTGAGTCCAGCTGGGCCTGGATACTATGAAGTTAAAGGCTTTAGCAATTTCCTTTGAAATGGACTTATAGAAAAGAAAAACATGATAGTTTCAGATAACAGTGGAAATTCTGTAGAATATTATGTGGAAGCGCAGAAGAAAATTGGTTCTTATGATGATGATACACAAGCAAAAAGTAATTTATGCAGCATGAAGTTGTGGTTTATCATCAGTATAGAAATATCAAAAATTAAAAGTAAATTCTTTACTTTTGCGTCATGTTGGACACAGAGGAAAGAAAATTGTCCATCTTCTTGGACACCAGCTCAATTCCCTTTTTGAAGAAGCTGATCTGCAAGATACCAAATAACAGTGATATTTTAGCTCGTGTGGGTTTACAGCTAATATTTATTATACTTTTTATTTCCTCTATTTGTTGTTTTGATTAACTATTAAAACTTCTTTTTCTCTGGAAGACCCACAAAGCAATAAATATGAACATAATAAAAACAAAATACTTAAAAGTGAAAAGCTTAAATCAGGGAATTTGTTTGTTTTCTTTGAAAAGTTGTTAAAAATAACCTTCAGAAATAATTAAAAATAGTGATAATTTTTGTTTCCAGTTAAGACTAAAATAATAATTTAATTACTGCAGCTCTAATTACAGAATGAGGTTTAGAATTTATTGTAAGTGGTTTAAAAAATTCTATATACAGTAATTAATTTTTTTAAGATTTCTAAACTAAACCAGATTCAATGGAAAAATAAATTTGCTTTTACTTTTTTTTTTTTTTTATAAATTACTTTCCAGATTAAATGTCATTTGTAGCCTGGTACCTGCGCCTGAGTGTAGCCTAGCATTGGTTCCAGCATTGCGACTCTCTTGCGATACTGCAGCGCATTGAGGGCGCAGTAATACTGCAGCGAGGCCTGGTGCTGCTTCCGTCGGGTGTACGCCACCTCTTTCACTAAGTCTGCCTTCAGCTGTCCACAAACGAGAGGGTTAAAGATGCAAATAGATGCTTGCACACGTATCCAGCAAACACTCTGACAAATGCACACACACTTTTTTAAATATGCAAACACTTGTTCTTCTCTCACTTATGCAAATTAACAATGAAGTTCTGTTTTCATTGACATTTTATGAAAAGTTTAACAAAAGTTAAAGGCTTATCTGCATCTCATCTACAATGCTTGATGTTGTAGTGGTAACAGGATATAATATCCATTAGTTTTTCAAATGCCTATTATAAAACAGTCCCACCACAACAAAAGCTATTTGCACTGTCAGGCTTTTAACAGCTTGTGCTCTGGGAGGTAAAAATCTCCAAACACAGAAATGGCACTTTGGAGATTTTCTACCTTCTCATTCTCCTTCTTCTTGGGGAGTCGACTGTATTTCACCATTGCCGCCTCATGCTCTGCATTGCACAAAAAAAGACATGAGAGTCAGATAATAACTGCTGATTGCACATTTTTCTGAACGAGTAAATATCTACTGACCATCAGTAGCGATGCCATGTATTTCCTTCAGAGTGCTTATCTCTGCAAAATTAATTGTTCAGCAAGTTTAAAAAATAATAATAATCACACATACATTAAATGAGCATTAATGCTTTTATTGACATTTTTACATTCAGCTACCTGTGAGATCTTTTTCTCTGAACTGGATCAGAGGGAAAACCATGCTGTCAGCCATCTGGTTGGCCAGTTCAGAGTGGAGTGAGTTCAGCTGAAACACACAAAACAAATTACACATATCAGACCCGGTGCGAGGAATAAAAGATGAATTTTTACCAAACATCTTGATGATTTCCCTATTTTTTATTATTATTCAAAGTATATTTACAGCAACGGGTCAAACCAGCAAGCTGAAAAATAACACTTCAGCTGATTTGGGGGCATAACTGCAGGCAATGCTTCACACACTGTAATAGACTAGAGTGGAAGAATGCGTTCTGTGCAGAATAATAAAACTGTTTACCTTAACCCTGGCAATGCTACTGCATATCGCACAAAGAAGCAAGTACTGCTGTTATAATCAGTGCTTATCAACAAGCTAAAGTTCACAAGATCAGATGAAGGAGTGAGCCTCATTCTAACCGTGAGATGACTTATCTTCTTTGCAGGACGAGGGTCCAAGTGCTGACTTAACTTTTGAACCTCCATGGTTGAGAATGACAGGCCCATCTGTTCTACCCAGAGTATAGACAAGCGTACACGTTTCTGCTTCATCTACACATCCATCCACCTGTTGCTATTTGTGTCTGTTCATCCACCCAGCCAGACACACATTTACGTTACTACTCTGTTAGGCTGTCACTTCCTGTCTAAACACCAATGATAGTCAGCATGATCATTTTTCCAGCATGCTGAACAAGCACAGGTACTCAACCTTTTATATCCTGATAAAGAACCATCTGAAGTGACTCTGCTGTCATTTATCATGCTCTCTCCTGCCATACACACACAACCATAGAGCTAAATGCAAAGATCTCACCTCTCCAACAGTTTTTGCAAAGTTTTGCAGCGTGGTGATTACCTCTTCATCACCTTTTCCAAGGGCAAAATTCTGGAAAGAAAAAGAAGCAAAGGAGAAGTAATTAAACTGCTCAGAGGAAAAGCTTTTGCCTTATTTTGTTAAACCACATAAACTATGTATTGTAATGTATTAAATCTTCACTAGCCACTGGGATTAAGTATCAATGAAGCAACTACTCACTTACTTTCTTTTCATATTCCAGAAGCTGCTGTGAGAGCTGTTCTGTGGCCAATCCCATCTCACTCTGTGGACAAAAACAGAGGATATGGCAAGATTTTAACAGAATGAAACAAAGTATATGTCCGAACTTTCTGTAAGTGTCAAATAGGAATAAATGGAAGTTAAAAAACAAAGCTTAATGGGTGAAATAAATGGCTTTTGTACACAGACAACTGTGTGCAAGAGGTAAAGGTATCCTAAACTTTATTCTGCAGAAAAACAAAAGTATTTAATCTTATTTAACTTAATCGTTTGATTATCAGAACCAGCACATTTCATTTACAATGTTTCAGTTCTGTGTTTCAGCAATGACTAAAACTGCTACATAAATTATTGTTGCTGCCTCTTTTGAGCTTCAAGGATTTCCACACACAGAAGAGCAGAGTGTAACTTTGTTTATGTTTTGTTCGGTACCTGTGCTCCGAACACACGCTGCATTGATTGCAGCAGCTTATTGGTGTAGTCTGTAAGCATCCCTGCATCTTCCTCAAACACACTGAGCAAAGAGCGAGTCTGTGGAGAAAAAGCAAGAAAGTCAAAGGTTCCTACTAAAATATGAGCATTTTATATATTAGTTACACACACACACACACACACACACACACACACACATGGTTTAATGGGCAATGTATCGTTTTATGTTTTTCCCAAAAA
>JBAMHX010000011.1:14679880-14696085 GCA_037177515.1 Pseudomugil tenellus
CTATTTCATGGTCATATATTTATTTCAAAATGTTGTATTCATTTATTTAATTATGAATCATACGGGTCTCCATACAACATGGGTCTTCTGTCACCTATGCATAATATACACACACTGAGATTTTAGTGTTTGTGAACTGAGAGGTGTACGTGAAACAGGCTATGTCCTTAATCATATCATCTGTGCATCTGGTCCATCTCCATATCTCAGCTGTTCTTTCTCCTGCTTAAATATGGTAAACCATGACATTTCCCCTGATCTTTTCCCCTTAGATGTGGTACCTGCTTCACCTCCACCAAATATACTTCTAAAAACCGATCATATAATCAGCGAGAATCTCAATCCTTTATTACATTTAAGATGACTGATCAGTTAGTTTGTGCTAAACAGTATTAGATAGCAGCATAATAGCACACTAAAAAATAATTTGTCCTTGATTTTATAAAAATTTCTGTATTTATGTAGTCTTAATTTTAATAGTGGGTTCCAGTGAACAAGCTTAGATTAAAGTCTGTGTCATGCTAAATATTTGATCAGTTTGATTCACAGTTCTTAGGGCAGCATCACGGGACTACATACACAAATGAACCAAGTGACAGACTGGGTGGCAATGCTTATCTTTTTTCAGTTTGATATAATGTCCATTTACACATGATAATTCCCATTATTGAAGGAAACTAAAAATGTTCATTGAAGGACTAGATACTTCAATACCAAATGTTTGCAGCACTTTTAATTTTTAATGGATGGCTGCATAAAGGGCTTTGGCCACCAGCTGAGTTGTGAACCTCAACATTACAGGGTGTTTTGGGCATTTATCACAATACACCCTCTGCTTAGACAGACCCACTGCTGGTTGATCATTCCTGGGTATGGGTGAGGGCAATTGCTCGGTTTAGCAACCCAGGATATATCACTACTCTTAAGGCATAGCCAATGGCTCTTCCTTTCTTTAGTGTCTGTAAACTCTTGGCCTGTCTATAAGCCTATTTTGGTTTTATATAATAGAGTACAAAATATTTCAACTACTTTTGTTGTATGTTGTAAATAGGAACAGCAAAAAACTCTACTTCCACAACCTTATGCAGGTCTACTAACTACCAGTAGATGTCCCTGGAGCACAGCCTGAATCCAACAGGTGAGGAACCTCGGAGGTTTAAACACAGCACTTTGTCTTTTCTGTTGTGTTATCCATGAAAAATGAAAGGCATGTTGTTCTCATGCCCTCAAGGCCTCTGCAGCTGCATAATTTCCAAATTGTGATAAAAGGTTAAAGCCAGCCAGCAGCTCTAACAATCTTCTTCATTTGACTTGTGAACCTAGTGCACTAATCTTTGGCACCACCATAGCTAATCTAGCCCAATAACTGTTACAGGGAGCTAATCACTGTTTTGGTGGAGAAAAAAGACATCATTGCCAAAGTTTTCATGGAAATCAAACCATGCAGGATCCTATGAGCTACCCTTGTAGGTTTACAGTGTCCTATGCACCACTTTATGTTTTTTGAGGCTGCAATGTGACAGTAGTGAGTTTGTAGGCACAAGATTCATTGGAATTGTTTTTTTCTCTTCTTCTGAGAAAAAAAGAAAGGAAAGGGATTTTAAAATGTCACCAAATGAATAAATCCTACAGATGGAAAAACTAGACTTACCTGGAATACAAAGAAGTCAAAAGACCAGAAGACACATAAGCCTCACTACCTCACATATACCTGAATGCACCACATTATTATGTGAAATTAAAGCGATTCAAAGACTGTCAAAACTGATATTACGAACAGAACGGTCAGTTCTGCATGTAAAGTATGATGTTGTACTTTATACATTAGAAACATAAATAGCATGACTTCTATGCAATACACATAGCCATGTTTAAAATAGTTTTTAAGTTAAATGAGATTAAAAGAAAAAAAGTATCATATAATGGGTTTGTGTGTTCCTGTCATATTTAGTTGTTGTTGTTGTTTAGTTGATTCCTATTTTATTTTGTAGTCTTCCGCCCTTGTGTTTTGTGTTTAGCTTCCTATTTTCTGTTCATTACTTCAAATGGTTTTATTTGTTCATTCATTTCACCTGTGAGTTGTTATTATTCCGTGTATATAAATACCACTTGGTTTCAGTTCACCTTTGCCACTTCTTTAGTTGGCCTCATTGTTGGCATTCCTGCCATCCCATCATACCTGCATGCATCCAGTCTGCCTCCTGTTTTAGCTAGCCTTCATTTGGCTTCATACCTCCACAGTTCTGTGAAGAGATACTGCCAAAACACTTGGAAGGAATAGCCATAGCATCATTTTACATTTTAGATTTAGCATATGGGTAAACACTGCAATGAGTGAAATGCTGAAAGAAACTTTGCACACTATAGAGCTTTTGTATTTGTTAACAAAATAAAGTACATTAAATACGTGGGATTGTGTGTTTTTGGAAATCACAAATATTTTCTTTTTAATGTTTTATGTTTCTGTTATTTTATGTTCAGCTCTTTGTGCAGTGGATTTTGTTAATGCTTCTATAAATTAGGTTGTCTTGGCACAAAACTATGCTTTTTTTATATCAACGAGAGACACTAACTTATTGACTGCCAGTCATTGTTAAAGCAGATATCTTTGTCAGCAAATGAGTTAAATTAGCATGATTCAGTGAGCAAATATTCTTTGCATTCTTTTCTTATGTAATTTTGGTCTCCTACAAAGCAGTGATGTAAAAGATGGTGATCCCTCTGCATTCCATTCAGACATTACAGACCGTAGCAAATGAAAAGTACACTACAGTCTGTGTTCTACAAGCCTGTCAGACAAATGTCAAGGCCTTCTTTTGTAAACTCTGAACTGTCACTCACATTTAAGTTTAAAGGGCTTAAAAGACTTGCAGAACACATAATACAGTCATCCCACTGAACTGAATTTGACATGAAATGCCAGGTCACTTAGTTCAGTAACTAATCTAAGTTATTGAACAGCTCTGCACTGTGGCCTCCTGCTTGGCCTGGACCAAAAATGTGACATACCAGACCTGTAGACAGGGGGGTGAGGAGGTGGGGGATGGAAGGGAGGAAGGGAAACCATTGCCGGTTGTGTTGGCTCTGCTTTGCTTTTGACTTTGCTGTGCATGCGCTTCCAATTACAGACAAAGGAGAGGCGGTCTTGTGCAGCATGTGGTTCCATTTAGAGCAGGTGAAACAATGTAGGAAAATAGATCCATCATTCGTTGCATTCCAGAGGCCAGTGAGAAACAGCACTAAATCATGGCAAAATTAATCCACAGGAATGGGTGCGGTAAGAATAAGCTGAGGGTCCTGGAGGTGTCCTCAGCAGGGACCACCTTACATTGGTCATCATATTTCACTCTTCAAAGCATAAACTTGAAAGGAGCATCTTCACTATGTTTTGATTTGCTGTTACTGTCTAAGGTTTTCTCCCTAGTTCAAAGATTTGTTAAGCAGCACTACTGATATGCCTCTTGCCAGGCCAGTACATTAGTCCTCAGTGGAAAGTCTGTCATTTGATGGATTGTCATTACATTTGCCAAGGAGACCAATGTCTTTCACAGAGTACTGCAAAAACATGACATCCACAAGAAGTTAGTGCTATTGCTAAGCATCATATTTGGTTTGAATGTAAACTGCAATTTATTAATATCCTCACAATTGATTGGTTTTCAGATTGATATAATAATACATTTGGATCTTTGAATTCCTAACAATGAGGAAAATATACTTATAGACAGTCCAATGGGGACTTAATTTAAAAAAAATAAAATTGTGGATTGTGGATGGATCTGATTATTATAGCATAAAATATGAGGACAGATAGGACTGTGGAACCAAAAATAAATTTTTGTGAAACCTCTACAAAAATGTCTAATGAAATGTCTAAGAAAATAGATGTATTTCCTCAAATGTCAGATGGCTTTTTTTTAAAAAAACTATCTCATTTCAACATCGTTAAAAAGGTCAAAAGGGACCTGACATGGCTTTTGAACAAGTGTTGGAAAGCAGAACAGCATTTATTGCTTTCTGTTGGATGCAGGAGAAGGTAGCAGCTGATTTCATCACTGCCTTTGTTTTCCATCTGGCTTTACAAGCGCTCTGTTGGGGCTTGGTAGGTTTGCCTCTTTTCAACATGTAGCTATACTCGGGTCATGCAGCCACTCAACCTTCTGGAAAGAATGTAAGTTAATATAGCAAGTGGGATCTGGCCATTGAACTCTCATTTGGCTTTTACAGCTCATAGGAGCGAAAGTATAATGTGTGCCTCGAGCAATAAATCAGAAGATGTTTGGAATCCCACTACTTTACAGGAGAAAGGCTGTAGGTTTCAGTTTGGTTTTGGACCAACAGTACCCAGTAAAGCTCTCACATGAAAGAGAATGAGACCTTGGGTCAAAGCCCAATAACTGCTAGTTGCACTCTGGGTCAGCACAGGCATATTTGGGTGATTACTTTATAGTTTAAGCCATTTCCAATTGATATATTTTTTAGTATGTCTTTGTAGGTACCCTTTCTAGAAAAATAATCACAAATGTATAGATTGGAGAGTAGTGTTAGGAAATATATATATATATATATATATATATATATGAATGGCAAATGCGCATTTTTCCTCCAGTCCCTGGATGTTAACCTAACCTCTTTGTAGTCTCAGTTATTTTAGAAAAATGCTAAAAAGTAGCTTATAGCCCATTTAACTAGATGATGAATGGTATTCTACAATCTAATAGCAGGTGAACCCGTAATCAGAAAGGAACTTGTGGCATACGGGTACAATTCCCTTCTCATACAGGAATTAACACAGCTATACATAATTGCATTGTCATATCAACACATGAGGCACTTCGTTCAATATCATGGCACAACACTCTCTCTGAGATAGAGGTCAGTGAGTAAAGGTATAGCACCCAGAGGTTGGGGTTACAGCTGGAGTGTTTTAACTCTGAAATATTATACTAGAATAGAAAGCTGTTATTTTCTGACATAGTATAACCTTTCTCTGTAATAGTCTGTGGGATTTTGTTCTGGGTTTGCTTTGTTACTGGTGTTATTTAATTGTTCTGATTTGTTTGATTCAGTGATAAGCTGAAATTTCCATTTAGGTTTGTAGTTTTGACTTAATAAAGCTGAACTTCAGATGGACCCTTGCACCCTTGTCTCAATTAGTTATGGGGTCTTTGCAAAATTGTAACCCTACCCACTTCTGCCCCATAAGGAAGTTGCTTCCAGTCTGAGTTTTCTTTGTAGGTTAATCAGGTTCCTTTGTTAGCAAGTGAAGAACAAACAAAGCAGCAGTCTTCTCTGTCACATGTGGAAATTGGATCTGGCGTAAGAAAATGTCCCTGTGGTTTCAAGTCAACATTTTGCTGCAATGATTTTCCAGATGCTGCAGAAACTAGTGTATGAGCTGCAGCTTACTGAGCATGCAAAAAGCTTTTTTGCTGCCACACCATCACCAATAGTGAGTATATATCCAACCAACACTTGTATATCAGAGACACATTTTTGAAATGTTAAATACAATTAATTATCTAAGCTGTGGAATCATCATTTATCTGTGGTGGTATATGGATGATAATAATTTTGGAAAAAAAAATCATGAGTTTACGAAAGTAGAGCTCACATTTGTGTCCTCAATGATAAATGTCATTGAAGGACTTACTTCAAACAAGATGCAGTCTGTGCAGCTCAAAGTTATTAAAGGTTTACTGAAGTTATGCCACAAGGGGGAGATCTGGTTTTAAAAAATACACTCTGCTTACAGATGTGCTGTGTAAAACACTTAAATCTGAGCACAAACTTTGATTAAATGCACTGTCAAATACTCTTTGATGTAACCATGAGTTATTAGTGTATTTTGTACTTCTAGTTATTTTTGTTTATTGCTGGCTGCAAATTAAATTGCCCCTTTAAGATAATAAAGAGATTTTGGATCTTAGAGGATCGTAAATAACTTCTACTTCTACTTTTGCAATACTTGCACACTCAAATTCTCCTTAAAACTGTAAAATGGTAAATAAATCCAATGTAAAATTATACACAGGTTAGGATGGGATGACAGGAGGGTGAGGCTGGCTCAGGAACAGATGAGGGGAGAAAGCGCCAGCTGGTAGGGAAATCATAAATTCAGAAATCATGAAATCGGATACAGCTCATCCCTGAAGTCATGACCTTTTATTTGCACTTGTTTTAAGCTCATTGAGACAAATAATTCCAGAGATGTAACCAAAAATCTGATAACAAAGCGCCATCTGGTGGGGAAACCATACATACAATATTCGTGAAATTCGATACAGGTTGTCCTCTTTGGGACCTTAACAAGTACAGAGTATCAAAATCCAATTGTAAAACTTTGTTTGTCACTGACACGAAGAATACCCGGCGTTGGTGGTGATGAAAGTATTATATCCCCAACACTCTGCGTTCAGAGATATAGTAAACAAGGTGGGGATGCGGTGGTGGTTTGAGGGTTTGTATCCAAAAGGCTCCCCTTGGTAGAGTACATGTGTTCAGTACAACAGGGCAGCCAGAGCATCATTCTGCTGTCAAGATGTTGGACAAGACATGTATCAAAGCAAAGAAAGAGAAATAAGTGTACAATTTAAAATTGACTTAGTCCATGTTGTGACTTATATTACTTATATTATTAATTATATTACTGTATATTTCTGTAATTTGAGATTAGGCTACTTATAGAGGGATACAATTCTTCTTGAATTTTATGTCCCAGAGGAAACTTTCACCTGTGAAGTCAAATCTCATGTCACAAACCTAAAACACTGTTAAACCTGATTTCATCACGGAACATGAAATAGTTACATATATAGGGGAGACCGGGGCTTTTTACACTCTTAAATAATTTTTCATGTGAAATTAAACTGTGTATTAGAGGAAAGACCAAAATGTTAGGTATATATTTTCTTTTCATGTCATATCTTTTTGTCAGTGCAGAGTTATTGCCGATAAAATGGACAGTGTGAACATGTGACATGTTGCCCCAGCATGGTGTAAGTTCCCTGACTATATGGGGTAAAATGTCCCACTGGAATTTGCAATAAATAAAACAAGGACACAATTATTATTGTTCTATTTTATTTTTCACATGGAAGTGAATAACATGCAACATGTGCTGGATTAAAGTCTAGACTCCTTCAAATGCCTGTTTCACATTTCTAGTTAGACGCATCCAAATTCCAGTTCTGGTATATATAGACTGATTTGCCAGGGGTGATTTTTTTTTAATGGACTCATTCTTTGTATATTATGCACTGCACTCTGGTTTCTCCTGTCTGTTTCTAAATGGTTATGCACAGGAGTTTGTCTTCTTCTGATGAGAAGTCATCTGGAGTTTTTCATTTTTGTACCAGTCCTCATTTTGTTCCCTGTTCTTTACTTCTGTGGTACTTTGGATTTGGTTGCCTTGGATTTCTTCTTGAATAGTCTTGAATAAGGCCAGACTGATATGATTTTTTTTCAGGCTGATGCAGATACCGATATTTGGCGAAGAAAATTCCGATAATTGGTGCTGCCAAACTGAACACATAGATCCAAACAAATCAAGGATTAAAGTTGATCCTTTGCACCACAAGCTACTTAGCTATGCTTTGCTGGTTGGGTTAACCACAGAGACGGTATTGCTAACATAGACGGATAACATCTCTAAGCTAACTTAGCACAACTTTAGCAATGCTATCAGTGCTCACGTAAACAATGAAGCACGCGTCACACAGTGGCAAACAGAGTAAACCTGAAGCTACAGAAATGTCGAGTCTTATTCACAGTCTATGGGCTTTAGCTGGTGAAGACTGTTCGGTTGAATGGATTCAGAGCACAATCACTACGGTACTTAACAGTGTCTACTGTTCTATTAGATATGAAGAATAAATTGTCATATAATCTGCAAAATTGTTGCCGATTATAGACTTTTTTACAAACCCAAATATCGGCCGATTTAATCGGTGCGGTCAATCAGTTGGGCTCTAGTCTTGAATAGAAAAAGGATAAGGTGATACCTTGCTTGCTAGAAGCTGGAACAGCACCAACCATTGTTGGGCCTAGAGAAGCTAGCTCAGTGATGATCTCCTATTAAATAATTCCTGTCTCCTGTAAACCCTTAATTCCTTTCGTGGTTAATTCCTGTCATTCTTACCTTCTCCAGCTGCAATGACGAACATGCACAGTCTTTCCTCTCCTGTCTTGCTGTTGCTGAACGGCTGAAACACTGGACCCCTTCAACAGAGGATTACAATGGAAACGCAATTTAATTCGAGTAGGGTTCTGTTGATCGAGCCGTGCAGTGGAGAGTAGGTAGTAATGGAAAAGCGCCTTAACTTTATCTTAAACCAAGTCCAAGGTACCCCTGCCTCGCCTGATAATTGCTAGAATAAGGTTCAGATTCCCTGAAATCCTAAACTGGATTAAGTAGTATAGCAAATGACTGAATAAAAGATTGTATTTCGAAAAACCCCTCTGTTGTGTGTTGTTTTGAATGATGAAATTTGATATTTTTTTGCCTTTAAATATTACTGAGACAACATAAATTAATTTGAGCTTAATGTTTATCATGCACTTTCTGTTATGTAATCTTGTTCTTATAAATAAGTAATGTAAGAGATGGTGATCCCTCTGCTCAGTGTCCATGGCACGTCCCTTCCAGACATTACAGACCGTAGCAAATGAAAAGCACAGTGCAGTTTATGTTCTGTAAGCATGTCAGACGAAATGTCAAGGCCTTCTTTCTTTGCAAACTCCGAACTGTCACTCACATTTGGGGGGAGGGGGGCTGTCGGTTGTGTCAGCTCTGCTTTAATTTTGACTTTGCTGTGCATGTGCTTCCAATTACAGACAAAGGAGAGGCGGTTTTTTGCAGCATGTGGTTCCATTTAGAGCAGGTGAAACAATGTAGGAAAATAGATCCGTCATTCGTCGCATTCCAGAGGCCAGTGAGAAACAGAACTACATCACAGTAAAATTAATCCTGAGAGGCACGGATGGGTTAAGAAGCAGCTAAGGGTCCTGGAGGCATCCTCAGCAGGGGCCTGCTCACATTGGTCAAAAACATCATTTCAAACAAGATGCAAATTTGATGGAAATATTCTCTGTTTTACTTTTCCCCCATGTTTAACTTTAAGATTATTCAGTTTTTTTTTTCTCCCCAGTTACAAGATTTGTGGTTATGTTAGTAGTCTATGGGAGACATTTTCTGCCAAATCAGTAAACTGGCCCTCACTGGAATGTCTTAACTACTGTTGGATGGATTTCCATCGGATGCAGACATTAATGCCCCTCTTGGGATAAATTGCAATAACTTGGCAACCATGAGCTGCAAATGTTTAGCTAAGAGATGATGATGTCTGGTCCTAAACAGAAACGGCAAACAACAGTTATCCTAACAATCCATTTCTTTAAAGATAATTTTTGCTAGTAAGTAGTTTAGCCAATGAATCATTGACAAACCTAAAACCTCTCAAAATTTGTGAAACAGAGAACTTATATGTCAGACAGACACCTGAGGAATTGCATGTAACCAATTCCAATTTCTTTTTGAAAAACTAAATTATTTCAGCATTACCAAAAAGGGCAAAAGAGACCAGACATGTTGAAGCTTTAGGAAAAAAAGCTTCAATGTCTTCAGAACAAGTGGTGTGCAGTTGAGGCAGCATGTTAGTGTTCTCTATAGTATGTAGAAGGTCAGCGCTGATTTTATCAGTCTTTCCTCCATCTGGCCTTCACGTGAGCCCTCTGTTGGGGCTCGGTGGGTTTGCCTCTTTTCAGCATGTGGCTATACTTGGGTCATGCAGCCATTCTACTCTTCTGGAAAGAATGTAGGTTAATATAGCAAGTGGGATCTGGATATCACGCTCTCATTTGGCTTTTACAGCCCATAGGAGCAAAAGCATAGCGTGTGCCTTGAGCTGTAAATCAAGAGGATGTTTGGCATCCCAATTATTTTACAGGAAGGGGGCTGCAGGTTTCAGTTCGGCTTTGGACCAGCAGCACCCAGTAAAGCTCTCACATGCAGAATAAAATGGAAAGAGATGAAAGAAAACTAAACATATTTTTACCTTGGGTAAATGCCCAGTGAGTGTCAACTGGAGTCATGGCTAACACATATTTGGATGATTACTTCACAGTTCAAGCCCTTTTAAAAGGGTACCTTTTTCATGTGTACCTCTGCCTGCATCTGTATAATGGGAAATAATAATAAAAAGTCTTTATTCCAGTATGGCATTAAAGAAAAACCCTGAAAAAAAACCCCCAAATTCAGTAAGGAACATAATGGAAAAAGATTTTACCATAAATGACCATCACCTACTATTCCATACTCGAGTCAAGGCAGGTACATATTAAAGATGCCATTTATTTCTTCCTCCATTTTTATTCAAGGGTATTAAGCAGAAATGAAAAAAAGTTACTTTTCTTACTCACAAATCTTACATTTTAGTTCTCACTGTAACAAAAATGTCAGTGTTTAAAATAGGAAGTACATAAATGGTTCAGTTCTGACATTTTTTTTAAATAAGTGAACCAGTTTCTGTGCTGGTTGATTGCTGATTGCAGATAATATCAGGAAATAGAAGATTTTAGTCCATTAGCTTTATCCCCAAGGGCTGATTATACTACTGCTCATTCAGTGGTCTACAGTACATTCATGTCCGCCAGTACTCGCTCCTCGTGTAGACAACATAACTCCTGTATTCACCACTACTTTCTGTCTACTTTATGGTGACTTTATGAAATCAGTCACAAACTAGTTTCTTTTTAATCCCAGCTTTTTCTAGTTACAACGTTTTTTCCTTTTCTGAATTGAAAGTTCAACAATTAACCAAAAACAACAGAAATAGAAGGAATGTTGTGTATTTGTGCAACATCTGAAAACACAACTTCTTTTTAGGTTTGTGTTTGACTATATGTGTGTACAAACGTGTACAGAAAAAAAAAACTTAAGTTGCCAAAGATAATTGGCAACTTTTTTCAAGAAACTCTATAAATAGAAATGAAAAGAATAGTAGCATGTAGCAAGTGCAAAAAGAAAACAGTACAAACAGTATAAACACTGTAAAATTGTGGTAGCTAGAATTTGACTAAACATTGTAAAATCACCTAAAAATACTTTTAGTACAGATTTTTTTTAATTTTTCTCCTCATTTTGTGCATTTCACTCTCCATCTGTGCTTTCTCTCTTCGCCATTTCTTACTACTGCTTGCTACTCTCTTGGGTGTTGATGCTCAGGGTTGCTTGTCATTACTGACCAGCATGGGTACAGTTACATGATGCTTTTAATTTGGAATCGTTAATTTGAAATGAACTACTTCCAAATTAAATTACTATTCTCCAAGTTTAGATGGAAATTTAAATTTTGAATTGAGGTTTACATGGCCTCTCTTAATTCCAACTTGACGGTGGAAGTGACGCACTGACGTATTCCAGAAAAGCACATGTCTCTTCAGGTATTCAGCTTTTTTGGCTACATGAACAACAATCTAATAAAAATACTTTTAGCTTAAATTTTGATAACATTTTTAAAAGTATTAGTTTGTCAGAAGTATACTACTTCACATTTTGGAGCAGCTGAGGAAGAAAAGAAAAATAGACGGGACCAAATATATCAAAGACAGGAGGCGAACGTTTCTCTTTTTTTTTAACTTTATTGCATTTACAAGCAAGACGGGAGGCAGAAGGTACGCAAGTTATTTTTTATTATTATTAATTTAATTTTCATTTTCTTTATATTCCATATCTACTAATAGTTCTATTAGTATTAGTCATTGCGATCATGAGTAGGTTGTTCAGTGTTCTGTGTTAACACAAAACATCTGTGTCCAAACTGTGTAGCTGGTGAACACAGAAGTAAAACAATTAACCCTTAATTACTACAAAAAGCACCATGTTCTCTATTCCCTAGATAATAACGATTCCATCCATAGCTTCATGTGTCCTGTAAAGAGCTGAGTGGGAGACATGAGCTCCGTTAACAAGATGATGAACGATAGCAGATGAACCAACAATCAGACCAGAACTTTCAGCCTGCAGGTACAATTCCCTCTCTCACCCAACAATTAACCCAGCCATAAATCATTCCACAGCTGCACCATCATATGGGGTCCTTCACCCTTGTAACCCTTCGCTCTAAGATAGGGGTCGATGAGAGAGGGGATAGCACCCAGAGGTTGGGGTTACAGATGGAGTGTTTGAAGTCTGCAATGTTATGCTTGGTGTAAGAAGAAAGAGACCCCCTAGAGAGGCTGTTTAGGGTTTGGGATGAGAGACTCCAACATTGTTTTAGATTAAGCAGCTAATCCCTCTAATGAAGGCCAACTTTAGTGCTCCATTGTTGTGTAAACCATTGTGCTTGTAATGCCCATACAGCAGTGACAGACTCAGCTTCTCGTCTTTCATCAGTGTAGCAGTTACACACGCACAAGCAGCTATTAATCAAGTCAAGCTGATGGTGGAGAATGGTAGCATGTGTGTGTAAAGAGTGACATGGATGTGCAATTAGTTCAGTTTGTAAAAGTGCATTTGGAAATGAGCACATGCAGCTGTATCCATTTAATCTGTTCTTTGTTAGCAAACATGGTTCTTGAAACGTAATAATTACACTTTTGTTCAAAAGAGAAAATGATTTTATTATTCATAGCTCAACTATGGTAAGTGTTTGCTTCCTGCTTCCTTAGCGCAACCTTGATGTGTATTAAATCACCATGAAATCCACATTGGGCTTTGGATGCTTAAGCTATGATATCATTCTTGTGCTTATCTAGATCCTTTCTAATCTTCTGTTTGTTTTAGCAAGTTATTTATCAAATGCTTCCAACATTTAAAATCACAGACACAGTAATTTGTAGCCAAAAATAACACAGGGTGGTGGTTTATATTCAGCAGCTCTTTGATTCTATTTCTGTAAAATTACCTGCATTGAAAATATGAAGTGAAATTCATGGTTTGTTGTCAGTTTAAAAGGTAAAAATATATAGAATAATTACCACAGAGCCATGGATGGCTGTAAGTAGGCAAATGTTTTTTAGTAGCTTTTAACCCAGTTTGTTTTGTAAATCATAGTTTACAGGAATGGTGTTCATGATAAAGTCTAAAAGACTAGGGTGCAGGAACATTTGGATCCACTGTGTTTAAGCTTATGATGCCAAATATTCATATGAAAACTTGGACAAAAGTTTATATAAACATGTACAAAAATAATATTTTTGTGCCAGAAAACTCAGACCTGAAATGACTCTAAACATATGTTTCTGAAAGTTTACACCGACTTCCTAGCTGAGCTGAGTTGCAGTTCAGTTACATGCACAGTAATTCTTACTGGGAAATGAAGGTGAATGTAAAGACAAGCATATTTACATATGGCTAAATGAGGGATCACCATCTCTCTATCTCTCTTGTGTGACACAATAAATAGGTGAGAGAATCCAAAGGTATTTTAATCTTTGTTGCGTTGTCATCATTTGTGTTAGAAACTCACATTCCAAAATGGATGGATCTTAGATGTTTAATATAAAAAATAGTATTAATTTAATAAAGAAGTAAAGAATCAACTGATCTGTGGCCTATATTATGAAGAATGATTAAGTCAACCCGTACTTATCTCCGTTCTCTGGATTGATTCAGGCAAACATTGAGGAACTTGGATAAACTGTACCACGAAGCTGGCTATCAACTTGTTAACTCAACAGAGACCTCCGAGCGCTCGGAGGTTCTGACTAGGGCCCGATCGATATGGATTTTTCGAAGCCGATACCGATATTTGGCAGTAGAAAATTCCGATAACGGATTAATCAGCCGATTATTTATTATATAGTTTTCAAATTAATATAACTTGCTTTTTGGTTCCTTAATGCTTACACCAACAAAAATTGAATTACAGACAGTCCATTTTTCTCTTTCACAATAGTATTTAAAATAAATAAACATAATATCCATCAGTAAAAATAAAACAGAAATAACTAATTTATGGAGCCTTTTAGTTTTTACATTTGTGTTGTGCAATAATTTTATCAATGGTGCATACATGAATCAGTAACGCTTAACTTTTATCTTTACATTTAGCTCACATGGATGTCTGCCTTATTTAACCAGTGAAATGAAGTTGATGAAACATTATTTATGCAGCTTTCAGGTGTCTTTTAAATGTCATTTAAATAAAATTTTGTTTACTCTAATATTTTGATGAAGAGTCATTCTGTTCTCTCATTATGTACACTTACTTTATTTCCGCAACAACTGAACAAGCTACTTATAGTACGCAACGAATGAAAAAAAAAAACAAACTCCTGGTTAATATCAAAGTAAGTTTTGTCTCTCTGATCGTGCATCAAGGGGCTGTTTAAACGCATTGGTGATGCGGATGTGGAGCCTTCTTTTCCACTCCTGTCAGTGAAATGCCAGGGTGTTGAAGCTTTACCAGCTGCCATGCTCTGTCTTTTACGGACATGTGGCTTCTTGTGTCACAGTGCAGACACACCGTCACAGTTTTATCCACTAACCTTTCATTCATCATTTAATTTGACAGGGAAGCCGAAATGTTCCCATACAGGTGATTTAAATGACACGGGGCATTTTTTAAAAACTTTTTCCAGCATTAAAACAGGCTGAAAATGTGGATCTGTCTGTTGTGTCTTACTGAACAACTTTGCTTTGTCAAGAGGAACTATATGTATATATGTATATACAAAGTTCCTCTTAATGATCTGAATTCTTTATTTATTTTGGTTAAATCGTTTGTCAAGATTTCAATGCACTGCTGGACACAAATGGAGGGGACAGAAAAGGAACAAGAAAACAGGATGAAGGGATAAAGAAAACAAACAATACAGAAAGAAGAGACAGATAGACATACAACAAAAGAGAACCGCAATCCAATCCAAAGTGCTACCAGGAAAGTGAACATGCCACCCAGGAAGCGGGACAGGGCGGTCTCGGCCAGAGCCCCCGCAGCCCGGGTGAACGAACCCCGGTGGGCCCAGGCAGGTAATCCAGGACCATGCCAGGTGCCCAGGGTGCCCACAGCAGGGAGGGCAAAGGGCCCACCGATTTAATCGGCCCACCGATTAATCGGTTGGGACCTAGTTCTGACCACTTGCAAACATGGACAAACCCAGATCAGTGTATTTTACCATGGAGGAGCAGACTATTGTTCTCCAGATGTATGAAAAAGTAAAAAATAGATTTTGGGTCAAAAGCAACACTGTTGCCACAAAAGCCAGGAGGAAATGCTGGAAAAACATTGCGACTCCATTAATGTGGATGTTATTAATTAATGGAACAATATAAACTGGCAGCACTCAGATCACTGTATTACAGCACAAACATTATTGGGAATGCTTTATGTACGCCATATTTACCAGTTGTTTAAAGGATCCGCTCCCATGTGAGCGCGTTATAATCGATGCCACCACTATACATCCAGGATAGTTGTTTCATAACTCAATGTTGTATTTATGTCATGTGTGAAAAGAATTGCCCCCCATTATGAACCTCCATTTTAGAAGCAACCCCATTCTAAAAGAATTTGGTACCAAGTAAAGAACAAATATAAAACCAAAATTCAGAGCGGTTAATGAGAAGGTTTTATTACTGCATCTGTTGTAGGCTATGAATTAAAGCTCAATGTGATGCACATTGAGGTTTCCAGGTTCCAGTTAATGGAGCATTCAATGGGTTGTTTTTTTGTCCCTGTAGAATCTTTGTCACCTCAGAGCTACTTTCACTATCCGCGTAGCAACGTCAACACGCAGGATCCTCTAAAAATGGCCAGACCATTTATTTTATGAGATCTGATTGGTCAAAAGGTGGTGCTTTTATACTCGCTAATCTGTTATCCCAGAACCTAACCTGCTCCAGAGCAGGTTAGCCGTAAGTGAGCTTCAAAGTACACAAAATCCAGAAGTAAATCCTAAAGTTACCCCAATACTTGAAAATTCACCTTCATAGTACAGGTCTCTGGTATTCTGCCATTGTATCAATACTGTCTGGGATGCTACAAGTCTGCTGTGAAATTTTTTGCCCTCCAACATAGTTCCCCTATAATAAGATTGGAGCTGAAATCACATGTTTTAAACAAATGGCTACATAAACACTCAATAAAATGTGAAACGAACTATCTCAGTTCCGTGTAAAACTTGTATCATCTATCTATCTATCTATCTATCTATCTATCTATCTATCTATCTATCTATCTATCTATCTATCTATCTATCTA